>QRFJ01002899.1:54894-80759 GCA_006176705.1 Cocos nucifera
TGATCATCATAGGGCTGCTCCTCTACCACCGAGGTAGATAGATTCCATCTTGATGCAATCCAGTTCCTATAATGAACATGCTATAGCCAACATACACCTCAGGGTTCTGATATGGCTAGGAGACCGAGTTAATGGTGTAGTCAAACTATAACACCCTCAAGGTGAACTATCCGATGCACCTCAGGTCAAAGAACCAGACACACTACTGCAGCATCGAGTCAGTCATTGACGAGAAGGTAGACTTCCTAATGACTACTCGAGGTGGTCACGCTCAGTGCCCTCGTTCTCTAACGAGTACCTGTACTCTCGCTCTGGTGTCTCCACACCATAGACTCAAGACTCATCTACTAAAGAGAAGCGATTGTACACCAACCTTCCAGATCAATCACCATCCTCATGATGATCCTATGGTCGGGAGCATTTTATGAGTTAATAATGATTATTCATGTCTTAAATTTTCAACTCTTGAAAATATGAATTATCATTACCATTAACTCAAAGGATGTATCACAGACACTAAATACACATATGTGATAGAAAATAACCCATTTTATTGATTATAGTCAAAATTATAATTTTGCCCCTAGAAGTGTATTACAAGTGTCAGCCAATTCTGGCTTCTAGGGCACATATATCTAACAATCTCCCACTTGTCCTAAAGCCAATTGGCTACAAGTCTAAGTCCCATCTTCTCAAGGTGGGCTTCGATCTTCTACTGGCCCAACGGCTTTGTAAGTGGGTCTGCCACATTGTCTGTGGAGTTGACTCTCTTGACCTCGACGTAACCCTTCTCGAGGTAATCGTGGATGAGGTGGTATCGCCGCTCAATGTGCTTGGATTTCTGGTGAGACCTCGGCTCCTTAGCAAGGGCTATGGCGCCATTGTTGTCGCAGTATAGAGGAATGGCATCTGATGGCATTACTCCAATTTCTGCAGCAAACTTCTTGTACCAGAATGCTTCCTTCGCAGCCTCTGATGCAGCGATATATTCTGCTTCCATGGTGGAATCTGCTATCATGGTTTGCTTGGAACTCTTTCAGCTGACAGCACCACCATTGCACACAAACAGACTCCCAGATGTCGACTTTCGATCATCTACATCGGACATGAAATCCGAGTCTGTGTATCCCTGGACTTGGAGTTCTCCGTTACCAAAGACCAACATCATATCCTTAGTTCTTCTTAAGTACTTAAGGATACATTTCACAGAAGTCCAGTGTTCTTCACCTGGATTTGACTGATATCTGCTTGTGACACTCACAGCATGGGCTATATCAGGTCGTGTACATAGCATGGCATACATGAGGCTCCCTATTGCAGAAGCATAAGGGATCTTGCTCATGCATTCTATTTCCTCAGGTGTGCTAGGGCACATCTTCTTGGAAAGATGAATACCATGTCTGAAGGGTATTAATCCCCTCTTAGAGTTTTCCATACTAAACCTCTTTAGTACTTCCTCTATGTACATCTTCTGTGAAAGTCCTAGCATCCTATTCGGTCTATCCCTATAGACCTTAATTCCTAGAATAAAGGATGCTTCACCTAGGTCTTTCATGGAGAATTCCTTGGACAACCATATTTTGACTGTCGTCAACATGGGAATATCATTCCCAATAAGGAGGATGTCATCCACGTACAATACGAGGAAGACAACAGCACTCCCACTGACCTTTTTGAAGACACATGGTTCCTCTTCATTTTTGATGAAACCAAACATTTTGATCACATCATTGAAATGAGTGTTCCAGCTCCGAGATGCTTGCTTAAGTCCATATATGGACCTTTGCAGCTTGCAAACCTTGTGATCAGTATCACTGGATGTGAAACCTAGCGGCTGTTCCATATAGATATCTTCCTCAAGATATCCATTTAAGAATGCCGTTTTCACATCCATTTGCCATATTTCATAATCGAAATAGGCTGCAATGGCAAGCAATGTGCGGATGGATTTTAGCATAGCCACTGGGGAAAAGGTATCCTGATAGTCAATGCCTTCGCGTTGACTATAACCTTTTGCCACTAGTCTAGCCTTGAATGTCTCCACATTCCCATCTGCACCAATCTTTCTCTTGAAGATCCATTTACACCCAATAGGTACTATACCTTCTGGTGGATCTACCAAGGTCCAGACTTGGTTTGAGTGCATCGAGTCAATTTCTGACTGCATTGCCTCTAGCCATTTCTCAGAGTCGATATCTGATATCGCCTCATTGTAGGTTTTGGGATCATCACCATGAGCACCATTACCTACGAGGAACATTTTCCTCTACTTTCTCTGAAATAATACCTAAGTATCTTTCAGGGGGATGGGAAACTCTTTTCCGATCTACGAGGTGGAGGAGGTAGTGTTCTTATTGGCTCAACCTGATTTGGTTCCAATTGGTCCTTAGCTCGTTGTACTTGTGAGACTTTCTCATCAAGCTTAATCTGCTTTCCAATGCCGCTATCTTGAATAAACTATTTTTCAAGAAAGATGGCATGTCGACTCACAATCACATTGTGGTCTTCTGGAATGTAGAAATAGTATCCTAATGACTCTTTAGGATATCCTATGAATCGAGCTCTGAAGGACCTAAACTCTAACTTGTCCGCTTGTTGTCTTTTGACATGAGCCGGACAACCCCAAATTCTGAGATGACTCAGACTTGGTTTCTTACCGTGCCATATCTCATACGGTGTGGTAGGAACGGTTTTAGAGGGAACCCTATTCAGTAGATAAATTGAAGTTAACAATGAGTGTCCCCAAAGAAAATCAGGGAGGTCTGTGAAGCTCATCATGGATCGGACCATATCCAATAGAGTCTGATTTCTCCATTCTGAAACCCCGTTGAGTTGAGGTGTTCCTGGTGGAGTCCATTGAGAGACTATGCCATTTTTCTTGAGATAGTCTAGGAATTTCTCGGCTAAGGTATTCACCTCCTCGATCTGATCGAAGAACCTTAATGGATTTTTCAGTTTATTTTTCTACTTCATGTCTGAATTCTTTGAACTTTTCAAAAGCTTCAGACTTGTGTCTCATAAGATACACATACCCATACCTAGACAGATCATCGATAAAGGTAATGAAGTAGACAAAATTGCCTCTAGCCGGCACATCAAATGGGCCGCACACATCAGTATGTACTAGGGCAAGGAGATCTGTGGCCCTTTCCCCATGTCCTACAAAAGGGAGTTTAGTCATTTTGCCTTGAAGACAAGATTCACAAGTTGGATATGACTCGAAAGTCAATGGACTCAATAGCCCATTTTTCTCCAATTTGTTGATCCTATCTTCTGCTATATGACCTAATCTCAGGTGCCATAGATACCTATCGTTTGGACTATCCCTAGGTCATTTGGCATTCACGTTTTGCTCGATAGTTAGAATAGATACATCAATATGTAGCTGATAAAGACCGTTAATAAGAAAACCATTTGCAATTTTATTTCTTTCATAAAGAATGTTACAATGGTCCTTAAAGAAGGTAATCACATAGCCTTCTAGTGCTAAGCATGAAACAGAAATCAAATTTCCTGCTAGCTGCAGGCACATAATAACAGTCTTTCAAAACTAAGTCTAAACCAGATGGTAATCGAAGAGGGATATGTTCCCACCACCATTACAGCAACTCTTGCTCCATTACCGATGCGTAGGATCATGTCTCCATCCCTCAGCCTCCTGCTATCCTCAAGACCCTGCATGGAAGTGCACAGATGAGCACTAGAACCAGAGTCAAGCACCCAACTGGATGCAGAAGAAATCATAAGGTTAGACTCAATAACGAGCATACCTCCAGAAGGACCTTCCTTCTTGTTCTTCAGGGTGGCCAGGTAAGTAGGGCAGTTCCGCTTCCAAGTGGCCGTCGCTGTTGCAATGGAAATACTTTTCTTTGGCAGCGGCTTTCATCTTCGGCTCTGCCTTCTTCTTCTTTCCTCCTTCCACCTTCTGCTTTTTCACAGACTTCTTTTTCTTTCCATAAGACTTTCTTTTGGAAGAAGTCCATTCCATAGCAAGAACTGAGCCTTTAGAACCTTTCATAGAAAGCTCAGCGGTGACCAGCATATTCATTAATTCGGCCAAGGAATTTTGAAGTTTATGCATGTGGTAATTCATGATGAATTGCCCATATGCATCAGTCAAGGATTGCAGAATAATATCGTTCTGCAGATCCAAGTCTAACTTCACACCGAGCTTCTCAAGCTCTTCCAAGTCCTTGATCATCATCAGATAGTGATCTTGGACTGACTGCCCATCACGCATCTTAGCCTTAAAAAGTCATTTCGTGACTTGATACTTGGCTGCGCGACTCTGTTCACCAAACATCTCCTTGTAGGTGAGCCAACATTTGGCGAGCAGTCCTGATATCTTCATGTTGGCGCTGGAGCTCATCAGACATCGAGCCCAACATGTAATATCTGGCCTTATTATCTTCGTCTATCCATTTTTCCAGAGACGCTCTCTATTCAGTGGATGGACGGGCTGGTAAGGTGGGAGGGTCCTGGTCCAATACATGGGTTAACTTCTCGAAACCCAAAATGATTTTGTAGTTCCTGAGCCAATCTTTATAATTGGGTCCGGTCAGTCTATGTGTGTCCAGGATACGTGCCAATGGGTTGGACGCAGACATTTTTCCTGTAGAGAGTCAAAGATTCTAGTTAGATACTGTAATTATGACTTGACCAATTTATTTAAAAATTTTATTTTTAAATAAATTAGCTCCCACTATTTTCTCGGATCCCTACACTCCCTCTGTAGAGATGCAAAAATCTCCATGATTAATGATTTCTAGTGGGTGGTGCGGTCTCACCAACTGACTCATCACCTCACCTAACAGTTATTGGTGATGGGTTAGCCAATGAGTGAACAACTCTTGTTCAATGATTCTCTAATCATGGTGCACCCAAACTTGGTCTCTAATTCATGAATCTCACCGTATCCGAAATATTGATCCACTCCTTAGTTAAGTCAGACCCACCATTTGCACAGACTGGATTCCTAATTGAGTCTCTCACCGTATCCAAAATATTGAGCCCAACTCATCCTCCAGCCCATAGCATCCAATGCCTAATAGACATGGTTGCATCTTTTCGGTGCAACTGAGCCACTGTATCCAGTCGAGAACAATCAACCCCGGGAAGGGCCCGCACATCTACAATGGTGGAAGACCTCAGACTTAATCTTTTCTTAGGGAGAATTGATTCAGGTCTCATTAAACTAGACTTGTCATAGTCATAACAATTATGACTAACCTAGTGGCATGGGTTAGCTCGGATTATTGACCACCTCAGATCAGAACTGTGTCAACAGATATGGCCAGGTAAGTGAGACCGGTGGAAGGGATATGCCATTAACTCGTACAAGAATGCATTCAGGTCGAGTAGCTTCCAATTAAAAACCAGTCGGTCGTCTCTGCCAAACTTACCTTAGACACCAAATTGTTGAGTCAGAACCAATTGGGTTAGCCTACAATCCAGACTCTAACCTCTGAGCCTAATTAGGTCTTGCTTGATCGTGACTCGATCTTGACCCAGACTTAATCCTATTAGGCTGGTCAATTTAAGCATTGTTGATCCCATCTAACCAACTCTTGATTCGGTTTGATCAACCGCTTAGACCTAATTGAGCTACCCAAGCCCGAACCCAGTATTATGAATATGTCTTAGATCTAAAATTCTCAATTTTAGACCTAATTAATATTTCCATAATCTTAATTCTTAATTAAGTAGGGTTCATAAACAAAATATGCACAATAAATCCTAGGGTTTCAGGATCTAGGGTTTTGCAGAAAGTAAGTTTTGGATTTCTGATTAAGGATGAACACGCAGCACCCCTACACATCATAAGAACACCCCATCGGATGGGAGGAGAGGGCCTTTAAACCCTTCTTCGTTCTTATGACCGGACGGCCAAGAGGAACGCCTTAATCAGGAACATGTAATACTACAAAATAGTTTTAGATCTATATCATATATCTCATATACAAATTAGATCTAATCATGGCATATTTTGCATACATCTCATGTATCGAATCATGCATATTTTTAGATCTAAATTATCTCATAATAATCTAAAAAATTAGATTTAAATTGATCTTATCAAAATAAATTCTAATCTAGATAACTATGTAGAACTATTCTACAACTAGTCTAGACATGCATCAATCATATCTCATATGATATTTAAAATTAAATAATTTTTATTTGCTATTTTTTAGATGTTATTATAATAATTATAATATCAAAAAATAGTAAATAAATAGATCTAAAATATGATTTAATCAAATTAAATTATAAACATGCAAGACTATTCTATAGAACTATTCTATTTTAGAACTAGTCATGCATATTTTCTAATCTTAGATCCAAATTCATTTAATTTTAATTTTTTCTGATTTTAGATCTGATCACATCTCATGTGACATCTAAAATCATTTATTTTTTAATTAAAATAAATTTAAAATTAGATCTAAATACTTTTAGAACCTTGGCTCTGATACCAGTTGAAGGAAAAATCCTGATTTTTCGGATCCAGGTTCGTTCAGATCTGATCGGATCAAGAGATATATTTCAAAAATTTTTTTTCTTTGATCCAGATCAAGATCTGAATATTTTAGATCTAATTTTATTATTTTAATAAATTAAAATAAAATCTAGATAAATTAAATCAAATTTAATTTATCTTGATGTAGGGTAATCCTATTACCCATTGATGATCCTGTAAGCAGCGGAAGGTTCTGGATCTAGCCATGCAAGTGCCTGGCCTCTACCGGTATCCACTCAGGCTGGATCTGGAGATCCTCTTCTTCTCTATCACATCTCCAAAAATTAGATCTGGATCTGATTTGGAGGATCTTCAAAATACCTTTTGAAGATCAGCAGTTGTCCTTTGCAGCAGCGCAGCCTTCTAGCTTTCTGTCGCCTTTCTCTCATCTGGATTGCACCAACTTGGATCCCAAACTCCTTTGGGCATGGAGAGGAGAGGGAGAAGATGGACTTGGCATGGAGGAGAGGAGAGGCAGCCTTGGGGCATGGGATTTTTAATTGATTTTAGATACTCCTTGAGTTGGGCGCAGGGTCTTATTTATAGACTATGCGTGATCCAACTCCTCTTCTTCCCAACCAATCACAACCCTTTGTGAAATCAGATCTAAATCTGATTGGTGGGAATAGAGTCCCTTGGATTCCTCCTTAGATGGTGCCTAAGACCAGTCAAACTTGGTTCTTAGGAGAAGTCTAATTGGAATCCAAAAAGGAGATGGAGTCCCTATCCAATAGGGACTCCTGGGCACCTCCAGCTTGGGCACACGCCAAGGGTGGCGTGCGCCCTCCTCCTTGCCAGGTTCTGGCAGGGGGACAAGCCCCACCAGCTCTCCAATAGGTATGTGACATGTGGACAGAAGTCAAAGTGTCAATGGTCAACATTTGACCAGTCAAAGGTCAACTTTTGACCAAAGTCAAAGGACGAGAAATGGCAGGTGACCAAAAATGGCAGGTATTATCTTACAAAATAAGACAACCCTTTTCTGACCTGGACAAGCTCCAGTCAGACCAAGTGAAGGCCTCTGAATGAGCACAAACTTCTTTGGCTCAGTCAGGATAACTATTTATGATAGTAAAAGAAGAACGTTAGGTTCAATCGAGTGCTAGCACGATTTTCTTGAACCTAATTGAATCTCATTCAGATCAATTGAACTGGATCAGTTCAATTGATGATCACCAGATTCAAACCCTTATTTGTGTGACCCAGTTAGGTTCAGTTCTGTATGGTAATGGGATATGTCATGATCTCTATCATCGACATCATCGAAACTCCTTTCGATGGATCAGAACTCTTCTGATTCGAACAGCTAGAATGATCGATCATCTAAATCATTCTAATTGCTCCCAAAATCCACCAGTGACACCTAGCAGTATATGGTGGCAACCCATCAGAGCTGAATGTGAACCTCTTGGTGCAGCTACCTGTGTGATTAAGTTCTTCTATCTTGAGCCCCGATCAGATTAGGGTTAAGGTGAACTCGTCAAACCCTAGTCTTCTGTCATATGATGTAATCATTCGATTCAAGTCCGATGTGAAAACCTAAATAGAAACTCTTTCTATTATTTCACTCTGCCATGGCCATGGGCTTCTGGACTTGATTCTCATGATCATCATAGGGCTGCTCCTCTACCACCGAGGTAGATAGATTCCATCTTGATGCAATCCAGTTCCTACAATGAACATGCTATAGCCAACATACACCTCAGGGTTCCGATATGGCTAGGAGATCGAGTAATGGTGTAGTCAAACTATAACACCCTCAAGGTGAACTGCCGATGCACCTCAGGTCAAAGAACCAGACACACTACTGCAGCATCGAGTCAGTCATTGACGAGAAGGTAGACTTCCTAATGACTACTCGAGGTGGTCACGCTCAGTGCCCTCATTCTCTAACGAGTACCTGTACTCTCGCTCCGGTGTCTCCACACCATAGACTCAAGACTCATCTACTAAAGAGAAGCGATTGTACACCAACCTTCCGGATCAATCACCATCCTCATGATGATCCTATGGTCGGAGCATTTTATGAGTTAATAATGATTATTCATGTCTTAAATTTTCAACTCTTGAAAATATGAATTATCATTACCATTAACTCAAAGGATGTATCACAGACACTAAATACATATATGTGATAGAAAATAATCCATTTTATTGATATAGTCAAAATTATAATTTTGCCCCTAGAAGTGTATTACAAGTGTCAGCCAATTCTGACTTCTAGGGCACATATATCTAATAAATACTAGAGCTGTAGCTCAAGCAAAGAAACCAAGGTCTCATCATAAATTGAAACACATTCTGAGATGCTTCCATCTCGTTGGAGAAATTATAGAAAGATAAGATGTGGTCATAGAATGAGTGGATACAAAGGCTTTACCATTGCAACTGTTTGATCGCCACCTTGATTGTATGGGATTAAAATATAAGGGCATGATTGGCTTTAAGTGCAAGTGGGAGATTGAAAGGAATATGCCCTCAAGCCAGTCAAAAAAAAATTATTTTTGGGCTATTCTTTATCTTCCAAGACTCATGTAATGATATTTTTAAAATAAATAAAGGCATTTATTTCATCATATGCTATGTCTTATTATTTATTTAAGATTACGATGAAGCCCTATAAATTAAGGGCTATGATTTTAGGATTATGATGAGATCATACCTAGTGAGACCTAAAATCTTAAAATCCTAATTTAAATATTCCTAGTCAATGGGAACATTGAAGTTGGGGATCAATGTTTTTCGGTAAGACTAGCACATTCTTTTGTATGCTCAATTGAGAGGGTAATTGATCTTACAATTACTTGTGTATGACACTAATACAAAGATGTGGGTGCTCATTAGAGAATAAGTTCACTGAATTGATTCAAGTTGAGAATATCTAATGGAGTCTTATCGACATGTCAATAGATGGTTCTCATAGTGGAATTATGCATGCAATCCTTTGACTAGAAACTACCATAGAATCTTATATATATGAATCCATATTTTGGTTCATACTCATTCTTGACTCAGTCATGTATGGGGTGATCAGGATATGGTAGATTATATATGAAGGTTGTGAGTAGGTTAACATGGAATCGATCACTCCTGGCAAGAGGAAATTGCATCCTGCCTGCTTCAAACTAATGATGATTCAAGAAGACTTTGATCAAAGCATGATGAAAATTAGAAATAGTTTCTAATGTTTCATTATATGAATCATCATCATAAGATTGAAAGAGAAATGAATATGATATTAGGTTTGACATATTTTCAAACTCAGAGTCATATTCAGGATGCAGGGTGATCGAAGGATCTAGTTGCATGATAACTTTCCACTGAAGGATATTTTTGATATTTCAATCAAAATTTTACATCTTTCAGGAAGTCACGATATGTTGCTAGACATCAACCATGTCTTGTGCATTTGATCAAATTAAAATTTTAATTTGATCATTAAATTAGAAAGTGTTCTAATTGGTCAAACTGGGTAGGCTAGTTTTGACCTAAATTGGTTTAGTTGAGGTCTAACCTGATTAGGTCAAATCACACCCAAACCCACTGCTGGCTAGATGTGGAACCCAATGGATCACACACAAAGGAAATTGATTAAGAATCTAATTTGATTAGACCATGTTTGCAAGATGAACATGCAAGCACATGTAGCAAACCCTAGCACCCAGATTCGAATTGGATTCAAATCGGCTTCCAATTTGGATTAATTAAGGTCTGATTTGAACCAAATTGGATTTAGTCTTGAATTGGATTAACCTAGATTGATTGAGCTTTAGACGGGGTATCATATACCAGAATCCAACATGCCAGAGAGTCTCTCTATCGTGCGTGGGAAGTCTTTCATGGGCAAAGAGTTTTTGGCGCATGGGATTAAGTTGGCACCTACCTTCTTTGACTTTTCCTCTTTCTTCATGTCACGTATTTTTTTAAATGGGCATGGACATCAGATATGGGGCACAGAAGAGTCCTGTAGGTTAAATACTTCATTATCTATTTTCTATTTACATAAGAAGGGACTCTTTGTCGCCCAGGACTCCTTGCCGCCTAGGACTCCTTGCCGCCCACTCTTCCTTGGCGCCTCTTGGACCAAGTCAAAGTCCCTTGGGACTTTGACTATTCAAAGATCATCTCCATGCCATTTTGCTGAATGGGCATCCCTTTTTAAGAACATTGGATCGCCTTTTTTATCTGATCTAATGGATGAAAATGATGGCACCAAAAATGAAAGCCATAACTCTTCATAAATAACTTATGTAGAATCAGTCCGAGAGTTCTTCTGCTTTAAGGCACCTCTTGGACTAAGTCTACATATTGTTATTATCTGATGAGGCATGAGATAGGCTGAAGAGACATCAGATTATATTTTGAAAGGGTGCGAGAAAATGTATTAGCACCCTTACATACATTATAAATAAGGGTGCGCACCAAGAGTCCAGAAGTTCTGAAATTATCTTTCTTTCTTACATGTGTTTTCTTATTGTCCAAATTTTTTTCTTTCCTTCTCTTGTCTAGACCTTATCCTTATAAGGATAAGAAGTCATCTTATGATAAAGATATTAGGAAGAAAAATTAAGAAGACAAGAAAAAAAAAGATAAGTAAGGAGAGGCAAGGAAGGTGACATAAAGGCTAAGGAAGGTCTTGCCCTTTTAATTAAAGTTCTTATTATTAGAATTTTAATTATATATAAATCAAAGGTGCTGGTGTCTTGACCAAGTCTCAGGGTGGATCAACATTGGAGGATGAACACGTAGGCACCTGGTGGAACCCCTGACAGACTGCTGCTGGCAATTAGGGACAATTCAGGTTTTAGCGATAAGAGGTATGTTCTAATACTTTCTTTTATATTACAAATGCATGTTATATGATTTAATTACTAATAAGGTAGTCCTAGGGTTTGGGTTTGGTTTGTATGATTTCATAATTTTGCTTTGAAATCCATGCTTCTGCCCTGTACACTAATCCTATCACCATTAATATGATTGACATCGGTGCGTCAAACTAATGATAATCAGGTCCAAGAAAAGCTCTGGCTAACCTGATCATAATTAAGAGAGTGGGACCTAATCATGATATGATGGATAGTAATTTCAATATCCAGATGAACATTAGGTGTAAGGCACCTCTAATGTCCACCCAGAAGATTGGACTCATTACTATTCCCCTTAGTGGGAGGCTATGACTCGATTATCCCTTTAACTTGTCATTTTAAGGATCTAATAATTTAGAGAATTTAGGTTACTTATGATTTAATTTTAGAAAGGACATGGACCAATTTCTCCTACTGACTTTACTAAGTCAAACCATCCCACTGACTTCGACAAGTCAATAGGTTAGGGCTAGGATCAATTTAAGTCCATGGGCACCTAATACAGTCTTAATGATTGAAATCAGTCAAACTAATTTCTAGTGACATGGGTTAGCTTAAATCATCAAGTGATCTAATCAAACTCTAATCTACTATGTCAGCCAGGTAAGTGAGATCAGTGGAAGGGATATACCGTTAACTCATCAAAGATCGATTCAGTGCAAGTAGCTCCCAATTAAAAATCACTGATCTTTACTGCCAGACTTACGTTAGACACCAACTGATTAATTAGGTTCAATCTGATCAATGTACTAATTTTGGACTTAACTGCGTAGCATGAATTAAATCCATTTTGGTCTTGTTAAAGACATGGACCCATCCAACTATAACTATTGAACTTGAATCTAGAGTATCCTTGGCCTAATCTAAGTTAACACTTGGTTAAATTTGATCAATTACTCTTATTAAGTCCAATCTTCAACAAACCTTAGGTCTAACCCAATTTATGGACCTAATTCATCTAACCCAATAACCCATAAGTTTATGATTAATGATTCAGAGTCTTAATTCATAATTCTAGATACTAAATCATTATACTTAATTTTTAATTAAGTTTATGGGCTGAGGGTTAGGGTTCGGTATTTCAAAAATATTTTTTAATTTTTAAAAGATTATTTACAACTTAGCAATGTTCATCAATTGTGTCAACTCACTTCAAAATTGAATGGCTCAATTCACAAACAACACTAGTTGTAGGGTTTAATCTGAAACTATGTACACTACATAATAATAAATCATGAATCAAACTTTAGATCCTATCTAAAGATGCATTCATGATCAAAAATTAGATTAAAGCTTAATTTAACATGTCATAAAAAAATTAGATCTAATCTAAAAATTTTATGATCAACTATAAGATCAAGTACGTACAAGGACAATCTTTGCACTGTAAAGGGTAAACCCTATAATAGGACAACCTGTAGTCCATACGATCTTGATTTTAATTTTTAGATCTAATTAATCATAATATTAAATTAATATTTAGATCAAATATAAATTATAAATCTAAACATGCAAGCATCTCATGTTTAGCGAACCTAGCTCTGATACCATTTGAAGGAAACAGTGCAGAATTTGCAGTACTACTTTCGAAAAAATTTTCAAAAATAGCTAAAATATAGCAAAAAATTTATTAATTTAATTAATTAATTATTGATCATATCAGAATATTAAGTCCTATACTAAGGATCTAAACATAATATTAATGCATTCATATATATCTGAAAAATAAAACTATGCAGCAAACTTTTTACTACATCTATCTATTCAAAACATAATACCTTTTCATGGATAGCTGATCATCATAATTTGAATCCACTAGATAATGCTTTGGTGTTGTACCATAGCTGCACATGTGTCCAGCCTCTACGGTTGGTCCACACGGAGCTCCTGATCCCGATTAGCCCTATTGGAGTGCTAGCTCCTCAACGGAACCATCGATGGTTGATCATGATCGATCCGATCGATCATCCACTTTCTAATTTTTTAGATACTTTAAAATATCAAAACTCGTTCTTTGGAGGATGACGAGATGGTACAAAATTTGGTGTTAATCTGATACACACAGTACTCGATCTCTCCACCCAAACCCAGATTTCCAAATCTAGAATTTCACTCGATCCAAAAACCCTGATGCACTAAAAATCCTCTCATGTCCTCTCTATATGGAGTTTTCCCATGAAATAAGTTTTTATAGAAAGATGACTTTCAAATATATAAACACTATTTAGATCATATCTAAAAATTGGGTGTTGTTAGAGATGAAAATTAGAAGAGAATGAAGGCATGAGGGAAAAATATAGTGCTATAGGACCCTGCTCACCTTCACTCAAGGAATTTTTTTTGCCCAAAACTAATTCCTAATCACTTTCAAATTTTTACCATGGAATGGTATTCCCCTCTTATTTACCCACAAAAATCCTCACAACTTATTGCATGAAAAACAAGTGGAAATGTGGTGTGGAGTGGATAGGATAAGATTACTTGAACTAGTTTCAACCAACTTCTAGTATTTGAATTCAAATGCAAGTCTATCAAATTCCAATGCCCATACCACTTATTTCACATGCAGAAGAACTTTCTTTCTGCATGCATGCACCACTTGTTAGAAAAATTGGCAACCATAAAGAGAAAAGGGCATGGAGATAAGGATAAGAGGGAGAGGGAGGTTTCAACCAAAACAACCTCTTTGAATTCAAAATTCAAAAGAGTTTGAACTTGTCCAACACTTAGACCAGGTCAAAAAGAAAAAGAAAGGGAGCACAAATTCCATTTCTTTGCGAGAAAAACTTACATAAAAACAAAGGTGGGCATGGGCAAGGTAGAAAAGTCAAACATGAGGAGGCACATGGGGAGGTTTGAATTCAAATAGGGTTTGAATTAGTCCAAGATGGTTTCAACCAAATCAAATTAATTCAAAACCAACTAGATCAGATTAAACCTAATTAAATTAGGCTTAATCTAACTTATTTAATTTTTAATCAAATTAGAAATTAATTTGGTCCAGCTCCTGATCAAATCAGGGTCAAATCTCCCATAACGATTAGGTTAACTCATGACCTAATCGGGTCAAACCAAATTAAATCTAATTTGATCAAACTTGATCAAATCCTCATTGCTCAATCAAATTACTAATTAATCTTTCAATAATTATAGAGTCCTAATTGGGTGGGAGTCTGGGCAACAGAGTCCCATCACTATGAAACTCTCGAAGAGTCCCAATCCAGTGGGACTCATGAAGCAAGTGTCCCAAATGAATCAAACACATGATCAGTAAGACTCTTGATCAGAGTGTCCTAGTCCATCAAAACTCTAGATCAACCATTTGATTGAAGGAACTAGATCTAGGGTTTTATAGGTAGATCTTGAAAACTTTTTCAAGATCTTGCAATTGAAGACTTAAATAAATTAAATATTTATTTAAATAAACATGTAAATATTTAGATCTCAGATCTATTATATGATCAAGGTATGATATTAAATCATGAAATTAAAATCAAATAAGAATATATAAAAGGTTGATCAAATCAACCTAGATCTACACTACATCAAATGCAGGTATGAAGTTAATAGATCATATCTATTATCTGAGCAAGTTAGACATTCTAACTTGCTGATCTGGCTTGAGGATAAAGTCATAAGCCGCACATACATCCAGCCTCTAGGAGTCATCCATATGAGCCCACAAACACGACCAGAGATCCTGATGTAGAAAATCAGCACAGTATGCTAGTACTGTGCTAATCCTTTTTTGATGATCGATTCAATGCTTCCATCTTCAAAATTTGGGCTCTCCAAAATACGAGAAGGAAGATGAGAATTTACTGATTTGAGACTCTTTCAGAAAAACTCAAAAAAAGGAGAGATTGAAAATAAAACAACCCTAGAAGAAGACCTTCTTCTTTTTCTCTTTTCTCTCACCTAGACACCTAGTTTGGTGCCTATGGAACCCCCACGCCCAAGGACCCTCTTCCTCTGATTTTTGCACACCCCAAACCTCTCCCAAAGCTCTATATTTTATAAAAATATTAGAATAAAATTCATCCAATAAATAAAGAAAAAGAAGAGTCTAAGTTAGATCAAAATCCTAGACTAAGAATATCCAAACATGGGAAGTTGTTGGGGCACCCAACTCTTCGGTGCCTCCTCCACAATTATTGACATGGACCAGCAACAGAGGGCCCACAAAAAAAGAGATTATTTTTATGAAATAAGAGAAGAATTAATTAAAAGAGGATGCGGCACTCAAGAAAAAGTGTTTTGGTCAACAAGGATTCTATCTCATAGAATCTTAAGCAAAATTAACTCCTCTTTTGACTTAGTCTTCCAACAATATGGCTTATGAGAAAAGGAGGAGAGAAAGAAGGCATGAGAAGCCATGGAAGTGAAGAATTTTCACATGAGAAACAAAACAAAAAGGGCATGGGGCATGAGGATTAAGTGGCGCAAGTGAGAGGGATCCTAGTCACACAAGGACTCCTATTTTGACTTGGTCAAATAAGATCTTTTAATCAAATAAAATTAAGATTGAACCAATCCAATTAAATAAGACCCTAATCCATTTAAGAACATAATTAAATCAGATTTAATTCTAATTTATTTTTTAATCAAATTAGAAAATTGGGTTAATCCGAGTTCTAGTTAGACTAGGACAAGTTCTTCCTTATACTTGGCTTATCCAATTGAACTTGATCCAATCAAGCACAAACCAAATCTAATTAAATCATATTTAATTAGACATAATCTCAACCATTGGCTTAATCAAATTAAGCAAATTAGCAATCCAATTGCTAATCGATCCTCCTACAATACCTGCACTAGTTTAAATACCAATCGTATTGATTCTTTAATCCTAGAATAATTCTTAATCGTTGATCAACCATCCGATCAGATCATAAGCTCTAATGTGTATGACCTCATAGGCCTGAACCTAAGTCAGTAGTATAGGAATAAATTTTTGTGCTAATCGAAGTGACCATCTGGCAATGATACCCGACGATCTAATAGGTCGAAGGTGTAGAACACCATCTTTAGAACCCATGCAGATATAGTTTACATATAATTCGTCCCCTTGACCACAATGTTTATAGGACACCTCAGAGTTCAACTGTCAACTCTGATCAGGTTGTCCACATTGTATTTCAAAATATCAAATCCATCTGAAGGATTATCCTAGCCAAGGTTTTGCTATATTGAAATACAATGATACATTCTTCTCCAACTCTTGGAGTGGTCAATTCCATCTTGATCATACTCCAACTTCACAAGTACTTGACTATGCCTAGAAGCCTTTCGTTGTTGAATTAGAAATTTAGTTAGTCTGGTACCAAAGCATAGTGAGTTGCTTGTAAGTCACTGAGGTGTTCTCAGGTCTAAGGAATACTTATATCTACATCCCATCAGAGACATTCTCGATAGCAGAATGCTCTGAAGTTGGTCACGTTCAATGACGATGTACCCATATGTCTCACCTATATGCCATACCAGTATCTCTACACTCCTTGGTTAAGAGGACAACCAACCTATATGGCATATAGTCACCTATGCTTGATAGACGCTATTATCCTAATTAACAACCTATCATTTTATCATGAGCAAATTTAAGGACTAATCGATAAATCCTTTCTTTATCGAAACTAAACAGTCCTAAGGACTTCATCACAATAATGGAGTTCATTAGAAGATGTAAACTTGTGATGAAAAAGATGCCAAAATATTTTTATTAATTAATAAATTAATAATAATTATAAAATAGCTCAATCATCAATAGACTGACGATTGGCTTTGGGATATAATTTCCTACAACTCCCACTTATCCTAAAGCCACTCGGCACAGTATCTAATATCCATCTTAGACTTATGGTTGTCAAACTCCTTGATTGCCAGGGCTTTAGTGAAGGAGTCGGCTAGGTTCTTCTTTCCATCGATCTTCTAAAGATCGACGTTACCACGATTCATGATTTCACGGACCAAATGAAAGCGGCACAAAATGTGCTTTGTCTGCTGGTGTGCCTTCGGTTCCTTTGCTTGAGCTATGGCACCAGTGCTGTCATAGTAGACCCAGATTGGACCATCAATGGAGGGTGCTACTTCGAGCTCGGTGATGAACTTTCTTAGCTACATAGCTTTCTTTACTGCATTTGATGCTGCCATGTATTCTACTTTGCAAATAGAGTCAGCCACTGTATGTTGCATGAAATTTTTCCAGCAGATGGCTCCACCATTTAGAGTAAAGATATATCCCGATATATTTTTACTGTCATCATGGTTAGATTGAAAGTTGAAGTCTGTAAACCCCATAAGCTTCAGATCTGACTCACCATAAACCAACCATTGATCTTTAGTATTTCTCAAATACTTAAGGATGATTTTGAAGGGAAATCCTAATTTTTTGGTCCAAGTTTGTTCAGATCTGATCAGATCAAGAGATATATTTCAAAATTTTTTCTCTTTAATCTATATCAGATCTGACATATTTTAGATCTAATTCTTATTATTTTAATAAATAAAATAAAATAAAAATAAATTAAATCAAATTTAATTTACCAGATTTGGGTAATCCTATTACCCTATTGATGATCCTATTTGCAGCGGAAGGTTCTGGATCTAGCCACGCAAGTGCCTGGCCTCTATCGGTATCCACTCGGGTTGGATCTGGAGATCCTCTTCTTCTCTATCACGTCTCCAAAAATCAGATCTGGATCTGATCTGGAGGATCTTCAAAACTCCTTTTGAAGATCAGCAGTCGTCCTTTGCAGCAGTGCAGCCTTCTTGCTTTTGATCGCCTTTCTTTGATCTGGATCGCACCAACCAAGGTCCAAAACTCCTTTTGGATGTGGAGAGCAAGGGGAGAAGGTGGTTTGGCATGGAGGAAGAGGGGAGAGGCAGCCTTGGGGTGTGGGGTTTTAATTCTCATCAGAACTTGAGTTGGGCACAGGGTCTTATTTATAGACTAAGCATGATCCAACTCCTCTTCTTCCCAACCAATCACAACCCTTTGTGAAATTAGATCTAAATCTGATTGGTGGGAATAGAGTCCCCTGGATTCCTCCTTAGAGGGTGCCTAAGACCAGTCAAAGTTGGTTCTTAGGAGAACTCTAATTGGAATCCAAAAAGGAGATGGAGTCCTTGTCCAACAAGGACTCCTAGGCGCCTCCAACTTGGGCACACGCCACCCTTAGGGTGGCGTGCCCTCCTCCTTGCCAGGTTCTGGCAGGGGGACAGGCCCCCACCAGCTCTCCAATAGGTGCATGACATGTGGTCAAAAGTCAAAGTGTCAATGGTCAACGTTTGACCAGTCAAAGGTCAGACTTTTGACCAAAGTCAAAGGAACAAGAAATGGCAGGTGACCAAAAATGGCAGGTAATGTCTTACAAAATAAGACAACCTTTTCTGACTTGGACAACCTCCAGTCAGACCATAGTGAAGGCCTCTGATTGAGCACAAACTCCTTTGGCTCAGTCAGGACAACTTATTTATGATAGTAAAAGAAGAACGTTAGGTTCAATCGAGTGCTAGCACGATTTTCCTTGAACCTAATTGAATCTCATTCAGATCAATTGAACTGGATCAGTTCAATTGATGATCACCAGATTCAAACCCTTGTTTGTGTGACCCAGTTAGGTTCAGTTCTGTATGGTAATGGGATATGTCATGATCTCTATCATCGACATCATCGAAACTCCTTTCGATGGATCAGAACTCTTCTGATTCGAACAGCTAGAATGATCGATCATCTAAATCATTCTAATTGCTCCCAAAATCCACCAGTGACACCTAGCAGTATATGGTGGCAACCCATCAGAGCTGAATGCGAACCTCTTGGTGCAGCTACCTGTGTGATTAAGTTCTTCTATCTTGAGCCCCGATCAGATTAGGGTTAAGGTGAACTCGTCAAACCCTAGTCTCTGTCATATGATGTAATCATTCGATTCGAGTCCAATGTGAAAATCTAAATAGAAACTCTTTCTATTATTTCACTCTGCCATGGCCATGGGCTTCTGGACTTGATTCTCATGATCATCATAGGGCTGCTCCTCTACCACCGAGGTAGATAGATTCCATCTTGATGCAATCCAGTTCCTACAATGAACATGTCTATAGCCAACATACACCTCAGGGTTCCATATGGCTAGGAGACCGAGTAATGGTGTAGTCAAACTATAACACCCTCAAGGTGAACTGCCGATGCACCTCAGGTCAAAGAACCAGACACACTACTGCAGCATCGAGTCAGTCATTGACGAGAAGGTAGACTTCCCTAATGACTACTCGAGGTGGTCACGCTCAGTGCCCTCGTTCTCTAACGAGTACCTGTACTCTCGCTCCGGTGTCTCCACACCATAGACTCAAGACTCATCTACTAAAGAGAAGCGATTGTACACCAACCTTTCCGGATCAATCACCATCCTCGTGATGATCCTATGGTCGGGAGCATTTTATGAGTTAATAATGATTATTCATGTCTTAAATTTTCAACTCTTGAAAATATGAATTATCATTACCATTAACTCAAAGGATGTATCACAGACACTAAATACACATATGTGATAGAAAATAACCCATTTTATTGATTATAGTCAAAATTATAATTTTGCCCCTAGAAGTGTATTACAAGTGTCAGCCAATTCTGGCTTCTAGGGCACATATATCTAACAATCTCCCACTTGTCCTAAAGCCAATTGGCTACAAGTCTAAGTCCCATCTTCTCAAGGTGGGCTTCGATCTTCTGCTGGCCCAACGGCTTTGTAAGTGGGTCTGCCACATTATCTGTGGAGTTGACTCTCTTGACCTCGACATAACCCTTCTCGAGGTAATCGTGGATGAGATGGTATCGCCATTTGCTTGGAACTCTTTCCAGCTGACAGCACCACCATTGCACACAAACAGACTCCCAGATGTCGACTTTCGATCATCTATATCGGACATGAAATCCGAGTCTGTGTATCCCTGGACTTGGAGTTCTCCGTTACCAAAGACCAACATCATATCCTTAGTTCTTCTTAAGTACTTAAGGATACATTTCACAGAAGTCCAGTGTTCTTCACCTGGATTTGACTGATATCTGCTTGTGACACTCACAGCATGGGCTATATCAGGTCGTGTACATAGCATGGCATACATGAGGCTCCCTATTGCAGAAGCATAAGGGATCTTGCTCATGCATTCTATTTCCTCAGGTGTGCTAGGGCACATCTTCTTGGAAAGATGAATACCATGTCTGAAGGGTATTAATCCCCTCTTAGAGTTTTCCATACTAAACCTCTTTAGTACTTCCTCTATGTACATCTTCTGTGAAAGTCCTAGCATCCTATTCGGTCTATCCCTATAGACCTTAATTCCTAGAATAAAGGATGCTTCACCTAGGTCTTTCATGGAGAATTCCTTGGACAACCATAATTTGACTGTTGTCATCATGGGAATATCATTCCCAATAAGGAGGATGTCATCCACGTACAATACGAGGAAGACAACAGTGCTCCCACTGACCCTTTTGAAAACACATGGTTCCTCTTCATTTTTGATGAAACCAAACATTTTGATCACATCATTGAAACGAGTGTTCCAGCTCCGAGATGCTTGCTTAAGTCCATATATGGACCTTTGCAGCTTGCAAACCTTGTGATCAGTATCACTGGATGTGAAACCTAGCGGCTGTTCCATATAGATATCTTCCTCAAGATATCCATTTAAGAATGCCGTTTTCACGTCCATTTGCCATATTTCATAATCGAAATAGGCTGCAATGGCAAGCAATGTGCGGATGGATTTTAGCATAGCCACTGGAGAAAAGGTATCCTGATAGTCAATGCCTTCGCGTTGACTATAACCTTTTGCCACTAGTCTAGCCTTGAATGTCTCCACATTCCCATCTGCACCAATCTTTCTCTTGAAGATCCATTTACACCCAATAGGTACTATACCTTCTGGTGGATCTACCAAGGTCCAGACTTGGTTTGAGTGCATCGAGTCAATTTCTGACTGCATTGCCTCTAGCCATTTCTCGGAGTCGATATCTGATATCGCCTCGTTGTAGGTTTTGGGATCATCACCATGAGCACCATTACCTACGAGGAACATTTCCTCTACTTTCTCTGAAATAATACCTAAGTATCTTTCAGGGGATGGAAAACTCTTTCCGATCTACGAGGTGGAGGAGGTAGTGTTCTTATTGGCTCAACCTGATTTGGTTCCAATTGGTCCTTAGCTCGTTGTACTTGTGAGACTTTCTCATCAAGCTTAATCTGCTTTCCAATGCCGCTATCTTGAATAAACTATTTTTCAAGAAAGATGGCATGTCGACTCACAATCACATTGTGGTCTTCTGGAATGTAGAAATAGTATCCTAATGACTCTTTAGGATATCCTATGAATCGAGCTCTGAAGGACCTAAACTCTAACTTGTCCGCTTGTTGTCTTTTGACATGAGCCGGACAACCCCAAATTCTGAGATGACTCAGACTTGGTTTCTTACCGTGCCATATCTCATACGGTGTGGTAGGAACGGTTTTAGAGGGAACCCTATTCAGTAGATAAATTGAAGTTAACAATGAGTGTCCCCAAAGAAAATCAGGGAGGTCTGTGAAGCTCATCATGGATCGAACCATATCCAATAGAGTCCGATTTCTCCATTCTGAAAACCCCGTTGAGTTGAGGTGTTCCTGGTGGAGTCCATTGAGAGACTATGCCATTTTCCTTTTGAGATAGTCTAGGAATTTCCGGCTAAGGTATTCACCTCCTCGATCTGATCGAAGAACCTTAATGGGTTTTTCAGTTTGTTTTTCTACTTCATGTCTGAATTCTTTGAACTTTTCAAAAGCTTCAGACTTGTGTCTCATAAGATACACATACCCATACCTAGACAGATCATCGGTAAAGGTAATGAAGTAGACAAAATTGCCTCTAGCCGGCACATCAAATGGGCCGCACACATCAGTATGTACTAGGGCAAGGAGATCTGTGGCCCTCTCCCCATGTCCAACAAAAGGGAGTTTAGTCATTTTGCCTTGAAGACAAGATTCACAAGTTGGATATGACTCAAAAGTCAATGGACTCAATAGCCCATTTTTCTCCAATTTGTTGATCCTATCTTCTGCTATATGACCTAATCTCAGGTGCCATAGATATCTGTCGTTTGGACTATCCCTAGGTCGTTTGGCATTCACGTTTTGCTCGATAGTTAGAACAGGTACATCAATATGTAGCTGATAAAGACCATTAATAAGGAAACCATTTGCAATTTTATTTCTTTCATAAAGAATGTTACAATGGTCCTTAAAGAAGGTGATCACATAACCTTCTTGTGCTAAGCATGAAACAGAAATCAAATTCTGCTGCTAGCTGCAGGCACATAATAACAGTCTTTCAAAACTAAGTCTAAACCAGATGGTAATCGAAGAGGGTATGTTCCCACGGCTACATTGCAGCAACTCTTGCTCCATTACCGATGCGTAGGATCATGTCTCCATCCCTCAGCCTCCTGCTATCCTCAAGACCCTGCATAGAAGTGCACAGATGAGCACTAGAACCAGAGTCAAGCACCCAACTGGATGCAGAAGAAACCGTAAGGTTAGACTCAATAACGAGCATACCTCCAGAAGGACCTTCCTTCTTGTTCTTCAGGGTGGCCAGGTAAGTAGGGCAGTTCCGCTTCCAATGGCCGTCGCTGTTGCAATGGAAACACTTTCCTTTGCCATCGGCCTTCTTCTTCGGTTCTGCCTTCTTCTTCTTTGATCCTTCCACCTTTTGCTTTTTCACAGACTTCTTTTTCTTTCCATAAGACTTTCTTTTGGAAGAAGTCCGTTCCATAGCAAGAACTGAGCCTTTAGAACCTTTCATAGAAAGCTCAGCGGTAACCAGCATATTCATTAATTCGGCCAAGGAATTTTGAAGTTTATGCATGTGGTAATTCATGATGAATTGCCCATATGCATCAGTCAAGGATTGCAGAATAATATCGTTCTGCAAGTCCAAGTCCTAACTTCACACCGAGCTTCTCAAGCTCTTCCATGTCCTTGATCATCATCAGACAGTGATCTTGGACTGACTGCCCATCACGCATCTTAGCCTTAAAAAGTCATTTCGTGACTTGATATTTGGCTGCGCGACTCTGTTCACCAAACATCTCCTGCAGGTGAGCCAACATTTGGCGAGCAGTCCCGATATCTTCATGTTGGCGCTGGAGCTCATCAGACATCGAGCCCAACATGTAATATCTGGCCTTATTATCTTCGTCTATCCATTTTTCCAGAGACGCTCTCTGTTCAGTGGATGGACGGCTGGTAAGGTGGGAGGGTCCTGGTCCAAAACATGGGTTAACTTCTCTGAACCCAAAAAAATTTTGTAGTTCCTGAGCCAATCTTTATAATTGGGTCCAGTCAGTCTATGTGTGTCTAGGATACGTGCCAATGGGTTGGACGCAGACATTTTCCTGTAGAGAGTCAAAGATTCTAGTTAGATACTGTAATTTTGACTTGACCAATTTATTTAGGGATTTTATTTTTAAACAAATTAGCTCCCACTATTTTCTCGGATCCCTACACTCCCTCTGTAGAGATGCGAAAATCTCCACGATTAATGATTTCTAGTGGGTGGTGCGGTCTCACCAACTGACTCATCACCTCACCTAACAGTTATTGGTGATGGGTTAGCCAATGAGTGAACAACTCTTGTTCAATGATTCTCTAATCATGGTGCACCCAAACTTGGTCTCTAATTCATGAATCTCACCGTATCCGAGAATATTGATCCACTCCTTAGTTAAGTCAGACCCACCATTTGCATAGACTGGGTTCCTAATTGAGTCTCTCACCGTATCCGGAATATTGAGCCCAACTCATCCTCCAGCCCATAGCATCCAATGCCTAATAGACATGGTTGCGTCTTCCCGGTGCAACTGAGCCACTGTATCCAGCCGAGAACAATCAACCCCGGGAAGGGCCCGCACATCTACAATGGTGGAAGACCTCAGACTTAATCTTTTCTTAGGGAGAATTGATTCAGGTCTCATTAAACTAGACTTGGCTTAGTCATAACAATTATGACTAACCTAGTGGCATGGGTTAGCTCGGATTATTGACCACCTCAGATCAGAACTGTGTCAACAGATATGGCCAGGTAAGTGAGACCGGTGGAAGGAATATGCCGTTAACTCGCACAAGAACGCATTCAGGTCGAGTAGCTTCCAATTAAAAACCAGTCGGTCGTCTCTGCCAAACTTACCTTAGACACCAAATTGTTGAGTCAGAACCAATTGGGTTAGCCTACAATCCAGACTCTAACCTCTGAGCCTAATTAGGTCTTGCTTGATCGTGACTCGATCTTGACCCAGACTTAATCCTATTAGGCTGGTCAATTTAAGCATTGTTGATCCCATCTAACCAACTCTTGATTCGGTTTGATCAACCGCTTAGACCTAATTGAGCTACCCAAGCCCGAACCCAGTATTATGAATATGTCTTAGATCTAAAATTCTCAATTTTAGACCTAATTAATATTCCATAAACTTAATTCTTAATTAAGTTGGGTTCATAAACAAAATATGCACAATAAATCCTAGGGTTTCAGGATCTAGGGTTTTGCAGAAAGTAAGTTTTGGGTTTCTGATTAAGGACGAACACGCAGCACCCCTACACGTCATAAGAACACCCCATCGAATGGGAAGAGAGGGCCTTTAAACCCTTCTTCGTTCTTATGACCGGACGGCCAAGAGGAACGCCTTAATCAGGAACATTCAATACTACAAAACAATATAGATCTATATCATATATCTCATATACAAAGTAGATCTAATCATGGCATATTTTGCATACATCTCATGTATCAAATCATGCATATTTTCAGATCTAAATTATCTCATAATAATCTGAAAAATTAGATTTAAATTGATCTAATCAAAATAAATTCTAATCTAGACAATTATGTAGAACTATTCTACAACTAGTCTAGACATGCATCAATCATATCTCATATGATATTTAAAATTAAATAATTTTTATTTGCTATTTTTCAGATGTTATTATAACACTTATAATATCAAAAAATAGTAAATAAAAGATCTAAAATATGATTTAATCAGATTAAATCAAAACATGCAAAGACTATTCTATAGAACTATTCTATTCTAGAACTAGTCATGCATATCTTCTGTTCTTAGATCCAAATCATTTAATTTTAATTTTTTTCTAATTTTAGATCTGTCAATCTAAGTGGAAATCTAAAATCAATTATTTTTAATTAAAATAAATTTAAATTAGATCTAAACATTTAGAATCTGGCTCTGATACCAGTTGAAGGGAAATCTGATTTTGGTCCAGGTTCGTTCAGATTGATCAGATAAGAGATATATTTCAAAATTTTTTTTTATCCAAAATATGGAATGTTTTAGATCTGATTTTTATTATTAATAATAAAAAAATAAGAATAAATTTAAATCAAATTTAATTACCCGATATGGGTAATCCTATTACCTTGTTGATGATCCT
>QRFJ01002899.1:81759-138150 GCA_006176705.1 Cocos nucifera
TTTCTTTCATAAAGAATGTTACAATGGTCCTTAAAGAAGGTAATCACATAGCCTTCTTGTGCTAAGCATGAAACAGAAATCAAATTCCTGCTAGCTGCAGGCACATAATAACAGTCTTTCAAAACTAAGTCTAAACCAGATGGTAATCGAAGAGGGTATGTTTCCCACGGCTACTGCAGCAACTCTTGCTCCATTATCGATGCGTAGGATCATGTCTCCATCCCTCAGCCTCCTGCTATCCTCAAGACCCTGCATGGAAGTGCACAGATGAGCACTAGAACCAGAGTCAAGCACCCAACTGGATGCAGAAGAAACCGTAAGGTTAGACTCAATAACGAGCATACCTCCAGAAGGACCTTCCTTCTTGTTCTTCAGGGTGGCCAGGTAAGTAGGGCAGTTTCGCTTCCAATGGCCATCGCTGTTGCAATGGAAACACTTTCCTTTGACATCGGCCTTTCTTCTTCGGCTCTGCCTTCTTCTTCTTTGCTCCTTCCACCTTCTGCTTTTTCACAGACTTCTTTTTCTTTCCATAAGACTTTCTTTTGGAAGAAGTCCATTCCATAGCAAGAACTGAGCCTTTAGAACCTTTCATAGAAAGCTCAGCGGTAACCAGCATATTCATTAATTCGGCCAAGGAATTTTGAAGTTTATGCATGTGGTAATTCATGATGAATTGCCCATATGCATCAGTCAAGGATTGCAGAATAATATCGTTCTGCAGATCCAAGTCTAACTTCACACCGAGCTTCTCAAGCTCTTCCATGTCCTTGATCATCATCAGACAGTGATCTTGGACTGACTGCCCATCATGCATCTTAGCCTTAAAAAGTCATTTCGTGACTTGATATTTGGCTGCGCGACTCTGTTCACCAAACATCTCCTGCAGGTGAGCCAACATTTGGCGAGCAGTCCCGATATCTTCATGTTGGCGCTGGAGCTCATCAGACATCGAGCCCAACATGTAATATCTGGCCTTATTATCTTCGTCTATCCATTTTTCCAGAGACGCTCTCTGTTCAAGTAGATGGACGGGCTGGTAAGGTGGGAGGGTCCTGGTCCAATACATGGGTTAACTTCTCGAAACCCAAAATGATTTTGTAGTTTCCTGAGCCAATCTTTATAATTGGGTCCGGTCAGTCTATGTGTGTCCAGGATACGTGCTAATGGGTTGGACGCAGATATTTTTCTGTAGAGAGTCAAAGATTCTAGTTAGATACTGTAATTATGACTTGACCAATTTATTTAGAAATTTTATTTTTAAATAAATTAGCTCCCACTATTTTCTTCGGATCCCTACACTCCCTCTGTAGAGATGCGAAAATCTCCATGATTAATGATTTCTAGTGGGTGGTGCGGTCTCACCAACTGACTCATCACCTCACCTAACAGTTATTGGTGATGGGTTAGCCAATGAGTGAACAACTCTTGTTCAATGATTCTCTAATCATGGTGCACCCAAACTTGGTCTCTAATTCATGAATCTCACCGTATCCAAAATATTGATCCACTCCTTAGTTAAGTCAGACCCACCATTTGCATAGACTGGGTTCCTAATTGAGTCTCTCACCGTATCCAAAATATTGAGCCCAACTCATCCTCCAGCCCATAGCATCCAATGCCTAATAGACATGGTTGCATCTTTTCGGTGCAACTGAGCCACTGTATCCAGCCGAGAACAATCAACCCCGGGAAGGGCCCGCACATCTACAATGGTGGAAGACCTCAGACTTAATCTTTTCTTAGGGAGAATTGATTCAGGTCTCATTAAACTAGACTTGTCATAGTCATAACAATTATGACTAACCTAGTGGCATGGGTTAGCTCGGATTATTGACCACCTCAGATCAGAACTGTGTCAACAGATATGGCCAGGTAAGTGAGACCGGTGGAAGGAATATGCCATTAACTCGTATAAAAATGCATTCAGATCGAGTAGCTTCCAATTAAAAATCAGTCGGTCGTATGTGCCAAACTTACCTTAGACACCAAATTGTTGAGCCAGAACCAATTGGGTTAGCCTACAATCCAGACTCTAACCTCTGAGCCTAATTAGGTCTTGCTTGATCGTGACTCGATCTTGACCCAGACTTAATCCTATTAGGCTGGTCAATTTAAGCATTGTTGATCCCATCTAACCAACTCTTGATTCGGTTTGATCAACCGCTTAGACCTAATTGAGCTACCCAAGCCCGAACCCAGTATTATGAATATGTCTTAGATCTAAAATTCTCAATTTTAGACCTAATTAATATTCCATAATCTTAATTTCTTAATTAAGTAGGGTTCATAAACAAAATATGCACAATAAATCCTAGGGTTTCAGGATCTAGGGTTTTGCAGAAAGTAAGTTTTGGGTTTCTGATTAAGGACGAACACGCAGCACCCCTACACATCATAAGAACACCCCATCGAATGGGAAGGAGAGGGCCTTTAAACCCTTCTTCATTCTTATGACCGGACGGCCAAGAGGAACGCCTTAATCAGGAACATGCAATACTACAAAATAGTTTTAGATCTATATCATATATCTCATATACAAATTAGATCTAATCATGGCATATTTTGCATACATCTCATGTATCGAATCATGCATATTTTTCAGATCTAAATTATCTCATAATAATCTAAAAAATTAGATTTAAATTGATCTTAATCAAAATAAATTCTAATCTAGACAATTATGTAGAACTATTCTACAACTAGTCTAGACATGCATCAATCATATCTCATATGATATTTAAAATTAAATAATTTTTATTTGCTATTTTTTAGATGTTATTATAATAATTATAATATCAAAAAATAGTAAATAAATAGATCTAAAATATGATTTAATCAAATTAAATTAAAAACATGCAAGACTATTCTATAGAACTATTCTATTTTAGAACTAGTCATGCATATTTTCTAATCTTAGATCCAAATCATTTAATTTTAATTTTTTCTGATTTTAGATCTGATCACATCTCATGTGACATCTAAAATCACTTATTTTTTAATTAAAATAAATTTAAAATTAGATCTAAATACTTTTAGAACCTTGGCTCTGATACCAGTTGAAGGGAAAATCCTGATTTTTCGGTCCAGGTTCGTTCAGATCTGATCAGATCAAGAGATATATTTCAAAAAATTTTTTCTTTGATCTAATCAGATCTAAAATATTTTAGATCTAATTTTTATTATTTTAATAAATAAAATAAAATAAGATAAATTAAATCAAATTTAATTTACCTTGATATGGGTAATCCTATTACCCGTTGATGATCCTGTATGCAGCGGAAGGTTCTGGATCTAGCCACGCAAGTGCCTGGCCTCTACCGGTATCCACTCAGGCTGGATCTAGAGATCCTCTTCTTCTCTATCACATCTCCAAAAATTAGATCTGGATCTGATCTGGAGGATCTTCAAAACTCCTTTTGAAGATCAGCAGTCGTCCTTTGCAGCAGTGCAGCCTTCTAGCTTTTGATCGCCTTTCTTTGATCTGGATCGCACCAACCAAGGTCCAAAACTCCTTTTGGATGTGGAGAGGAAGGGGAGAAGGTGGTTTGGCATGGAGGAAGAGGGGAGAGGCAGCCTTGGGGCATGGGGTTTTCAATTCTCAATCAGAATCTGAGTTGGGCGCAGGGTCTTATTTATAGACTAAGCTGTGATCCAACTCCTCTTCTTCCCAACCAATCACAACCCTTTGTGAAATCAGATCTAAATCTGATTGGTGGGAATAGAGTCCCCTGGATTCCTCCTTAGAGGGTGCCTAAGACCAGTCAAAGTTGGTTCTTAGGAGAACTCTAATTGGAATCCAAAAAGGAGATGGAGTCCCTTGTCCAACAAGGACTCCTAGGCGCCTCCAACTTGGGCACACGCCTAGGGTGGCGTGCGCCCTCCTCCTTGCCAGGTTCTGGCAGGGGGACAAGGCCCCCACCAGCTCTCCAATAGGTGCATGACATGTGGTCAAAAGTCAAAGTGTCAATGGTCAACATTTGACCAGTCAAAGGTAGACTTTTGACCAAAGTCAAAGAACAAGAAATGGCAGGTGACCAAAAATGGCAGGTAATGTCTTACAAAATAAGACAACCTTTTCTGACTTGGACAACCTCCAGTCAGACCATATGAAGGCCTCTGATTGAGCACAAACTCCTTTGGCTCAGTCAGGACAACTTATTTATGATAGCAAAAGAAGAACGTTAGGTTCAATCGAGTGCTAGCACGATTTTCCTTGAACCTAATTGAATCTCATTCAGATCAATTGAACTAGATCAGTTCAATTGATGATCACCAGATTCAAACCCTTGTTTGTGTGACCCAGTTAGGTTCAGTTCTGTATGGTAATGGGATATGTCATGATCTCTATCATCGACATCATCGAAACTCCTTTCGATGGATCAGAACTCTTCTGATTCGAACAGCTAGAATGATCGATCATCTAAATCATTCTAATTGCTCCCAAAATCCACCAGTGACACCTAGCAGTATATGGTGGCAACCCATCAGAGCTGAATGCGAACCTCTTGGTGCAGCTACCTGTGTGATTAAGTTCTTCTATCTTGAGCCCCGATCAGATTAGGGTTAAGGTGAACTCGTCAAACCCTAGTTCTCTGTCATATGATGTAATCATTCGATTCGAGTCCGATGTGAAAATCTAAATAGAAACTCTTTCTATTATTTCACTCTGCCATGGCCATGGACTTCTGGTACTTGATTCTCATGATCATCATAGGGCTGCTCCTCTACCACCGAGGTAGATAGATTCCATCTTGATGCAATCCAGTTCCTACAATGAACATGCTATAGCCAACATACACCTCAGGGTTCCATATGGCTAGGAGATCGAGTAATGGTGTAGTCAAACTATAACACCCTCAAGGTGAACTGTCGATGCACCTCAGGTCAAAGAACCAGACACACTACTGCAGCATCGAGTCAGTCATTGACGAGAAGGTAGACTCCCTAATGACTACTCGAGGTGGTCACGCTCAGTGCCCTCGTTCTCTAACGAGTACCTGTACTCTCGCTCTGGTGTCTCCACACCGTAGACTCAAGACTCATCTACTAAAGAGAAGCGATTGTACACCAACCTTCCGGATCAATCACCATCCTCGTGATGATCCTATGGTCGGAAGCATTTTATGAGTTAACAATGATTATTCATGTCTTAAATTTTCAACTCTTGAAAATATGAATTATCATTATCATTAACTCAAAGGATGTATCTGATAAGCATCATAAATTCATCAATAAAAATATTAATTTATTAATTAATTTATATTAATTTTTAAAAATTATTAATCAATTTATATATAATTTTTGAAAAATTCATATTTTTATTAATTAAAAAATTAATTAAAAAAATAATAAAAATTAAAAAATAAAATTTTATTATCAATAGAAAGAGCTCATTTTTTTGATCACAATGAAATAAATTTTACATAAAACGGAGCTAAAACAGAAAAGATATGAATTTTTAAAGATATAAAATAAATAAAAATTAAATAAAAAAGAAAACGGCTCAGCCGGCTTGCAAGCCGAGCCACCAAGCCAAGCCAAGCTATTCTTTATTACATCCTTTATTTTTTCTTCTCTATTGAGGACAATGTCGATTAAGTTGGGGGGAGAGAAAAATAAAAAAATTTAAAATTTTAAGTCCTCAAAAAAGTTAGTATTTAGTATTTAGATACTTGATTATGCTTAAGAATCGAATAAAACTAAGCATTTTTAAAAGAAAATTAATACACAGATCAGAGAATCTGTGAGATATTGAGGAATCAAGTATTAAGAAAATTCAATAAAGAGTTAAGTCCAGAACATAAAATTTTTTTTCTTGGAGCATTTCTAATTATTTTTACTAGCATCAAAGAAAAGTCTACTTTTTATAGGCTTGTGTAGGGTAACTATACGTTTCTTCATATAAAAATTTATTTTAATAAAATAGTTTTCAAGTACTTCTCACTGAGTAATCGGGCCTCTTTGCCTAAGCAAGCATTGAGTTTTGCATCAAAAGGTGGGAAGGGCAAAGAAGCTCGTTGTAAAGCTAGTCTTAACTCGTAGCCTATTTGATTCGAGCTAGTAAGTCCGAGGGGTATTCTATACCTAGTGCCCTAAAGCCAACTGATTTGGGAGTCATTGGCCCAAGACTCGCTACATGGATCAAATAGAAAGCTTAAGGAGTTAAGACACTCAATAGTGGTACAACGTTAAAAAAAAAAAAAAAAAAAAAAAAAAAAAAAAAAAAAAAAAAATATTGGTTTTCCACCAAGTAACCGGATCCCGTTGCCTAAGTAAGCAATGATATTCGCATCAAAAAGTGGGCAATATGAAAATAAAAATTAATAAATGAAGGATGGAAGTAGCAATACACCTGCTTATATGAAAGTTTAGACAAATCAGAGATAAAAGTGAAATAATTTAGAAAAAATTTTGAAAAATTTAATGTTCTTTACTTAATTTTTCTATTGATAAGTATTAATACCCCAATGATATGTCTCATTTAAGCTCTACTGAATATCAATGGCCATTTTGAAAATCGCTTAGGTAAAATTCAAAACTCTAAAGTTAAAAGGTATTTAAAACTAAATTCTTTCTTTACTCGAGGATGAGTAAAGCTTAAGTTGGGGGGTGTGATAAGCATCATAAATTTATCAATAAAAGTATTAATTTATTAATTAATTTATATTAATTTTTAAAAATTATTAATCAATTTATATATAATTTTTGAAAAATTCATATTTTTATTAATTAAAAAATTAATTAAAAAAATAATAAAAATTAATAAAAATTAAAAAATAAAATTTTATTATCAATAGAAAGAGCTCATTTTTCTAATCACAACGAAATAAATTTTACATAAAACGGAGCTAAAACGGAAAAGATATGAATTTTTAAAGATATAAAATAAATAAAAATTAAATAAAAAAGAAAATGGCTCAGCCGGCTTGCAAGCCGAGCCAGCAAGCCAAGCCAAGCCATCAAAGCGGACTCAGCCATTGAAGCCATCAGTCGGTCCACAATCCAGGCGTGGACCGCCAACTCAGCAAAATCCGGCGAATCAGAGCTTGCCACGTGGTGGATCTAGACCCCTAAAGGGTCTACAGAAATTTATCGTGGCTCACAAGGGTAATTTAGTCTTTTTCACTCAACAACAGAGGTGTTGATTGGTTGCAGCGTGTGGTGCGGCCGGTCTACGCGGTCCATGGGAACAGTGATTGCGCGATCGGATGGATGTGGTTGTTTGCGGTCAGGATCGGACGGCTGTGGTTGCTTCCGAATTTTATTCAGCTATACACATCACGTGGATCACCATCGGATGGCAGCGCTCAATCCAGGCGACGATCCGATGGTCCAAAAAGCTCCCGATGGTGATCAAACTCTCAGGCGCGTGATTTGCGGCCAGATTTCCTCCATGAAGTGCAATCCAACGGCCAGAATTTAATCCGACCTGATCTGCTTCCGATTTTGATGATTTTTGGACCGTTGGATTCCTATTGAACGACTGGATTTTATCAAATTTATCAGAGATGTATCAGAGCTATTTTGATTCAAATTTTACTCGAATTCTTTTATATTTTGATGATTGCAAAGGCTATTAGTCCCACATTGTCTTTAGAAAAAAATATCCAGCCCTCCTAGCACTATAAAAAGGACCCTAGGCCTCCAGAAATCAACATCTCCGATCAAGGTGAAGCTTTGGTACAGGGCGAAGCCAGGCTATGGGTTAAAGGCTGCTTCGATGCAACGGGTGCCGAGAAGAAGAGCCGAGTTTCTACACCATCTTTCTGCCAATGCTGATCCAAGATCAGAGATCAGGCTATTTTATTTTTTTTACATTCTATGTATTTAAATTCTAAAATTTTAATTAATAAAAATTTTATTTTTGTATTTTAATTTCTTACTTTTTATTTTTATTGTAATTTAATTTTTATATTTTAATTATTACTTTTTATTTTATTGCAAGTAGATGCTAAGATCTAACTAATAGATCTTAGTACCAAATTTAAATTTCTGCACCTTTTAATTTTTATTTTTAATCTTCCGACTTCAGTTTTTATTTCAAAATTCAAATTATTTTCTTTTTCTTCTCAAAAAAATCAAAAATTTTAAATCTAAAAACACTACCTTCCCTGTGGATTCGACCCGACTCACTACTATCTACGCAATTTTAATGATTTTAAGAAGTCGGATTAAACTGATAAATACGATGTCTTAACGACAACATCACGTTCCTATCAGTATCACAGACACTAAATACACATATGTGATAGAAAATAACCCATTTTATTGATATTAGTCAAAATTATAATTTTGCCCCTAGAAGTGTATTACAAGTGTCAGCCAATTCTGGCTTCTAGGACACATATATCTAACAGATTTTAACCATCTTCTTGTGATTTTCTTTAGGGTCAGACTGGTATCTACTCATAACTCCTAGTGAGTATGCCACGTCTGATCTCGTACATATCATTGCATACATAATAGATCCCAATACCGAAGCATATGAAATTCTATTCATACGCTCTCTCTCTTCAGGAGTTATCGGACAATCCTTCTTAGAGAGAAAAATTTCTTAGTCTACTGGGAGATCATCATTTTTGGAATTCTCCTTGCTGAACCTCTTCAACATAGTTTCTATGTACGTGGATTGGGATATACCAAGCATCCTTTTAGATCTATCCCTATAGATCTTCATTCCTAGGATGTAGGATGCTTCACCCAAGTCCTTCATGGAAAACTGTGATGATAATCAAACTTTTATTTCTTATAATGCGGGGATATCATTTCCGATTAAGAGAATGTCATCCACGTACCAAATAGAGAATATCACTGCTGGACCCTTTGACCATTTGTAAATGTAGGATTCTTCTCCATTCTTAACGAAGCCATACGTTTTGTTCACTTTATCAACATGCATGTTCCAACTCCGGGATGCTTGCTTTAATCCATAAATGGATTTCTAAAGCTTGCACAACTTGAACTCATCTATGGATGTGAACCCCTCAGGTTGTATCATATACACCTCTTCGATTAGCTCTCCATTTAGGAAAGCCGTCTTCACATCCATCTGTCAGATCTCATAGTCCAGGTGGGCAGCTATTGCAAGCATTATCTGAATGAATTTGAGCATTGCCACTAGGAAGAATGTCATGTCATAGTCAATACCAAAAAGTTGACGATACCCCATGGCAACCAAATGGGCTTTATAGGTCTCCACCTTTCTATCTGCGCCTCTTTTCCATTTGAATATCCATTTACACCTAATGGATTTAACCCCTTCAGGTGGATCAACTAATATCCATACATCATTGACCTTCATGAAATCCATTTTGGATCTCATGGCTTCTAGCTATTTCTTAGAGTCGGGTCTCAACATCGCATCAATATAAGTGATCGGATCCTCATCATTCTCATCGAGTTTGATGGGATCACCATCCTGGACCAAGAATCTATAGTATCTATCCGGATGGTGCTATACTCTACCGGATCGCCTTAATGGTGTGGATTCACTAGGCTTCAGATCTAATCCGATCAAATCTAACTTTCGTTCAACATTTTATGTTGAACTTTCTATCTGTTGAACTTCATCAAGTTCAACCTTAGAGGCAACATTTCCTTCACCTAGAAACTTCTTTTTTAAAAAGGTTGCCCTAAGGCTGACGAACACCTTTTGTTCATCAGCATGGTAGAAATAGTATCATTTGGTCTCTTTTAGGTACCCTATGAATGTACACTTGTCATACCTAAGTTTAAGTTTATCTAAAATTAAACATTTAATATAAGCTGGGCACTCCTAAACCCTAAGATGTGAAAGTGTTGGCTTACACTCTATCCATATCTCGTATGGGGTTTTAACTACAGACTTACTAGGAATCCTATTTAATAGATAACAAATCGACTTGAGTGCATATCTCCATAAGGATATCGACAAGCTAGCAAATTCCGTCATGGATCGGACGATGTCTAAAAGAGTCTGATTCCTCCTTTCAGACATACCATTATGCTGTGGTGTTTCAGGAGGAGTCTATTGGGAGAGAATCCCATTCTCTCCTAGATATGTGAAAAACTCACCAGAAAGGTATTCTCCATCTTGGTCGAAAAGTTTTAATACTCTTTTCAGTTTGTTTTCCTACTTCACTTTAGAATCATTTGAACATTTCAAAAGAATTCGACTTATGTTTCATCAGATAGACATATCCATATCTAGATAGATCATATGTGAAAGTGATGGAGTAGACATATTCACCATTGGCACTAGTGCTCATTGGTCCACATACATCAGTATGTACTAGACCTAAGAGCTCATTGGCCCTCTCATTTTTTTTAGTAAAAGGTGACTTGGTCATTTTACCAAGAAGACAAGACTCACAGGTTGGAATTGATTCACAATTACTGACTTCGAGGATTCCCTCTTGAGTCAATGTATTTATCCTGTTCTTGTTTATATGACCTAGCCTATAGTGCCATATGTAGATATCTGATACACTATCTAATCTAGGGTGCTTGCTAGTAGAATAGACTATATTAACAGGTTGTGATAACATATATACACCATTATTCAATTATCCATAGAAAGCAGTAACATCATTCATAATGATATTACAAACTCATTTCTTTATTGAAATTTCATAACTATTCATGGCCAAAAGGCCTACAAAAATGATATTTAAAAAAAAACTAGGACAGAAATGACAATCACTAAGAATAATGATATGAGATTCAAATATAAGTTTCAGAATTCCTAAAGCTAGAACTGGAACTGGTCTTCGATCTCCAATGTTTAAAAATCTCTCATCTTGTTCAAATCTTCTACTGACCTGCAACCCCTGCAACAAATTATAAATATGGTAAGGGCTATCGGTATCCAATACCGAGTTAGTAATATCACAAATAGAGAAATTGTAAGAAGTTATCATATAAATACCTTGCCCAACAATAGCTTGCTTCTTTCTCTGCCTGTTCAGGTCCAAGGAGGTAATGTACTGAGGATATTTTCTCTTTCAGTGCCTCTGCTTCTTGCAAAAGAAGTATTCAGCTTGACTCTTATCGGGCTTGATCTTCCTGATCTGGCCCTGCACTGATGTCCCAGCCTAAACTTGCACCCTCTTTGTTTTCTTTTTCTTGTTCTTCTTTCCTTTCCTAAAGGGTCGAGAACCAGAAGACGAACCTCCCACTAAGTTCACCGACTCTTTATGGAGCTAGTGATCCTTCTCAAAGTTCTGATGTAACCCCAGTAAGCCATGCTAGTTTACTTCAGGCTTTGTCATTCTATAATAAGGAAAGAGAGATAGGACATTGGCAGTGAGTTCAGTATTGCATCTTTTCCAAGTTGTTCATGTAAGAAAAAGCTGAGTTTGCTCAAGCACTCTATCAGCTTGATCATGTACAATATATCAGTGATAGAGGCTCCATCCTGCATTCTGGCATTGAAGATAGTGCAACTAGTCTTATGCCTCTCAACGTCATTGAATGTGCCAAAAGAATCCTCCAACACTTGGAGCATTTCATTTGGTTGATCTATCTCAATCTTGCAATTGAACTCATCGCTCATCGCAGCCAGTATAATGCAGCACATTGTGGTTCGATCACTGAGCCACTTCTGACAAGTGTCTTTGACTGTTCCATGTGCATTGTTAGTTGGCTCCTCAGGTGCAGGATCCATCAGCACATATAGGATCCATTCATGCTCAAGGACAATCTTCAACTTTCGGTACCAGCTACCAAAGTTGGGTCCCACTAACTTATCATTATCCAATAATGATTGGAGCAATAGGAAAGTGGCCATGTTTGCACAAAGAAAAATTAAAATCTGATTAGTAATTGATTCATTAAACCTAAAGATTTAGACTTTAATCAAAAGTTTTCTTCCACTATTTTATTCGAATTGGTAGCCTCTACCTCTAATTTGAAGAATTATCCTAATTTCTTAGTGGGTACTAGAATCCATACAGACTGCACACGAGTCCAACTTTGGTTGATCAATCCATGTATGTCTAAGGATAGGTTCATAGCTAATTATTTTTTTAAATAATTTTTAGTAATTAAATTTTGCCCCAGCCCCTGATCAATTGGCTTTGGCCTTCTCAGAAAAGGGTCCAGTTAGGTCCAACCATTAACATAACCATACTTAGCCCATCTGACCAATGAATGATCAGACCCAACTTTGGTTGGCCCACCTGACCACTATTTAGAAAGATGTATCAAAGAGATCATGTAATAAATTATAATTCCATTAACCAATAAGCCCCAAGCCTTTGGGCCTCTAATGATTTTCCAACTAATGGATCCATTATCATCCACTTTAATGCGAGACTATGATCCAGTTATCATATAACTATTTTATTTTTAGGATTTAATAATTTTAGAGGATTTATTTATAGAAGTGAGTCGGTCAAATTAACCAGCTTATCATGATCATCCCACTGGCATCACCAAGTCAGCTTAAGGAAGATCACTAATAGGCTGGTCTAGGAACACCTACATCAGTCACACTGATTTATCTAGCTGACTTGGGTTAGTTCGAATAGCCAAGTGATTCAATCAAAACATAATCTCACCAAAAGGCCAGGTAAGTTCAATCGGTGGGAGGGTCTACCAAAGCTTGCCTTAGACACCATCAAAAATGGCCAAATAACCAGGCTGCCAATTAAAATTCATCGATCTGATTTACCTTAGATATCAATTGATTTAATTAGTTTTAATTAGATCAACCTAACAGTTCGTGCTAGACTGCATAGTCAAGAATCAAGTCTATCTTGAGTCTTGTTAATGATATGGACTTGACCAACTATAACTATTGTAATTAATCTAGAGAATCCTTGACCTAATCTAAGACAACAATTAATTAGATTTAGTCAATTCTCTAATTAAGTCCATTCTTTAGTCTAACCCTAGGTCTAACCTAATTAATGGATCTAATCTTCACTAATCCATTTAACCCAATGTGTTATGATTTGTGTCTTAGGATCTTCAATTCATAATCCTAGATCCTAATCAATCAACTTCTTAATTCTCAATTAAGTTTTGGGCTGAGGGTTGGGGTTCAGCTTTTTAAAAATAATTTTCATATTTGTAAAATATTTTTACAACATGGTTCTATCAACCAAGTTGCATGTTTGATTTATAATCAATATGCAAGTAAAATAAACATAAAACTACTTTACATCTAATCTAAATAGGTTCATATAATTAAAATAATTTTAATAATAATCCATCATAAATCTTCCTAGATTAAATCTAACATATTTATGATGATTGAAATTAGATTAAAATATTTTTAATCAGATTATAAAATCTCTTAAATCTAATCTAAAATTTTATGATCAATATTTTAGATCAGCATGTACTAGGACAACCTATTCACTATAAGGGATAAACCTTACAGCAGGACAACCTTATGGCAGTCCTTGCAATCTAAAATATTTTATTTTTAGATCTAAAACTATTTTAAATATATTAAATCATAAATAAAATTAGATCAAATCTAATAAATTTATGATTAGAGTAAGATCATCACGAACTAGGATAACCTTTTCACTGTAAGGGGTAAACCTTACAGCAGGATAACCTTATGGCAGTTCGTGAGATCTATTTTTTTTTTAAAATTTCAAATTTAATAATTAGATTATAAATTAGATCTAATCTAATAAATAATCTAAATATACAAAAAAATTATGTAATTAGAACCTAGGCTCTGATACCAATTGAAGGAACCAGATCTAGGGTTTTATAGATAGATCTTGAAAATTTTTTCAAGATCATGCAGTGAAGGACCTAAATAAATTAAATATTTATTTAAATAAATATATAAATATCTAGATCTCAGATCAATTATATGATCAAGGCATGATATTAAATCATGAAATTAAAATCGAATAAGAAAGTTAAAGGTTGATCAAATCAACCTAGATCTATGCTACATCAAACGTAGGTATGAAGTTAATAGATCAGATCTATTACCTAAGTAAGTTAGATGTTCTAACTTTCTAATCTAGGCTTGAGGATGAAGTCATGAGCCACACATGCGTTCGGCCTCTAAGAGTTGTCCACATGAGCCCACGAATACAATCAAAGATCCTGATGCAGGAAATCAGCATAGCATGCTAGTACTGTGCTGATCCTTTTTTGATGGTCCATCCGATGCTCCCTTCTTCAAAATTTGGACTCTTCAAAATATGAGAAAGAAGATGAGAGTTTATTGATCTGAGACTCCTTTAGAAAAACTTAAAAAAAGGAGGAGATATTGAAAATAAAACAGCCTTAGAAGAACACCCTCTTCTTCTTCTCTTTTCTTTCACCTAGACACCTAGTTTGGTGCCTATGGAACCCCCATGTCCAAGGACCCTCTTCCTCTGATTTTTGCACACCCAACCCTCTCCCAATTCTCTATATTCTACAAAAGAATTAGAATAATATTCATCCAATGAATAGAGAAAAAGAAGAGTCCAAGTTAGATCAAAATCTTAGACTAGGAATATCCAAACATGGGAAGTTGTTGGGGCGCCCAACTCTTCGATGCCTTGTCCACAATTATTTGCATGGACCAGCAAGGAAGGGAACACAAAAAAAGTGAATATTTTTATAGAATAAGAGAAGAATTAATTAAAAAAGGGGGCAGCACTCAAGGAAAGGTGTTTCGATCAATAAGGATTCTATCTCATAGAATCCTAAGCAAAACTAACTCCTCTTTTGACTTGGTCTTCCAATAAATTGCCTTATGAGAAATGGAGGAGAGAAAGAAGGCATGAGAAGCCATGGGAATGGAAAATTTTTACGTAACAAATGAAAGGATTAAGTGGTGCAAGTGATAGAAAGTCCTAGTCACACTAGGACTCCTATTTTGACCTAGTTAAATAAGATCTTTTAACCAAATAAAATCAATATTAAACCAATCCAATTAAATAAGGCCCTAACCCATTTAAAGACTTAATTAAATCAAATTAAATTAGATTTAATTTTAATTTATTTTTTACTTAAATTAAAAAATTAGGTTAATTCAAGTCCTAGTTAGACTAGGACAAGTTCTTCCTTGCACTTGGCTTATCCAATTGCACTTGATCCAATCGAGTCCAAATCAAATCTAATTAAATTATATTTAATTAGATTTAATCTTAGCCTATTGGCTTAATCAAATTATGTCAATTAGTAATCTAATTGCTAATCGATCCTCCTATAACACTTGCACTAGGTTAAACACCAATCATATTGATTGTTTAACCCCAGAACGATTCTTAATCATTGATCAATCATCTGATCAGATCATAAGCTCTAATGTGTATGACCTCATAGGTCCAAACCTAAGTTGGTAGTATAGAAATAAATTTTTATATCAATCGAAGTGAACATCTAGCAATGATATCCGACGATCGGATAGGTCGAAGGTGTAGAACACCATCCTTAGAACCCATGCGGATATAGTTTCCATATATTTCATCCCCTTGACCACAATGCTTGTAGGACACCTCAGAGTTCAACTATCAACTCTGATCAGATTGTCCACATTGTATTCAAAAATATCAAATTCATCTGATGGATTATCCTGGCCAAGGTTTTGCTATATTGAAATACGGTGATACATTCTTCTCTAACTTTTGGAGTGATCAATTCCATCTTGATCATACTCCAACTTCACAAGTACTTGATTGTGCCCAGAAGCCTTCTGTTGCTGAATTAGAAATTTAGTTAGTTTGGTATCAAAGCACAGTGAGTTGCTTGCAAGTCATTAAGGTGATCTTAGGTCTAAGGAATACTTATACCTATATCCCATCAAAGACATTCTTAATAGCAGAATACTCTAGAGTTGATCACGTTCAATGATGATGTATCCATACATCTCACCTGTATGCCATAATAGTATCTCCATACTTCTTGGTTAAGAGGACAACCATCCTATATGGCATATAGCAACCTATGCTCGATAGATGCTGTTATCCTAATTAACAGCTTATCATTTGATTGTGAACAAATTTTAGGACTAATTGATAAATCCTTTTTATCAAAATTAAACAATCCTAAGGACATTATCATAATAATGGAGTTCATTAGAAGATGTAAATTTATGATGAAAAAGATGCCAAAATATTTTTGTTAATTAATAAATCAATTATAATTATAAAATAGCTTAACCATTAATCGACTGATGATTGGCTTTGGAACATAATTTCTAACATAGATCAGGTAGTAACTCCTATTGTGTGTGACTCCATAGGTTCGAATCCTAAGCCAGTAGCACAAAACTTAATTTTCTATACCAATTGATGTGACCATCTAGCAATAGTACCCAACATTCGGATAGATCAAATTTATCGCAATGCAATATCGACGAACCTATGGAATATAGTTACCATATAATTCATCCCCTTGACCTCAATGCTCAAAAGATGACCTAGGATTTAATTGTCAATCCTAAAAAGTCATCTATAGTGTATTTTAAATTACAGTGTCCATCGAATGGACTACTTCGATCGAGGTTTTGCTAAATTAAAGTACATTGATACACTTGCTTCAACACTTAGAGGAGTCAATCCCATCTTGACATATGCACCGACTTCATAAGTACATGACTGCACCCAGTAGCTTTCCATCACTGAATTAGAAATTCAAATAGTTTGGTACCTAACTATACTGATTTACTTATAAGCCAGCATGGTGATCTTAGGTCTAAGGGACACTTATGCCTATATCTATTGCGAGCAATTCTTGACAGTAGAGAGCTACGGAGTTGGGTCATGTTCAGTGAAATGTACCCCTACACTTCACCTGCATGCCATAACAGTATCTCCATACATCTTGGTTAAGAGGACAATCAATACTTATGGCATACAATGACCCACACTCGATATAGTCCTAGATAACAGCGTATCATTTGATCATGAACTGATTTAAGGACTAAATGACAAATCCTCCTTTGTCAAATCTAAATAGTCCTAAAAACTTCATTATAGAAGAGTTCATTATAGAAAGATGCAAAAATGATGAATTGCCAAAAAATAATTTTATTTATAATTCAAGTATATTTTACATTAAGCTCAACCATCTACAAACTAAATGATTAACTTTAGGATATAATTCCTAATAGTTGTGGTGCTGGTGAAGCAGGTAGATATGGCTCAAATCAGGTGCCAGAGGTGGTGGATCTTCAAGCGATCTTCTTCGGAGGCATTTTGAGGTCGAGGGAGAGAATGGAGATGACTCTTGAAGGAGAAAGCTCGTAGGATCGACTGAGCACTCTTTTTAGAATAAGGACTCAGGTGCCCTCCTTCTACTGTTAATTCTATTGGTGTGAAATCTGGTTGATGCCAGAATCGATGCTGGAGTTAGGGAGGGCGAGGTCGTCATTGGTGACCTACAAAATAAGTCTCATCCGAAGTTGGGGGTGGTGGCTCCGATAAGACCCTTCGATAATCATGTTAGCTCTTTCGACCAATAGAAATGGAGTACTCAGGAAAGAAAGTGGTAGAGTATCAAGAAGAAAAAGAAAGCTTCAAGAAGAAAGCATATCTAGAGGGTCTCTTATATAGGGAAAGCCAATAACAAATCATTAGTGATAGTTGCAACCACCTAGTAGTGGGCTATTCGGGGCCACGTGAAGTTTGTTATGAAAGATAGTGTTTGTTGTCATGACGTGCCAGTCCATTGGGATCTGACAGCTAAAGTTCAGATAGGATAGCTTTAGGCGATGAAGTATTCCTAGTTATTATTATTCTAGAGGAGCTCGAAGGTTATCGAGGTTGACTGTGCGTAGGTTATTACTTGCTATATCAAGGGCGTGCACCGAGGTCCTTTCGGGCTACTGGAAGGGGTCCGAACAGAATTTCACTAGGAGTATATAAAAGAAACCCAATCGAGCAAAGCCCTTCAAGCAACAAGGAGAAGTCCGAAAGGAGTTCAACTGTAGGAGAAGATCGAAAGAAATTCGACTGTAGGAGATGTCCAAAAAGAATTCAACTAGTAGAGAAGTTTGGCCAGAGGAGAAGTTTGGGAGGAGTTTAACTGTAGGAGAAGTCCGGCTAGAGGAAAAGTCTGAAAGGAGTTCGACTATAGGAGAAGTCCAGAAGGAGTTTGACTGGCGGAGAGGTCCGACTGGAGGAGAAGTTTGACTGGAGGAGAGGTCCGACTGGAGGAGAAGTTCAGGAGAAGTTTGATCGACCCCTAAGCTAGCTAGGCAAGACTACCCAGAGGGCCGCTCTCACTATTCAAGTTCATCCGAAGGGGATCTAATGATAGGAGGGTGGTCGAGATGCTCTAAGACTAGACATTTAGCCAAACTTTGGCAGAAGCAGATTTATCCCCAACAACAAGAATGCCATCAACCTTTGTTTTTATAAAATGAGTTGTATCTACTTTTCCTCTAGTGAAATCATTTTCTAGAAAGAATTTGCTTAATATTTCGTACCAAGCTCTAGGAGTTTGTTTTAAACCATATAAAGCTTTATTTAATTTGAAAACATGGTTTTGGAAAGTATGATTTTCAAAACCAAGGGACTGCTCTACATATACTTTTTCCATAATGAATCCATTTAGAAAAGAACTTTTTACATCCATTTGAAATAATTTGAAGTTCCTAGAACATGCATTAGCAAGTACGAATCTTATAGCTTCGAGTCTAGCAACGGGTGCAAAAGTCTCATCAAAATCAATTCTTTCTTGTTGGTTGTACCCTTTATCTACTAATCTTGCTTTATTTCTTACGAAATTTCCATTTTCATCTAATTTATTTCTAAACACCTATTTTTTTTCAATTATAGGATGATCTTTTGGTCATTCAACTAGGATCCATACATTATTCCTTTTAAATTGATTAAGTTCTTCTTGCATTGCATTTATCCAATTATGATCTTTTTCGACTTCATCAATAGTTTTTGGTTCAAAATGAGAGACAAAAATAAAATAATTATTTAGATCTCTTAGTGAGGATCGAGTTTTTACCCTATGTGTAGGATCACCAATGATGAGTTCTTTGGGATGATTGTGAACATTCCTCCATTCTTTTGGAAGGTCATTTGAACCTTTGGATCGTTCTTGTTGATCTAGTTGTTCTTCATCTTCATTCTCCTTTTTATCTTCAAGTACCTTGTCATTTTAGATTGATGACTCCTTTATAGTGAGTTCATTCATACCTTCAATAATTTGACCTGCATCATCAATATCCTCTCTCTTCCTTATTGAAAGATCATTAGCTTCATCAAAGATAACATGTATTGATTCTTCTACAACTAAGGTTCTTTTATTAAAAACTCTAAAGGCTTTACTAGAGATAGAATAACCAAGAAAAATTACTTCATCTAATTTAGCATCAAACTTACCTATCTCATCTTTACCATTATTTAAAACAAAATATCAACAACCAAAGACATGGAAATAAGCAATGTTGGATTTTCTTCTTTTCCAAAGTTCATAAGGTGGTTTCTATAAAAGAGGTCTAATTAGAGCATGATTTAAAATATAACATGCCATGTTTATTGCCTCCACCCAAAAATACTTTGGAAGGTGACTTTCACATAGCATGGTACGAGCCATTTCTTGAAGTATTCTATTCTTTCTCTCTACTATCCCATTTTTTTGGGATGTCTTAGGTACAGAATGTTAGATATGTGTGCCCTAGAAGTCAGAATTGGCTGACACTTATTATACACTTCTAAGGGCAAAATTATAATTTTGACTATAAATAATAAAATGGATTATTTTCTATCACAATGTGTATTTTGTGTCTGTGATACATTCCTTGAGTTAATGGTAATGATTGTTCATATTTTCAAGAGTTGAAAATTGAAAATATGAATTTTTGTTATTAACTCATAAAATGCTTCTAACCGTAGGATCATCATGAGGATGATGATTGATCCGAAAGATTAGTGTATAAAAGCTTTTTTATAGTAGATAAGTCTTGAGTCTACGATGTAGAGACATTGGAGCGATAGTACCGGTACTTGTTAGAGAACGAGGGCACTAAGCATGACCATCTCGAGCAGTCATTAGAAAGTCTACCTTCTCATCAATGATTAGCTCGAAGCTACAGTGGTGTGTCTGATTCTTTGACCTGAGGTGCATCGATAGTTCACCTTGAGGGTGTTATAGTTTGACAACATGACTCGATCTCCTAGTCATTCGAAATCCTTAGGTGTATGTTGGCTATAGCATGTTCATTGTAGGAATTAGATCGCACAAAGAGGGAATCTATCTACCTCGATAGATGAGGAGCAGCCTATGATGATCATGAGAATCAAGTCCATAAGCCCATGGCCATGGTAGAGTGAAATAATCGAAAGAGTTTCTATTAAGATTTTCACATTGGACATGAATCAAATGATTAATTCATATGATAGAAATTAGGGTTTAACGAGTTCACCTTAACCCTAAATTGATCGGGGCTCAAGATAGAAGAAATTAATCACACATGTGACTGCACCAAGAGGTTCATTTTCAGTTCTGATGGGTTGCCACCATATACTGCTAGGTGTCATTGGTGGATTTTGAGAGCAATTAGAATGATTTGGATGATCGATTATTCTAGTTGTCTAAATTAAAAAAATTCTAATCCATTGGAAGGTGTTTCGATGATGTCGATGATAAAGATCACGATATATCCCATTATCTTATAGAATTGAACCTAACTGGATCATAAAAATAAGAGTTTGAATCTGAACATCATCAATCGGACTAATCAGTTCAATTGATTTGAATTAGATTCAATTAGGTTCAAGAAAATCGTGCTAGCACACGATTGAGCCTAATGTTCTTCTATAATCATTAAAAGTTGTCTTGACTGAGCCAAATGTGTTTGTGCTCACTCAGGTATTTTTACTTGATCTAACTAGAGCTTGTCTAGGTTAGAAAAGGATTGTCTTAATTTATGAGATAAATTTGAGATAACATCTATCATTTTCCATCACCTGCTAATTCTTGTCTTTTGACTTTGGTCAAACATTGACCTTTGATACTTAGACATCTGCCCATGTGTCATACACCCATAGAAGATTGATTTTGGACCAGTCAACTTGCTAAAAAGTAGGTGGACCAGGAGCGCACGCCTAGGGAGGCATGCACCCATGGATAGAGGTGCCTAGAGTCCCATACAGATGGGACTCCAGTTACTTCAGGGCTTCTACCTAGGTGGCACCAAAGATTAGACTTTGATCAGTCTTAGGCACCATCTAAGGATGATTTAGAGGTGCTCTTATCTAATTGGATCAGACGTTATCATTCCACCAATCAAATTTAGATCTGATTACATGAAGCAACGTGATTGACCGGGATGATGGGGCACTGCATGGCACAATAGGGTCTATATAAACCCTATCCACGCCTAGTTTTAGAGAGCTTAGACCATTACTCATGCCACAAGGCTGCCCCTCTCCCTTCTCCATGCCATCTTCAGGTCCTCTCTCTCCTCTCTACGCCCAAGGAGATTTGGGCTCTAGTTTGGTGCGATCCAGGCAAGAGAAAGGTGATGAGAAAAGAAAAAGGCTACACTGCTGCAAGAGATGATACCCGATCTTCAAAAGAAGTTTTGAAGATCCTCCAAATCAGATCAAGATATGATATTTGAAGAAGTGATAAAAAAAAAAAAACTCTAGATCCAATCTGAGTGGATACCGATAGAGGCCAGGCACTTGCATGGCTAGTTCCAGAACCTCAAACAATCAATAGGATCATCACAGGATAATCTGATTATCCAACAACAAGATACAAAATTAAATCTATTTTAATTTATTTTTATTTTTATTAGATCTAAAATATCTCAGATTTGATCTGAATTCAAAAGAAAAAATTTTTTGAAATATCTCTTTTGATCCAATCAAATCTGAACGAACCTAACTCAGAAAACTAGGATTTTCTCTTCATAGAAAAATTATGATAAATGTGTTTCTCATCATAAAACTTTTCAAAATCATGATTTTCAAACTCAGTACCATGATCACTATGAATTTTAAGAATTTGAAGATATTTTTTATTTGAAACTTTTTGATAAAACTTAGTAAAAGCTGAAAAATATTCATCCTTAGATGCTAAAAATAAAATCCATGTAAATCAAGAGAAATCATCAATAATCATAAATTAATATATTTTTTTAACTAAACATGCAGTTCTAGTGGGTCCAAATAAATCCATATGTAATAATTCTAGTAGCTAATAAGTTGAAATAATATTTTTACTTTTGAATGAAACTCTAGTTTGTTTTTCTAATTGACATGTATCATATATTTTATCTTTTTCAAAATTTAGTTTGGGTAGCCTAACAACTAAATCTTTTTTGATGAGTTTAGAAAGAGAGTGCATACTTATATGTGCGAGTCTATGGTGCCATAGCCAACGAGTTTCACTAATCTTTGCATTCATTACGACTAGGCATTGCATGTTTTGCAAAGATAAATTTTTCAAGTCTACCATGTAAATATTTTCATGCCTATATCTAATGAATCTCATATTTTCATTAGTGGGACTAGTTACAATGCACAAAGTAGATTCAAAAGTAACTTTAAAACTCTTATCACATAATTGACTAATACTTAAAAGATTATGCTTGAGACCATCTACTAGCAAGACATTTTCAATAAAAGTGGAGGAAGTGATACCAATGTTATCTACTCCAATGATCTTTCTTTTACCATTATCTCCAAAGATGACCATCCCTCCATCTTTTGCTTCAAGAATGGTGAATTGAGATTCATCATTGGTCATATATCTTGATTATCCACTTTCAAGTTACCAACTCCTTTTTGATCCTCAGAATGCAAGACATACCATATTTTCGTATGCCATGAGATAAAGGTTGGCTTCTTCATGGGTGCCATGATGGGAGCTTGATTCATCGCTGTCGCTCCATGTTGCTATCATAGCTTTTTTTTTGAATTTCTTAGGGGCCTTCTTAAGTTGAGAACAGTCGGATCTAAAGTGTGTCACCTTCTTACATTCATAACATACAAGGAGCTGCTCTTTTTTTTCCTCTTTGCTTGGCTCCCCCTTAGCTATTGGCCTTCTTTTCTTCATGAATCTCTTAAATTTTTGGGTGATGAGAGCAAGCTCCTCATCTTCATCTTCATTATTTGATTGGTCTAAGTCTTCCTCTTGTTAAGCAATGGATTTGAGAGCAATAATCTTCTTATTCTTTATTTCTTCTTCACTGTGCTACTTCATGATGAGTTCATATATCATGTGATCCGAGAAGCTCCTCCAATGATAGGGTGTTAAGATCCTTGGCCTCTTGAATCGCTATGACTTTAGCTTCCCATGTTCTTGGTAGAGACCTAATTGTCTTTCTCACAAGATCACTATTAGTATAGAACTTACCAAGACTTTTAAGCTCATTAATGATATCAGTGAAATGAGTAAATATTTGGATAATAAACTCATCAGGTTCCATTTTCAAAAATTCATATCTATGGACAAGCATATTGATTTTAGACTCTTTTATCTGATTTGTACCTTCATGAGTTACCTCTAATTTATCTCATATCTCTTTAGCAGAATTACATGTGAAAATTCTATTGAATTCATTTGAATCTAGGGCATAGTATAAAACATTCATGACTTTTACATTAAGTAGTACCATCTTTTTGTCAACCTCATCCCACTCATTTTCAGGTTTGAGAATATTCTTCCCATTAATTTATTTTGTAGGTGAGTGAGGTCCATTTACTATAACACTCCATATGTCATAGTCAAGAGCTTGAATAAATATCTTCATCCGAGCTTTCCAATAGATATAATTCAACCTATTGAAAAGTGGAGGTCGGTTTGTGGATTGCCCCTCGACAAGTGAAGTGCCAACTTGAGTTGCCATAGATCTTTAACTCTTGATGGTAAAATCAAGAAAGAGCTAGAGCACCAAACTTTGATACCACTTGTTACCCAGCTATGCAATCCAAGAGGAGGGGTGAATTGAATTTTTTTTTCAAAATTTAAACTTAAAAACAAAATTACAATATGTGCTTTTGAAGTTTTAAGTGAAGTGAGGTGAGTTAGGTAAGTAAGATACAAGAGCCTAATTTAATGAAAAGGAATTAGCACAATAAAGCAAGTAAAGAGAAAGAAGAGAGAACAATATAAGCAAGATGATTTATAGTGGTTCGGTGTCAACCTTTCACCTACATCTACTCTCCAAGCTCCTACTTAAAAATTCCAATCTACTAATATATTCAAATGAATACAACATCGGATCCTCTGATTCTAGCTATCCCAAGCTAGAAAACTTATTTTTTAGGTACAAGCTAATCTAATACAATCTGATTCAAAGTTTGGATCAACCTTTCCAAGCTTTGAAAATCTTTAAAAGCTAGAGCCCCAAAATAGTAAAATAGAGTGAAAAAGGATGTACAAGTTCAGTACACTTAGCTCCTTAATGAGCATAATAAAGCTTTAAAAAATCTTTACACAAACTAAAGGAAGCTTTTCAGAATCCTCTTGAAGAGATTGAAGACTTGAATGCACGTTGGAGAAGTGGTTAAGCTTGAAATCAATGCTTCTTTTGCCTAGGGCTAAGTTTTCTTTGAGCTAAATATTCACTTGATTTTCTTGATAATTTTCTTCATTTTTCAAAGCTTTTCAATCTTTATTCAATGATGGAAGATAAATAATAGCCATTGGAAGCTATTGGAGATTATTTGAAAAATATTAAATGCACCAAATAAAGAAGAAAAATAGCCATTACAAGAATTTCCATCGCAGGGGGCGCCCCTTAGGTCTCCCGTTACGTAACAGGTGAGAAAAATCTACGTTCTATATCTTATGCACAAAACTTGCAGAGGGCGCCCCATAGGTTGCCTCTTTTTTCATGGGGCATTCCATAAGTTGCCCCTTTTTGTATGCTAGTTCAAAAATAGCGTGCCGGTCCTGCATGCCATTTGCCAAAGAAAAAGGATTGATCTAGGAGTCGCCCTCTTTTATCCAAAATATCATATCTTCATTTTTAAGTTTTCAAATAAATTGAGACCATCCCCAAATGAATCAACATCATTTTGAGAGTTCTTAAGGCTTTCGAAAAATTTTAATTTTTGCTCCAACTTAAGTAAATTTCAAATTGACCATCTTTAACCAAGTTTTCGCAATACAAAAATTTTTGAAAATCCTAAAATAACTTTTAAAAATATCTCCAAGAATAAAAATTATTAGTACCCCTCTCAATTATTTTGTGCTCATCAAAATCATTCCTAGGGGCAGTAGCTTTAGTGTTTTCCACCCTACGAATCTACTGGATTCTGAAGCCATTGAAAGCTGAGATCAAGTTTTTCACCTTCTTCAAGTACTTTTCCATGCTTTCCTCTTAGGCTTCATAGGTGCTAATGACCTATCCTACTACTAGTTGGGAGTCACTACAAACTTTCATATGATCTACCGCTAGTTCTTTAGTTATTCTTAGCCTAGCAATCAGAGCTTCATACTTTGCTCCATTGTTTGTTGCTGAAAACTCAAAATGCGATTTATACTTAATAATAATTTCCTCTAAACTGATTAGAATCAGGCCTATACTTGCCCCAAAGGCATTAAATGAACCATCAACATATAAAACCCAGGAGTCTTCGGGAAGTTCTACATTTTCTTTGGTGGGGTTTGGTGGTGGACTAGAGGTATTAGATATTTGTTGCTCTAGCTTGGTCGAGTCCAAAATTGTACATTCCATAATGAAGTCCATCAATATCTGAGATTTAATAGAGGGTCGAGGTTGGAAATTAATGTCGAACTCTATCAGCTTAATGGCCCATTTTTCTATCCTTCCAGAGGTATCAAGCCGATGAAGGACTACTTTAATAGGCTGATCAATGAGAAGCATGACTGTATGCTCCTGAAAATAAGGTTGAAGCTTTTTGACTGCAATCAACAGGGCATAAGTTAGTTTTTCTAATTTTGTATACCTTATTTTTGCATCCCTCAGAACCTGACTTATATAGTAGATCAACTTTTGAATCTTAGCATCTTCTTTGATCAGGATTGCTCCAATAGCTACAGGTGATACTACCAAATTTAGAAATAATTCTTCCTTGAGTTTGAGTTTGGCAAGGAGAGGAGGTGAGCCGAGGTAGTTCTTCAATTTTTCAAAAGCTTATTGACACTCAGGAGTTCAACAAAAGTTCTCAGGTTGCTTGAGTACTTGGAAAAAGGGCATGCAGCGCTCTGTAGACCTTGAAATGAAATGATTTAAAGCTGCTACTTTGCCTGTCAGGCATTGGACTTTCTTTATTGTTTGTAGGGCATTCATCTCTTGAATGACTCTGATCTTCTCTAGATTCGCCTCAATGCCATGTTTTGATACCATAATCCCAAGAACTTTCTTGAAGTTACTCCAAAAGTACATTTGGTTGAATTTAGCTTCATCTTATACCTCCAAAGGGTGCTAAAGGTTTCTTCAAGGTTGGCAATGTGATTTGATGAAGATCAATTTTTAACAAGCATGTCATCTACATAGACCTCCATATTATGGCCGATCTGCTTCTTGAAGATCTTATTCACCAATGTTGATAAGTAGTGCCTGCATTCTTTTAATCCAAATGGCATGACCCTATAACAATAAAGACCATGGTTAGTAATAAAAACAGTTTTCTCCTTATCCTCTAGTGCCATCCAGATTTGATTGTATCCGGAGAAGGAATCTGTGAAAGTGAGGAGCTCATGGTCCAAGGTCGCATCCACTAGTTGGTCAATTCTCGGCAAGAGGTAGCGATCCTTTGGGCAGATTTTGTTTAGGTCTGTGAAGTTTATGCACATCCTCCACCTATCATTTGCTTTTTTGACAAAGATGACATAGGCGATCCAATCTGGCTAGGATACTTTCCAGATAAACTTGGCTTTGAGGAGTTTGTCAACCTCGTCCATAATGGTTTTTTGTCACTCTGGCGCAAAGCTGTGCTTCTTTTGTTTTATCGATCGTTATTTAGGATCTACAGCCAAATGATATTCCATCACCTCTGCATCAATTTCAGGCATATCCGTGGGTACATAAGCGAAGACAATAATGTTTCTTCGCAAAAATTCAACATGCTGCCTCCTCACCTCTCCCCTAAGGTTGGAGCCAATTTGTACAATGTGGTCTTCATATCCATCATTTAATGGAACCTCAACTAGGTCCTCAATTGGTTCTCCTCGTTCTTCCCTTAAATCATCATGGGTGTCAAGCCCATCTACCAGATAAGACTCCACTTGCCTTCCACCCTATAAAGTAATAGTGTAGCAGTCCCATGCGAGAGTCTGATCTCCTCTGACCTCTCCAATCCCATAATTTATTAAGAACTTCATTTTTAAGTAATAGGTTCAAACTACTGTCTGAAGTGCATTCAAGCCAAGTCGGCCAAGAGTTGCATTGTAAGGTGAAGGAGCCTTCACTACCAAAGAATCCACTTAGGCCTTTGATTGTCTTGGGTACCAACCTACTACCATAGATATAGTTATTATTCCTTCAATCGATACTGCATCACTAATGAATTCCACTAGTGGAGAGCTAATTGGACCCATTCTATTATCAGGTATAATCATTTTAGAGAATGCATCATAAAACAAAACATCAGTAGAGCTTTCATTATCAATCAAAACATGATATACATTATAGTCAGCAATGTTCAAAGTAACTACAACCACATCATTGTTCAAAAATTGGACTCCCTAGGCATCTTCTTTAGTGAAGACAATCGATTTCTCAGTCCTCTGCCTCTTCATCGACTCTGTCTCTCCACTGGTCTCCTCATGTCGATGTCCCCTAGTGATGGTGTTGATAATTCCAAGTGAAGGCCGATCCTCTTGCAGTTCGTCCCTCTGAGGTGGTTCAGGTTGTGGTAAGACTCTTGGTCGATCCTTCCTCCTTTCTGACCGACGTCTTAGGAAGCGATTCAGCCATCCTCATCTAATAAGCTTTTCAATCTTGTCTTGGAGCTAGATACATTCTTTAGTATCGTAACCATGGTCACGATGATAAAGGCAATACTTGTTGGTGTTGCACTTACTGGGGTGAGTCCGCATCTTCTCCCATCTTGGTAACTGCTCTTAAATCTCTATCAGCACCTGAGTCTTTAGGGCATCGGAGCACAATTGTGAAATCTTTAAGGAGGGGAGTTTTGCCGTGCCCTTCGATCGAGGCTTCTTGGTTAATGAGCTCGAGAAGGAGTTTGAGCTCATCTACACTCAAGAAGGGTTCTGAAGCATGGTCGAGTTTCACTCGACCTTTCCACAACTATAAGCTTGCTTGATTTGCCTGCTTGTTGCTCTCTTGCAGCCTCATCATCCTTTGTTTCGAAGGCTTCCTCTGCTCAAGCATAACCATTATCTCAGGCTAGCATCTCAGCAAAGTTCCTTGGATACTTCTTCTCTAGGAAGGATAAAAGATCATTCTTTTGAAGATCACCCTTCGACATGGCCAGGGCTATAGATTGGTCCAAGTTTCAGACCTCCAGTGCAGCAATATTCAAGTGATTGACATAAGCTCGGATGGACTCTCCTTCCTTCTGCTTGATGTTGATGAGGGAGTTCAAACCTCACCTTAGATGTCGACTATTGATGAAGTGAGCCATAAACTGACGACTGATCTGATCAAAGGAGTAGATCGTACCTAGCTTAAGGCTTGAATACTAATTTTTTGCTACTTTCTTCAGAGTTGAGGGGAAAGCTCGACATAGAATGATGTCTGGTGGATCGTGGAGCAGTATCATGGTCCAAAAGGCCTCAAGGTGATTGACCGAATCCGAGGTCCCATCATATTCTTAAATTGAGGAAGTTTGAAGTTCAGCGGGATGAATTTCTACATGATTTGAAGAGAGAATGAAGGGTCGGTATAGATGTCATCAACGTGAGCAGGGGTAGCATGGCGTAGTTTCTCAATCTGCTGATTCATCTCCTAAAGTTTTTGATCAAGATCTTTTCGATCATGAATCTTGAGTGTCCTCTGACTAAATGGAGGTAGTTATCTTCTGGAGCTAGAGTCATAGTCAGAACAAGGGCTCGCTGCTATTTTCTTTCCTTTCTTATGGATTATTGACTGGCTTTCCCAAGTGTGCCTTCCTCATACCAGATCTTGATACTCCGATGAAGTTTCCTCTGGCTGGACCGGCCTAGGGGTTGCTGCATAGCCTGCCCTACTTCAATGAGACCTTTGACCTACTGGATCAGTAGATTGAACTGCTCTAGGTCCACCATGATTGCTAGTGGAGGAGGTCGAGGCATTGATGAGCGGATCAGAGTGAGCAAGTCTGGTTCAGATCTGACAGCAGAGGCAGTAGATCATTAGGTAGAAGCTTTCCTTCGTGGCATCTTTCAAAAGCAAACAGAGATCAGAGGGAGTGGAATTGAAGGGGTTGAGAGTAGAAGAAAGAAGATGAGATTGACTGAGTACTATTTTTAAAACAAGAGCTAAGAAATCCTTTCCCTAGCACCAATCCTATTGGTGCAGAAAATGGTGCTGACATCAGAGTCGCTGGAGTTGATGGAGATGAGGCCACCAACGGGACCTACAAGAAGAAGTCCAAAACCTGAGATGGGTAGCTCTGGTAGGACCCTTCGATGCTCAAATCAGTTTTCTAGCTAACAAAAATGAAGTACTTAAGAGAATTAAGATGGAAATGAGAGCTTAGAGAGAAAATATATCTGAAGGATCTTTTATATAGATGGAGCATGCAATAAACTGATGGTGATAGCCGTAACCATCTGGTAGTGGGCCATTCTGGTCATGTGGAGTTTATTATGGAGAGTAGGCTATGATTTGTCATGACTTATAGGTAGTTAGGATCCATTTAATGAAGTTCAATCTTTGATAAGTCTGATGAGAATTCGTAGGTGTTCCCTTCAGTGATTTGGAGAAGTTTTGGACCAAGTAATGGAGGCCTAAGGTCGCTCTAGAGTTGCATTGATGATGAGATCCTTTTAGACCAATTCAGTTGGTAGGCAGGCATGACGTGGACTCAGCGAATTGATGATCGATTAAGAGAAGTTCATCCTGAAAGAAGCCCAACCAGAAGGAGTCCATCTAGAAGGAGTGTGACTGGAGGATTTTGTCTGAAAGGAGTACGACTGAAGGAGTTCATTTGGAAGGAGCATGACTAGAGAAGTTTGTCTGGAAGGAGTCCATCGGGTAACCAAAGGGAGTTCGACTGGAAGGAGTCTGTAGGATGACAGAAGAGAATTCAGCTGGAAGAAGTTCGCTGGGCGACCGAAGAAAGTTTGACCAAATGGAGCTTGTTTGGAAGAAGTTCGACTGGTATCCATTCAATGGAGGTCATCCGAACTTCAGCAAAGGTTATTTTACCACTAATAAATTTATTAATAAAGGGATCATAAGTCATCTTTTTGAGATTGGCAATCCAAAATTATTGAAATTTATCAATTCAATAGTTGACATGGGATTGGTAAGCTATCTTGCGTTTGGCTAAAGATGGTAAACTTAGTGCTTGTTGGGAGGCAACCCAATATTTATTTTTCTTGTATCTAATTTCTTTTTTACTTTTTTTAGGCCTATGTTGAATAAGTTGGAGGGAGAGCCAAATTTTCAGACCCATGATAGACCAAAAATACATCGAGTCAGGTGCATTCTTTCTTATTTTTTATTGCATCCTTTATTTTTTCCTCTTCACTGAGGACAAAATTGATTAAGTTGAGAGTGAAAGACTAATAAAAATTTTAAAATAAATTTTAAAAATTTTTAAACAAGTTAGTATTTAGCATTTAGACATTCAATTATGCTTAAGAATCGAGTTGAGCTAAGAATTTTTTTTAAAGAAAATAGATACACGAATTAGAAAATTTATGAGATATTGAGAGATTAAGTATTAAAAAAATCCAAAAAAAAATTAAGTCTAGAATATAAATAATTTTTCTTTAAGTATTTTTGATTTCTGCTACCAGCATCAAAAAAAAATTTACTTTTTGTTTGTGCAGAATCTGGTTGACGTTGGATCGAGCTGGAGTTGGGAAAGTTGAGGTCATCGTCGGTGACCTGCAAAATAAAGTCCCATCTAGAGATGGTGGTGGTGGCTCCGATAGGATCCTTTGATGATCAAATCAGCTCTTCTGGCCAATAGAAATGGAGTGCTCGGGTATAAATTTGGTAGAGTTTTATGGAAGAAGAAGAGAGCTTAGAGAAAACATATCTGGAGGATTTCATTTTATAGATGGAGCTTGTCGTAATCATCTGGTAGTGGGCCACTTTTGGCAATATGAAATTTATTATGGAGAGAGGTGTCACTCGTAATAGATTGATAATGACAGTTATAACCATTCGAAGGGAGCAGGCATTCGAAATCCAACTAAAGGAGAAGTCTGGAAGGAGTTCGGCTCCTATAGGAATCCAACTGAAGGAGATGTCCGAAAGGAGTTCTGCTCCTGAGAAATCCGACTGAAGGAGAAGTCCGAAAGGAGTTTGGCTCCTGAAGAAATCTGACTAAAGGAGAGGTTCGGAAGGAGCTCGGCTCCTGTAGGAATCCAACTGAAGAAGAGGTTCAGAAGGAGTTCGACTCTTGGAGGAATCCGACTGAAGAAGATGTCCAAAAGGAGTTTGGCTCCTAAAGAAATTGGACTGAAGGAGAGATTTGGAAGGAGCTCGGCTCTTATAGAAATCTGACTAAAGAAGATGTTCGGAAGGAGTTTGGCTCCTAGAGAAATTCGATTGAAGAAAAAATTTGAAAGGAGTTTGGCTCCTTGAGAAATCAGACTGCTGAAGAAATCTGAATAGAGTTCGGCTCCTGGAGAAATCAAGCTGCTGGAGGAATTCGGAAGGAGTTTGGCTCTTGAAGGAATCTGACTGAAGGAGATGTTCGAAAGAAGTTCGGCTCCTGAAGGAATCCGACTGAATGAAAAATCTGGAAGGAGTTTGGCTCTTGGAGAAATCAGACTGCTGGAGGAATGTAGAAGGACTTCAGCTTCTAGAGGAATCCAACTAAAGAAGATATCCAAAAGAAGTTTGGCTCTTGAAGGAATCTGACTGAAGAAAAAACCAAAAAGAAATTCAGCTCCTAGAGAAATCAGACTGCTGGAGAATTTGGAAGAAATTCGGCTCCTAAAAAAAATCCAACTATTGGAGGAGTCTGGAAGGAGTTCGACCATTAGAGGAGCTCGATTAATGGAGAAGCCTGGGAGTAGTTTGGCTGATGTTCTAAAGAAGTTCGGCTAGAGTTTGACCACCGAAGGAGTTTGGCTATTAAAGGAGTTCAGCCATTGGAGGGGTTCAGCTGGGGTTCGACTGTTGGAGGGAGAATTTTTTATCGAAGCTCTTCCATGATTATCAGTTGCATTACGCTAAGCATCAGACTGGACTTCGGTGGGAGCAGGATTTATCCCTAACAATAGTCCCCCCACTTCCGAGTTTGAAATTCGAAGGAAGAAAGTACAAAAAAGGTGACTGCTAAAGTTCTTTTTCAGACTTTGCACCCGTTGAGGTTGAAGCTCGGAGGAGATCTTATCTCCTAACGAGGTTGAAGATGATCTTATCTCCTGTTGAGGTCGAAGCTCCTGGAAGCTCGGGGGAGATCTTATCTCCAACCGAGGTTGAAGGAGATCTTATCTCCTATTGACCTTGAAGTTGAAGCTCGAGGAAGATCTTATCTCCAACCAAGGTTAAAGTTGGAGCTTGTGAAAGATCTTATCTCCAGTCGAGGTTGAAGGAGATCTTATCTTCTATTGACATCGAAGCTCGGAGGAGATCTTATCTTCAATCGAGGTTGAAGTTGAAGCTCAAAAAATGATAGTAACACGATGTTGTCGTGAAGACACCGTGTTTATCAGTTTTAATTTGACATCTTAAAATAATTAAAAATATGTAAATAGCAGTGAGTCCGATCGAATCCACAGGGAAGGTAGTGTATTTAGATTTGAAATCTTTGATTTTACAAAAAAAAGAAAAGAGAAGAGTTTTGAAATCAAAAGTGAAGTCAAAAAATAAAAAGAATAAAAATTAAAAGTTGCAGAAATTTAAACTTGATACTAAGATCTAGTAGTTAGATCTTAGCATCTACTTGCAGAAAAATAAAAAGCAATAATTAAAATATAGAAATTAAATTACAATAAAAATAAAGAGCTAAAATTAAAGTGCATAAAAATAAATATTATATTAATTAAAAAATTTATAATTTAAATATATAAAATAAGAAGAAAATAAAATACGCTGATCCCTGATCTTGGATTGGCATTAGCAGAAAGATGATGTAGAAGCCTAGCTCTTCTTCTCAGCATCCATTGCTTTGAAGCAGCCATTAATCCATAGCCTAGCTTCCTTGTGTACCAAAGCTTCACCTTGATCGGAGATGTTGATTTTTAAAGGCCTGGAGTCCTTTTTATAGAGCTAGGAGGGCTGCAGAGTTTTTTTCTAGGCAATATGGGACTAAGGAGCTCTTTCATCATCAAAATATGGAGAAATCCAAATGAAAATTGGATTAAAAGGAGTCCTAGATGAATTCTGCTGCTCTGGATGAAATCTAGCCATCAATAGAAATCCAACGATCCAAAAATCATCAAAATCGAATATGTATCAGGAAATCTAGCCATTGGATCGAGTTTTGGATGTTTTTAATCAAGTTGGGAGCTTCTTGGACCATTGGATCTTCACCGACTGGTTTTCTTGCAGTCAAATCATGCAAGATCGTTGATAGAATTCAAATCAAATCCAAAAATAACCACCACCATCCAATCTTGACTACAATCAACCACAATCGTCCGATCGCGCAATTACTGTTCTCATGGACCGTGTGGATCAGCTTCACCATACACCGCAACCAATCAGCACCTCCTATTGTTGAGTGAAAAGTCCAAAATACCTTATGAGCCACAATAGATTTCTATAGACCCTTTAAGGGTCTAGGTCTGCCATGTGTCGTGCTGTGATTCATCAGTTTCTGCTGAGTTGGTAGTCCATGCCTAGATGTGGACCGACTGATGGCTTCCGCGACTGAGTCAGCTTTGACAACTTGGCTTGGCTTGGCTTGGTGGCTTGGCTTGCGGAGCCGACTGAGCCATTTTCCTTTTTTTATTTATTTTTTTACTTTTTTAGAAATTTATATCTTCTTCATTTTAGCTTCATTTTGCTCGAAACTTATTTTATTATGATCAAAGAAATGATCTCTTTCTATTGATTATAAAATTTTATTTTTTTATTTTTATTATTTTTAATTAATAAAAATATAAATTTTTTAAAAATTATATATAAATTAATTATTAATTCTTAAAAATTAATATAAATTAATTGATAAATTAATATTTTTTTGATAAATTTATGATACTTATCATACCTCCCAACTTAAGCTTTGCTCATCCTCGAGTAAAGAAAGAATTTAGTTTTAAATATCTTTTAACTTTAGAGTTTCAAATTTTACCTAAGCAGTTTTCAAAATGGCCATTAATATTCAGTAGAGCTTAAATGGGATATATCATTGGGATATTAATACTTATTAATAAAAAGATTAAGTAAAAAATATTAAATTTTTCTAAATTTTTTTCTAAATTATCCCACCTTTATCTCTGATTTGTCTAAATTTTCATATAGACAAGTGTATTGCTACTTCCGTCCTTCATTTATTAATTTTTATTTTTACATTACTCACTTTTTGATGCGAATATCATTGCTTACTTAGGCAATGAGATTCAGTTACTCGATGGAAAACTAATATATATATATATATATATATATGTATATATATATTTTTAATATTGTAACACTATTGAGTGTCTTAATCCATTAAGCTTTCTATTTGATCCATGTAGTGAGTCTTGGGCCAATGACTCCCAAATCAGTTGGCTTTAGGGCACTAGGTATAGAATATCCATCGGGCTTACTAGCTCGAATCAAACAAGCTACGAGTTAAGACTAGCTTTACAACAAGCTTCTTTGCCCTTCCCATCTTTTGATGCGAAACTCAATGCTTGCTTAGGCAAAGAGACTTGGTTACTCAGTGAGAAGTACGTGAAAACTATTTTATTTAATTTTTTAAATAAAAACTATTTTATTTAATTTTTTATATGAAGAAATGTATAGTTATCCTACACAAGCCTATAAAAAGTAGATTTTTCTTTAATGCTAGTAGAAAAAAATTAGAAATACTCTAGAAAATACTTTTTATGTTCTGGACTCAATTCTTTATTGAATTTTCTTAATACTTGATTCCTCAGTATCTCATAGATTCTCTAATCTATGCATCAATTTTCTTTTAAAAATGCTTAGTTTAATTTGATTCTTAAGCATAATTAGGTGTCTAAATACTAAATACTAATTTTTTTGAGGACTTAAAATTTTAAAATTTTTATTTTTCTCCCCCCAACTTAATTGACATTGTCCTCAATAGAGAAGAAAAAATAAAGGGTGTAATAAAGAACATGAAAGAATACACCTGACAGTATATTTTTGGTCCAACACATGCCTTTGAAAATTTGAGCTCTTCTTCCAACTTATTCAAATTATTCTAAAAAAAAATCAACTAAAAAGATAAATTAAACTAAAGAAAACAAAATATTGGGTTGCCTCCCAATAAGCGCTAAGTATACTGTCTTTAGTCAGACACAATGCAGCTTACTATCCTATGTCAAATACTGGATTGATAAATTTCAATGGTTTTGGATTGCCAATCTTAGAATGTTGATTTATAATTCCATTATTGATATAATCGTTGTTAATTTTAGGGACATAATTTGTGACCCTATTCTCAGGCCTATGTTTATTAAGAATTCTCCTATTTGTTCTTCTAAAATACTCATGAATTATGTTTTCGTATTAGGAGTTAAGTTTAATTCAATGGATGCTGGAAGGGTGACTAAAGATGGTTTTAATTTTGGAGATAAATTAATGTGATCTTATCTAAACAACTCCATTGACTCTTCATTACATGCCTCTTGATTTTTGTAAGAAGAACCAGCTTCTAGGGTTGAAGAAAATAGGTTTTTAGATTTATAAGTTTCAGATAAATCATCTATTCTCTTTTCTCCTATGTTTCTTGGCTTGGGTTCTTCTATGTGGTTAGTCTCAGTACTAACCTATTTCTCTAAATTTTTATTTTGACTAGCATCAGTACTAGCTTCTCTCACCTAATTTGGTATGGGTCCATAAAAATTCTATAGCTTTTAAGTTTAGGAATTACTTTGGCATTCTAAGATTGGGGATTCTTAAGTGAGACATTAAATTGATAACTTGGTTTAGGTGTTTGGTGGACAATAGGTGGGTTGTTAGAAATTGGTAGGCTCGATAGTTGATCTAGTTTTCTCCTCATGTTAGACTCAACTAATTATCCTATTTGAACTTCTAGCCTGGCAATAGATTGCTGTTGAGTCAAAATCAATTATTGAAGTTGGTTAAATCTATCGTCAGCTAAATTGGTCTGTTGAGGAGGTGGGTATGAGGGCTGATTATGATGTGGTGGCTGGAAAGGCTTGCTAGGCTGACCTCTATTATAAGCATAGTTCTGGTATTGAGGTCTATTCTGATAATTTTGCACTGATGGAGTTTAGGTCTGAGCCTGAGTCTGTTGTGATTTTCAAGAAAAATTAGGATGGTTTCTCCAGCCAAAGTTATATGAATTTAAAAATGGATCATTAACTAGCTTGGAGTAGCCTTTAGCAGTTTGGACTTGTTCTTGGATGAAAGGTGGAAACTGTGCAGTCATATTCACTCACATGATGGGTTGGGCTAGCACAAATTGAACAAATCTCTGGATAATAAGAAGATAATGTGAATTATGCAGCAAATTATTGACCTAGGATTAGGACTTGATCTAATTTCTGAGCAAGAAAGTCCACTTTATTTATCAAATTTGAATCAGTCTTAGGACTAGATTCTAGATGTTTAAATTCATGGATCCCTACCCAGGTTTGGTAGAAAGATAATGAAGCATGGTTAATTGAGTTTTCACTTAGAATTTTAAATAAGGTATAGGCTTTGTCCTCACTCTTGTTCATGAATGCACCTCCACAAAATGCATCTACCATCTATCTGTATTGATCTCCTAAACCCTCATAGAAAGCTTTGCTACTTAGATAGACCATGGTATGAACATTTTCTAAGAACTTTTTTAAGTCTCTCCCATAACTCATGAATCTGTTCCTCTGGAAGCTGAGCAAATCCAGTGATAGCTCGGCTCATAGTATTGGTTCAACCTATGGGATAAAATTTTTTAAGAAATTCATTTTGCAAGTCAGCCCAAGTTTTAATTGGTCTCCCTATTGTGCCAAGCCAGTACTTGGATTTATCTTTTAATAATAAGAAAAATAAAATTAGTCTAAAGGCATCATTAGTTAAATTTTGAATTCTCACCGTAAAGTAGATTTCTAAGAATTCATTCAGATGTTTATAAGGATCTTCATTGGTATTCCCATAGAAAGATGAAAGCATCTGGATTGTAGTTGGCTTGATCTAATAGTGGGTAGCATCTTCATTAGTGTTCCCATAGAAAGATGGAAGCATCTGGATTGTAGTCAGCTTGATCTAATAGTGGGTAGCATGAATTTTAGGTAATTGATTATAAGTCGATGGATTATAAATGGAAGGAATAAAGTATTTCTTCATCTGCTTAGGTGGTTCTCTAAAATTTTCAGCCATTTGATTATCAGATTTAATATAATTTAGCTTTTAATTTTATGGTTAGGCTCAACTAGATCAGGTAAAGCGATTTTGTACCATGCATGTACTAGTGCAACCCTAACGTGTGGTTCAAAAAATTTTTTTGGAATGTTTTTTATATTTTTTTATTATTTTATTATATTAAAAATTAAATTTTTAATTATTTTATTTATTAATTTTAATTTAATTTAATTATCATTTTCAATATTTTTTAGTTAGTTTAGTTTAATTTTTATTTTATTTTATTTTATTTTAATTTTAGAGGAGAAAGGAGAAGAAAGAAAGAAAAGATCTAAAGAAGAGGTTCTAAGGAGTCCTAAAACTAAGAAGAGAGAGAAGAATTAGGTTTAATTAGGTTTGAGTTGGTTAGCAATCAAGTTGATCAATCAATCTTGACATTATTATCCTAGATCTAGACTGCTCCTAACTACCAAGGTCACCTTCAAGCCCTCCAAGTGTAAGATCAGCCAATCAACTAGCTAGATAAATGTAAGGTCGGTGGGAGTCCCTCCTTTGCTTACCTTAGACACCAATTGTACTTGGCTAGGTAAGCTAATGGAACCAATTAGAAACCACCTTCCTTCGGGCTCAGTCATCCCTGAACCACTTTCCTAGACACCAGTCAAATTGACTAACCCTATCCTGGTTCAACTCTTAGGATTTCTTGTCCTATTGAGCTCAAGTTCCTAAGGCTGATGTCTAATTGATTTTAATTTAAAGGCTTAGGTCAATGCAGGATGCTGGTTGGTTGTTTGTAGGCCAAGAAAGGATGATCAAATCCCTACCTTATCTTATTTAATTGGGTGTTGCCCTTAATTTGGTTTAATATGAATATGCATAAAAAAAAATTTCAATCAAAGGGTTCTATGCAATTTAAACTAGATGCATGCAACTAATTGAATTCTAAAAGGCTTACCTTGCCTCCAGCAATCATCAAAAAAAAATAAAACTAATATAATGCATGCTTTAAATAGTTAGAATTTCTAATCTTATCATGAGACTTTTAATTAGATTTAAATGGATATTTTTTAAATTAATTTTAAAATAAATAAATAAATAAGAAAGAGGACTAGAGTTAGGATTGATCTCACCAAGATTAGATGCTTTCTTTCTTTTCTCTTTTTTTTCTACTTTTTTTTCTATAAAATAAATAAGTAAAAAGTTAGTAAGCAATATTTAAAAAAATATTTATAATTAATTTACAAAAAAATTAAAAAAATCAAAGAAGAAATTGCATCTATTCCTTTTCCAGCAATGATGCCAAAAACTTGATAGGAATGCGATGTTGTCGTTAAGACATCGTGTTTATCAATTTTAATCTAACTTCTTAAAATAATTAAAAATACGTAGATAGCAGTGAGTCGGGTCGAATCCAAAGAGAAGGTAGTGTATTTAGATTTGAAATCTTTGATTTTACAAAAAAAAAGAAAAGAGAAGAGTTTTGGAATCAAAAGTAAAGTCAAAAAATTAAAAAAAAAATAAAAATTAAAAGTTGCAAAAATTTAAACTTGGTACTATGATCTACTAGTTAGATCTTAGCATCTACTTACGAAAAAATAAAAGGCAATAATTAAAATATAAAAATTAAATTACAATAAAAATAAAGAGCTAAAATTAAAGTACATAAAAATAAATATTATATTAATTAAAAAATTTATAATTTAAATATATAAAATAAAAAAAATAAAATAGGTTGATCTCTGATCTTGGATCGGCATTGGCAGAAAGATGATGTAGAAGCCTAGCTCTTCTTCTTGGCATCCATTGCTTTGAAGCAGTCATTAACCTATAGCCTAGCTTCCTCCTATACTAAAGCTTCACCTTGACTGGTGATGTTGATTTCTAGAGGCTTGGGATCCTTTTTATAGAGCTAGAAGGGCTGGAGAGTTTTCTTCTAGGCAATATGGGACTAAGGAGCTCTTTTATCATCAAAATATGGAGAAATCTAAGTGAAGATTAGACTAAAAGGAGTCATGGATGAATTTTGCTGCTCTGGATGAAATCTGGCTGTCAATAGGAAACCAACGATCCAAAACTCATCAAAATCAGATGTGTATCAGTCCAAATCAAGTTGGATTAAATTTTGGCCATCCGATCGCATATTGATAGAGAAAATCTGGCCGTCAGATCGAGTTCTAGATGTTTTAATCAAGTCGGAAGCTTCCTGGATCGTTGGATCTTCATCGGTTGATTTTCTGGCCAATGGATCGCACCAGATCACAGATAGAATTTGAATCAAACTCGAAAATAACCACTGCCATCCGATCTTGACCGCAGTCAACCGCAGCCGTTCGATCGTGCAATTACTGTTCCCATGGACCACATCGACCGGCTTCACCATATACTGCAACCAATCTGCACCTCCTATTATCGAGTGAAATGTCCAAAATACCCTATGAGCTGCGATAGATTTCTGTGGACCCTTTAAGGGTCTAGGTCCGCAACGTGTCGTGCTGTGCTTCACCGGTTTCTACTGAGCTGGTGGTCCACATCTGAATGTGGATTGACTGATGGCTTCCATGGCTGAGTCAGCTTTAACGGCTTGGCTTGGCTTGGTGGTTTAGCTTGCGGAGCCGGCTAAGCCATTTTCCTTTATTTATTTATTTTTTTTTTATTTTTTTAGAAATTCATATCTTCTTCATTTTAGCTCCATTTTGCTCAAAACTTATTTTGTTATAATCAAAGAAATGAGCTCTTTCTATTAATTATAAAATTTTATTTTTAGTTTTTGTTATTTTTAATTAATTTTTAATTAATAAAAATATGAATTTCTTAAAAATTATATATAAATTAATTATTAATTTTTAAAAATTAGTATGAATTAATTAATAAATTAATATTTTTTTGGTGAATTTATGATACTTATCAGAAGAGATCTTATCTCCAATCTAGGTTGAAGTTGGAGCTCGGAGGAGATCTTATCTCCAACCGAGGTTGAAGTTGGAGCTCGGAGGAGATCTTATCTCCAATCGAGATTGAAAGAGATCTTATCTTCTATACCAGATGTCTTCTATTTGGCCTAAAAAAGAAGTCCAGCTTAATCTTTTCCTATTATAATTCACAAAAGATAGAAATGTTGAAATAAGTATTCTCTATTGAAAAGTGGTTAATGATATTGCAAGTTTTCAAAATTTTATTATTGACACTATGTAGCTCCTTAATATCTTTTCTTGCCGATGTCCTCCGACCATGGTATTGATACTTCCATGTTGGGATTGGCTTCTTTAAGACCCCTCCCCCTAGGCCTCCCTCGGTTGTGAAAGAGCCCTTGGTTGCTTTCCTCTTGCTTCGGACCGACATTTGAGGAATCGACCTAGTCGGACTCTCTTGATGAGCACCTCAATTTTATCTTGGAGCTAAATGCATTCTTCAGCATCGTGGCCATGGTTACGATGGTAGAGGCAGTACTTGCTTCGATTGCGCTTGTTTGGAGGAGATCATAATTCTTCTGATCTTGGTAGTTGATTCTTAATTTCCATCAGAACTTGAGTTTTAGGAGCATTAAGGAAGGCGTAGTTGTGGAACCTTTCGAGGGAAGAACTTCTTCGTGCCTTTTTATAGGAGCTTCTTTGATGATGAGCTCGAGGAGGAGTTTGAGCTCGCTTGCACTCGAGGAGAGTCCTTGAGTGCGGTCGAACTTCATTCGGCACTCCTTCAGGGGTGGGTTTATTAGAGAATCTGAACCTCGATGGGGATGTCAGCTGTTGACAAAGTGAGTCGCAAACTGATGGCTCATCTAGTCAAATATGAAGATTGTACCTAGCTTCAATGTCGAGTACCAGTTTCTTATTGTTCTCTTTAAGGTAGATGAGAAAGCTCGGCATAAGATGGCGTCTGATGCGCCATGAAGCAGCATCATGGCCCGAAAGGCCTCTAGGTGATCGATCAGATCAGAAGTTCCATCATAGCTTTTAAGTTGGGGAAGCCTGAAGTTCGATGGAATGGGCTCTTGCATAATTCGAGGAGAGAAAGGAGGATCGGTGCAGACATCATTATGGAGAGTTGAGGCAACATGACAGAGTTCTTCAATTCGTCGGCTTGTTTCTATAGCCTTTGATTTAGAAGATTTTCATGATCATTGATCTCCAGAGTTTTCTGATGGGATGGCAGCAAAGCTTTCCCTGAGGTTGAATCATGGTTCGAGCATTGGCTCTCCACCCTCTGTTTCTTCTTTTCGGAGGTCACCGATCAGCTAGCTCGAGTTGGCCATCCCCCAACCAGATCATGGGGCTTCGGAAGAACCTGCTCTAGTTGAATTGGCACCAAAGCCTATGGATGTATGGCTTGCACCACCTCCATGAGATCATAAATCTACTGGACCAGTAGGTTGATCTGTTCTACATTCACTATGGCTACAGGTGGAGCTTGAGTTATTGGAGCTAGAGTGGGAACGGATTGATCTGGATAGGATCTGGCTGCAGAGGCCATTGATTGTCAAGTCAAAGCTTTCCTAGGAGGCATTTTTTTTTTCAAAAAAAATTCTAGAGAAGAAGAAGAGAGATCACTACTGAGCACTCCTTTAAGATCAAGGAAATCTCAGGAATAGAGGATCCTTCCTCTAGCGCCAATCTTGTTGGTGCAAAATATGGTTGATGCCGGATCGAGCTGAAGTTGGAAAAGATGAGGTTGCTATCGATGATCCACAAAATAAAGTCTCGTCTGGAGTCGGTGGTGGTGGCTTCGGTAGGATCCTTCGACGATCAAGTCAGCTCTTCTAGCTAATACAAATGGAGTGCTCAGGTATGAATTTGATAGAGTTTTGGAAAAGGAGAAGAGAGCTTAGATAAAACGTATCTGGAGGATCCCTTTTTATAGATGGAGCTTGTCGTAATTGAAAAAAGAGAAGAGAGCTTAGAGAAAACGTATCAGGAGGATCCCTTTTTATAGATGAAGCTTGTCATAACCATCTGACAGTGGACCAATCTAGGCCACATGGAATTTATTATGGAGAGAGGTGTTGCTCGTAATAAACTAATAATGACAGTCGTAACTACCTGGAGGCAGTAGGCATTTGGAATCCAACTAAAGGAGAGGTTCGGAAGGAGTTTGGCTTTTGTAGGAATCCGACTGAAGGAGATGTCCAGAAGGATTTTGGCTCCTAAAGAAATTCGACTAAAGAAGAAGTCTGGAAGGAGTTCGGCTTCTGAAGAAATTCGATTGAAGGAGAGGTTCGGAAGGAGCTCGGCTCCTATAGGAATCTGACTGAAGGAGAGGTTCGGAAGGAGTTTGGCTCCTAAAGAAATCTGACTGAAGGAGATGTCCGAAAGAAGTTCGACTCCTAATGAAATCTGACTGAAGGAGAGGTTCGAAAGGAGTTCGGCTCTTATAGGAATCCAACTAAAGAATTTGTCCAGAAGGAGTTTGGCTTTTGAAGAAATCTGATTGAAGAGAAAATTCGAAAGGAGTTTGGCTCCTGAAAAAATCAGACTGCTAGAGAAATCTGAAAGGAGTTAAGCTCTTAGAGGAATCTGACTGAAAGAGTTATCCGAAAGGAGTTCGGCTTCTGAAGGAATCCAACTGAAGAAAAAATTTAGGAGTTCAGCTCCTTGAGAAATCAGACTGCTGGATGAATCTAAAAGGAGTTTGGCTCCTAGAGGAATCCAACTGAAGGAGATGTTTGGAAGGAGTTTGGCTCTTGGAGGAATCCGATTGAAGGAGAAATTCGGAAGGAGTTCGGCTCCTAGAGGAATTCGACTAAAGAAGATATCTGGAAGGAGTTTGGCTCCTGGAAGAATCAGACTGCTGGAGGAATCTGAAAGAAGTTCGGCTTCTGAAGAAATCCGACTGCTAGAAGAGTTCGAAAGAAGTTCGACCATTGGAGGGGCCCGACTGATGGAGAAGCCTGGACTCTGAAAGAAGTTCGACCACTGGAGGAGTTCGGCTGGGGTTTGGCCACTGGAGGAGTTCAGCTACTAAAGAAGTTTGACCGCTGGAGGGATTCGATTGGGGTTCGACTGCTGGAGGGGTTCGATTGGGGTTTAGGCGCTAGAGGAAGAATTCTTGATCGAAGCTTTTCCATGATTACCAGTTGCATTAGGCTAAGCATCAGACTGGACTTTGGCGGAAGCGAGGTTTTTCCCCAACACTTTTTATGGGCTTGAATAGAATAACTATACATTTCTTCATAAAAAAATAATTATAAAATAAAATTATTTTTAAGTATTTCTCACTGAGTAACTGAGCCTCTTTGCTTAAGCAAGCATTGAAATTTCATATCAAAAAGTGGAAAGGGAAAAGAAGCTCATTGTAAAGCTAGTCTTAACTCATAGCCTATTTGATTCGAGCTAGTAAGCTCGAGGGGTATTCTATATCTAGTGCCCTAAAGCTAACTGGTTTGAGAGTCATTGGCCCAAGACTCACTACATGGATCAAATACAAAGCTTAAAGAGTTAAGACACTTAATAATGGTAATATATATATATTAGTTTTCCATCGAGTAATCGGTCCCACTGTCTGAGTAAGCAACGATATTCACATCAATAAGTAGGCAATATGAACAAAAAATTCAATAAATGAATGGCAAAAGTAGCAATACACTTGCCCATATAAAAGTTTAGATGATTCAGAGTTAAAAATTAGAATAATTTAAAAAAATTCAAAAAAATTTAATGTTCTTCACATAATTTTAATATTGATAAGTATTAATACTTCGATGACATACCTCACTTACACTCTAGTGAACATGAATGGTTATTTTGAAAATTGCTTAGTAAAATTTAAAATACTAAGCTTAAAAGGTATCTAAAACTAAATTCTTTCTTTACTCAAGGATGAGTAAAGCTTAAGTTGGAAGGTGTGATAAGTACTATAAAAACATCAATAAAAATATTCATTTATAAATTAATTTATTTTTATTTTTAAAAAATTATATTTTTATTTATCTATTTAAGAAAATATGTTCATCAATAAAAAGAGCTCATTTTTCTAGTTCAAATGAAATAAATTTAGAGCAAATCCAACTTAAAATAGATCTGATAGGAAGTTTAAAGGAAAAATAAAAATAAAAATAAAATCAGCTCAGCTGGCACGATCAACCCAACCAGCGTGCCCAAGCTAGAGTGACCCAACCTATGCACCAACAAGTCGTCCAGCATCAACCCACCCCATGCATCGCTAACATGAAGCTGACATCAAAAACCACATGGCTCATGCAAGACTGGCATCGAGGGGCATTTTGATATTTTCTTATCAAAACATGCACTGATTCATCCAGATCTTCGATACGTCCACTTTACCATAGTCTACAACATAGTGATTGCATGATCCAATGATAGCGGTGGTTCCCACTTGAAATTCAATGATTGGTGTTAAATCATACTTTGATTCAATCTCCCAGCCACTATTGCTTTGATTCGATGGTCCTAGATGCTCCAGATCTCGATCCAATAGCTAGATCATGCTTAGACTTCAATCCAATAGCTAACAAAAGCCCTGATGCTAATTTGAACACCCAAATCATGATCCGACAACCCAGATCTTCTAGATCAACACGATCAAAAGGCCAGAACCTATTCCAACTTGATTTGGGCTGATTAATAAACTTTTTTGGTATTTTTTGGAGCATTGGATTCCCATCTATTGGCTGGAACACCTAGAACTCATGGAAGATGCGATCTAGATGCTCTAGGCAGTGTTTTAAATCAATCAATACTATGATTTCTCTACAAATGCTGATACTCTGCCTTAGTCTCATATCGCCTGACAGTAAAGGAACCTCTTCTCCAGCAACTATTTAAAAACCTCTAGGTCTCCAAAATTCACTATCTTCGATCAAGGAGAAGCTATGGTACAAAGTAGAAGCTGAGCTTGGGTTAATGATTGCTTTGAGACAGATAGTGCCAAGAGGAAGAGCTGATCCTCTACACCATCTCAATGCCAATGCTTATCCATCATCAAGATCACCTATTTCTAGTTTTTAATTTTTCTGTTCTTTTTATTTTTATGTATTTAAATTCTAAATTTTAAATTAATGTAAAATTTTTTTGTGCACTTTAAATTCATGCTTTTTACTTTTAATTGCAAATTTAAATTTAGTTTTTTACTTTTAATTGCTCTTTATTTTTGTTACAAGTAGTTGCTAAGATCTAAATAGTAGATCTTAGTATCAAGTTTGTTTGTCTACATTATTTAATTTCTACTTTTTATTGATAATTTTTATTTTTGATTTTAATTTTTTTTATAAATTATTTTTTATAAAATTAAAGATTTTAAAATTAAAGCACTATCTTTTCTGTGGATTCGATCCAACTCACTACTTTCTATATATTTTTAATTATTTTAAAAAGGTCAAAATTAAACTGATAAATATGGTTTCCTAACGACAACATTGTGATTTTATCATTTATCGATTGTAGGTCATTTTGTACCATATGGATTGATTATCCTCTTAACTAAGGAGTGTAGAGATACTGGAATGGCATGTAGATAAAATGTAGAAATATATTTTACTAAATATGGCCCAATTACGGAGCTCTCTACTATCAAGAGTTACTTGCAAAGGATATGGGTATAAGTGTCTCTTAGATCTGAGATCATCATAGTAATTTACAAGCAACTCACTGTATTATGTTGTTGGACTACCTGTATTTTTAATATAGTAATAAAATATTTTTGGATGTAGTCAAGTACTTGTGAAGTTAGTGTATGAGTCAAAATATGATTGACCTCTTCAAGTGTTAGAGAAGATGCTTCGATGTGTTTCAATTTAGTAAAACCTTACCAAGATAATCAATATGAGGATTCATAGGATTTATGAGGTTTAAACATGATCTAGATGCACTGATTAGAACATAGTTATACTCCAAAGTCTTCCTAAGCATTGAGGTCAAAGGGATGAATTATATAGTAACCATATGCCATTGATTTGTGGATGTTGCATTATGACTATTCAATCTATTCGGACATTGGATACTATTGCTAGATGATTACATCGATTGGTATAAAAAATTTATTTCTATGCTACCGATATAGTGTTCAAACTTATGGGATCACATATAATAGAAATTTCTATCTGATCTATGGTTAATCAACGATTAAGAATCATTCAGGGGTATAATCGTTAATATGATTGATGATTAACCTAATGTAAAAGTTATAATGAAATAATCTACTAATTATTAGTGAATTATAAGAGGATTAATTAGTAATTATATTACTAGTTAGCTCAATTTGATTGAGTAATGAGGTTAGGATCAAGTTTAATTAAATTGAATTCAATTGGGTTTGACCCGATTAGGTTACAAGATGACCTAATCGCTGAGGGTGTTTGATCTCTAATTTGATCAGGGCATGGACTCAATTAATTTTTGATTTGATTATAATTTAATTAAAATAGTTTAAGCCTAATTTCATTGAATTTATTTTGGTTTAATTGTGTCAAGCCAAAATTGTTTGGTTGGATACCAATTTGGATAATGTCTAGGGTCCAAATTAATTGGACTAACACCGTAGCACCTTGACCCATTGACCACCGCCCACTTCCAATAGAATTTAGAATTCTCGTGAATGTTTATCTATGCCTAGATGTGCTTTGATGCCCCTTTTCTCTTCCTTTGACTTGGTCCATGTAATTGGATAAGTTTGAAATCAAGCTTGAATTTTGAATTCAAGTTACGAGGTTGGAACTACTTCAACCTCTCATCCTTATCCATTCCTCCATGAGAATTCAGATTCTCATGAAGAAATTTGCATGCCCCTGAGGTCTTTCACCCCTTCTCTTCACGCCTAAGTGGATAAGGATGAATTAATTGGTTGAAGTTTGAATTCAAATAGGATTTGAATTAAAAAGGCTATCCAATCCATTCTTATCCCTTACATGCCATTCACATGATTTCAACTTTGTTGCCAATGTTAAATGGGTTATTAGGAGGGAGCATGCATGAGAACATTGAGAGTCCATCTAAGAGAGAACTCTAGGTTCTGTGCATGTGAAATTTGAGAATTTTACCAAGGGAAAATTCTAGAGAGTGGCATTTAGGATTTTGGGTGTGTGCTCCCCTAGGATTTCGACCTAGGGTTCGAAAAGTGAGCATTCAAGTGCTGTGAGTGTCACCAGCCCATCAAGACTTTCCATACCATCTCGTTGACCTCCCTAGTGTCATTTTGGTCTCCTGAAGCATCCCGATGATCGGAAGAAGATGATAGATGGAGATCAACCGTCAAAGATTTCGGTGAGGAGCAAGCGCTCTAGAGAAATTGATCGGGACCTAGAGCTTTGTGTGGATGATCTATAGAGGTTGGACACCTTGTGCAGCTATATCATAATGTGAGGAGCTCCAGTCTATGGATTTTGGTTGCAGAGATCATCTACTTACACTTAGATATCATATTCTGAACATGAGTAGAGTAGTAAATGAGATTTCCTGCTTATTGCTTTCTGATTTCATATGCATATATATCATGCCATGATCCTAGCATAGGGTATGTTATGATTAGATCATTAGTATAATTAAATTAATTAGACTAATTTTAGTCTTCCACTATTAATTTTGGAAAAAAATTTAAAACTACATGCTAGAAATCCTGCAAGTTTCCTACAATGGTATCAGAGCCTAGGTCGTATGATATGATATATATACTAATTAGAAATTTGAATTCTAACATATATGATATGTTTTTGTCCAATTAGCATAGTAATTGGATTGGGCAGATCGTCATGGCCATCAGATCATAGGAGAAAAGTGGGGTTTCATGGCCCTCTCCTCTCATTCGATGGGGTTCTCCTTTGGCGTGTAGGGGTGCCGCTGGGATTATTACTCATGAAGATGAACCATGAAAGAAATTTATTTGAAATTATTTCAATCTAAAAATTATAATCATGAATATGTTTAGATTAGATTTAAAATGGAGTCATGGTTTAATTTCTATTTCGTGCATAATTTTTTGATTAAAATATGCAATTGGTTGTTGTTCATCTGATGGGTTGCCCATGAGTTGACCCATGTGATGAGTCAACCAATAGCCTATCATGGGTCAACCTATAGCCTGAAATGAGCTAACCTATTTCTGAAATGAATCGATCCATTTAGTGGACAGAAAAATTTGCATGAAGAAAAGTTATAAAATTGTTTCACAAATCAAAATTGAAAATGTTTCAATATTCTTAATTAAGAATTAAGTTATGAAAGATTAGATCTAGAATTATGAATGAAAGATCCAACATCATTACCATTAGCCTTGGGTAATGGGTTAGCTCAAGTCAGGTCTTTTATATTTAACTATGTTAGACCTAGAGTTAGAATCAAAAGTAATATGGACCTAATAAGAAAATTGATCTAACCAAGAGTTAAATTAGATTAATCTTTCTATGTGAAATATAATAGTTGTAGTTTGATCAAGTCCATATATTTGATCTAACCAAGTGAACCTGATTGAGGCTCAGTGGTTGAGTTCGAGTCATTAGGTTGACTAAATTGAAGCAGATAAACTGATTGGTGTCTAAGGCAAGTGGTTGAAAAGGGTTTTTAATTAGGACTATTCTCTTTCCTGGCCAATTACATTGGTGTCTAAGGAAAGAAATGAGACTACCCTCCCACCTTTCTCCACTTACCTAGCTAATATGGTCGATCTGATTTTGATTAAGTTGCTTAGTGATTTGAGCTGACCCATACCATTAAGGTAAATCAGTGTGACTGATTTTGATCAGTAAGACTGATATAGCTATCTTTGGACCAAAATTGATCCTAGTCCTCTTCAATAACTTGGTGAAGTCAGTGCAAGGAGTTGATTTGGTGAAGTCAGTGGGAGTAATTTGGTCCATGTCTTCTCTATCATTAAATCACATGTAACCTATATTCTTTAAATTATTAGATCCTTAAAATTGACAAAGTTATAGAGATAACTGAGTCATAGCCTCCCATTAAGGTGGATTGTAATGGGTCTAAGTATCTAGGTAAACATTAGAGGTGTCTTACACCTAGTGTTCATCTGGGTATTGGAATTAATATCCATTATATGATGATTAGGTTGCACTCTCTAAACGGTTGTTAGGTTAGCTAGAACTTTCTTCGGGCCTAGTCATCATTCATTTGATGAACCGAACTCTATTATGTTAATGGTTAGACCTAACTAGGACTTTTAGTGGAGGCACCTTACGTATATTGATTAGGAGCCTAGGGCAAAATTGATTACTAAAAATTGTTAGAAGAAATAATTGGTTGAGAACACATGGGTGAAGAAAAACTACTACAAGATCGACCTAATCGGATCAGATCATGCAGCCAAATCTTAAAAATTTTTGTACTTACTAATTTGATTAGATCTAAGAGTTCTTAGATCTGACTAGATATATCTAAAATATAAAATAAAATTACGGTATTGAATACCACTTGATTTGGATGAATAGTTCACCCACAGCGATGATCCAAATGCTGACGGAGGTTCTGATTGTAGCCATACGCATGCTCAGCCTCTACCAGCATTCACTCAGATCAGATATAGAAGTTTTCTTCTTCTGGATTTGATCTTAGAAAATTAGATCTGGAACTTCAAGGGTCTGCCTTTGATCTGATATCTAGCAGCTGGTTGATCGTCACTACATCAAGAATTCTTGATGTAGTTTTCGTAGCAGTAGCACTTCGACTCTCTAAGTGCTGATTTGCCCTATCCTTGGGCGTAGAGAAGAGGGAGAGGAGGAGGAGAGGAGGCATGGAGGAGGAGAGATAGAGACTGAGTATGGGCAAAGGAATGGCCAAACACCTTTCGCTTAGGTCCCTATTTATAGACCAAACAGGGTAGCTAGGAGTCCTAGGGCTTTAGGAAACTGACCTGGTCAATTAGCTTAAAGCAGAAGGACTATCCCCATAATCCTATGCCACATATCAGATTTCATATAAATTTTGTTGCACAAAATCCAAGGAAAAATGCACCATATCATCTAGATGAGAGAAGGTTAGGCACAGATAATTTCTCTCCCAATAGTTTGAACCTTTTCAAACTCTATTAGGTTCAATTCTATATGGTAATGGGACTTGTCGCAATCTTTATGATCGACATTATCAAAACACCTTTTGATGGATCAGAACTCTTTCTGATTCATCCAATTAGAATCATTGATCATCAAGATAATTCTAATTAGTCCTAAAATCTACTAGTGATACATAGCAGTATGTAGTGACAAGCCATAAAAATTGAAAACAAATCTCTCAGTATAGCCAATTATGTGATTGGGTTTTTCTATCATGAGTCCCGATAGAATGTAGGTCAAGGTAAACTCATCAAATCCAACACCTATCATATGACTGAATCATTTGATTCGAGTCAGATGTAAAAGCCTAATAAAAATTTTTTTCTATTATTTCACACTGCCATGGCCATGGGCATTAGGACTCAACCTCATGATCATTGTAGGACTACTTCTCATCTACCAAGATTAATAGATCCCATTTTGGTGTGATCCAATTCCTACAATGAACATGCTATAGCCAACATACACCTCAGAATTTCAAATGGTTGAGAGACCAAATTATATTATAGTCAAACTATAACACCCTCAAGGTGAACTACCGATGCACCTCAGGTTAAAGATCCAGACACACAACTACAGCATTGAGCTAGTCATTGATGAGAAGGTAGACTCCCTTATGACTGCTCGAGGTGGTCATACTCAGTGTCCTTGTTCTTAACAAGTACTTATACTCTCACTCTAGTGTCTCCACATCATAGACTCAAGACTCATCTTCATATGCCAATCTTTCGGATCAATCACCATCCTCGTGATGATCCTATGATCGAAAGCAGTTTATGTGTTAATTACGAAAACACATGTCTTAAATTTTCAACTCTTGAGAATGTGTTATCATAGCCTTTAACCTAATGGATGCATCACAAACACTTTAATACATAAATATGATAGAAGAAATAATTCTTTTATTAATTATAAATCAAAATTATAAAAGTACTTCTAGAAAGTATTTACAAGTGTCGGCCAATCTAGTTTCTATGGTACACATCTTATAAACTCTCACTTAATCTAAAGCCAATTGGCTATAAATCTATGTCCCATCTTTTCAAGATGGGCTTCGATCTTTTGTTGGCTCAAAGACTTTATTAGTGGATTAGCCACATTATCTATAGTGTTGACTCTTGACCTTGATGTATCACTTCTCGGGGTAATTGCGAATGTAGTGGAATCACCGCTCGATATGCTTGGATTTTTGGTGAGACCTCGGCTCTTTAACTCGGGTAATGGCACCATTGTTGTCACAGTATAGAGGGACAGCATCAAATGGCATCACTCTGAGCTCTGTAATAAACTTTTTAAGCCAAAATGGTTTCTTCATAGCTTTTGAGGCAGCGATGTACTCTGCTTTCCTGATGGAGTCTGGTATCACTATCTACTTGGAACTCTTTCAGCTTACAGTACCATCATTGCGCAGGAATAGACTTTCAGATGTCAACTTTCGATCGTCTATATTAGACATGAAGTCTGAGTTTGTATACCCCTACACCTAGAGTTCTCTATTACTAAAGATTAAAAAAATATTTTTAGTCCTTCTCAAGTTCTTAAGAATATATTTCATAGAAGTTCAATGCTCTTCGTCTGAATTTGATTGATACCTACCAGTGACACTTACAGTATGGGAAATATCAGGTCAAGTACATAGCATGGCATACATGAGACTTCCTATTGCTGATGTATAAGGGATCTTGCTTATGCATTCAATCTCTTCTAGTATGTTGGGGCACATCTTCTTGGAAAGATGAATACCATGTCTAAAGAGTATAAGTTTCCTCTTGAAGTTCTCCATGTTGAATCTCTTCAGCACATCCTCTATATACATCTTCTGTAAGAGACCCAGCATTCTCTTTGGTCTATCCCTACAGACCTTAATTTCTAAAATGAATTATGCCTCCCCTAGGTCATTCATACAAAACTCCTAAGATAACCATACTTTGATCGAGGTCAACATTAAAATATCATTCCCAATTAGGAGGATGTCATTCGCATACAATACGAGGAAGATAATAGCACTCCCACTAATCTTTTTGAACATATAAGATTTCTCTTCATTCTTGATGAAATCAAATGATTTGATCACATCATTAAAATGAGCATTCTATCTCCAAGATGCTTGCTTAAGTCCGTAAATGGACCTTTGTAGCTTGTAAATCTTGTGATCACTATTACTAGAAGTAAAATCAAGTGGCTATTTTATATTGATATCTTTCTCAAGATATCCATTTAGAAATATCATTTTTACATCCATCTACTATATTTCGTAATCAAAATATGCTGCAATAGCAAGCAATGTATGAATGAATTTTAGCATGGCCACTGACAAGAAGGTATCCTGATAGTCATTGTCTTTGCACTATCTATATCCTTTCACTACTAACCTAGCCTTGAATATCTCCAAATTTTCATTTGCACCAATCTTTCTCTTAAAGATCCATTTACACCCAATAGGTATAATACCTTCAGGTGGATCTACCAAGGATCAAACTTGATTCAAGTGTATCGAGTCATTTTCTAACTTCATTGTCTCTTGCCATTTCTCAAAATCAATATTTGATATCATCTCATCATAGGTTTTGGTATTATCTCCATGAACCCCATTTCTCATGAGGAATATTTTCTCTACATCTTTTGAAATAATACCTATGGATCTCTTAGAAGGATGGAAAATCCTAATTGACCTACGAGATGGAGGAGGTAGTGTGTGGATCGGCTTAAACTGACCAAGTTCCTCAGGTTTCTTAGCTCGTTGCTCTTTGGAGACTTTCTCCTCAAGTCTAATCTATCATCCAATGCCACCATCTTAAAGAAACTATTTCTCAAAAAATATGGCATGTCGACTCATAATCACATTATGATCTTTGAAAAGATAGAAATAATATCCTAATGACTCCATAGGATATCAAATGAATCATGCTCTAAGGGATCTAGTGAAGGAAAACACCTATTTTTTGGATTAGGTTCGTTCAGATCTGATTGGATCAGAAGAGATATTTCAAATTTTTTTTTTTTTAAGATTCTAATTAGATCTGAGACTCCTTAAATCTAACCTTATTGATCTAATAATAAAAATAAAATAAAAATAAAAATTAAACCTAATTTAATTATACCATTATTTTGGATAATCTAATTATCTTGTGATGACCTCGATATTTTCCTAAGGTTCTGGATGTAGCCACGCAAGCGCCTGGCCTCTATCGGTATCCACTCAGACAGGATCTAGAGATCTTTTCCTTCTCAATCAATCCTTCAAGAATCAGATATAGATCTTATCTTGAAGATCTTCAAAACTTCTTTTGAAGAACTATCATTGTCTCTTATAGCAGTGCTGCCTTCCTCCTTTTCTGGCGCCTTTCACTTGCTTGGATCGCATCTTATTCATGCCTAAAATCCCTTGGGCATGGAGAGGAGAGAGAGGACCAAAGGGTGGCATGGAGAAGGAGGAAGAGAGGCTTTGTGGCATGGGCTAAAGGTAGAAGCCTTAAAAACTAGGCGTAGATAGGGTTTGTATAGACCCTGCTACACCATGTAGTGCCACATCATCCCGGCCAATCACGACCCTTTGAGCAATAAGATCTAAATTTGATTGCTGGGATGACATCATCTGATCCAATCAGATGAGAGACCTTCAAAATCCTCCTAAGGTGGCGCCAAGACTGGGTCAAACAAGAGTTCTTAGCACCACAGAGTTTAATCCCCTGAAGCAATCCTAGAGTCCCATCTATATGGGACTCCTCCTTTATCCTCATGAGGCACATGTTAGATATATGTGCCCTGAAAGCCAAAATTGGCTGACACTTGTAATACACTTCTAGTGGCAAAATTATAATTTTGACTATAATCAATAACATGGGTTATTTTTTATCACTTATGTGTATTTAGTGTCTGTGATACATCCTTTGAGTTAATGGTAAAGATAATTCATATTTTCAAGAGTTGAAAATTTAAGACATGAATAATCATTATTAACTCATAAAATGCTTCCGACCATAGGATCATCATGAGGATGGTGATTGATCCGGAAGGTTGGTGTACAATCGCTTCTCTTTAGTAGATGAGTCTTGAGTCTACGGTGTGGAGACACCGGAGCGAGAGTACAGATACTCGTTAGAGAACGAGGGCACTGAGCGTGACCACCTCGAGTAGTCATTAGGAAGTCTACCTTCTCGTCAATGACTGACTCGATGCTGCAGTGGTGTGTCTGGTTCTTTGACCTGAGGTGCATCGACAGTTCACCTTGAGGGTGTTATAGTTTGACTACACCATTACTCGATCTCCTAGCCATTTGGAATCCTGAGGTGTATGTTGGCTATAGCATGTTCATTGTAGGAACTGGATTGCATCAAGATGGAATCTATCTACCTCGGTGGTAGAGGAGCAGCCCTATGATGATCATGAGAATCAAGTACAGAAGTCCATGGCCATGGCAGAGTGAAATAATAGAAAGAGTTTCTATTTAGGTTTTCACATCGGACTTGAATCGAATGATTACATCATATGATAGAAACTAGGGTTTGACGAGTTCACCTTAACCCTAATCTGATCGGAGGCTCAAGATAGAAGAACTTAATCACACAGGTAGCTGCACCAAGAGGTTCGCATTCAGCTCTGATGGGTTGCCACCATATACTGCTAGGTGTCACTGGTGGATTTTGGGAAGCAATTAGAATGATTTAGATGATCGATCATTCTAGCTGTTTGAATCAGAAGAGTTCTGATCCATCGAAAGGAGTTTCGATGATGTCGATGATAGAGATCATGACATATCCCATTACCATACAGAATTGAACCTAACTGGATCACACAAATAAGGGTTTGAATCTGGTGGTCATCAATTGAACTGATTTAGTTCAAATTGATCTGAATGAGATTCAATTAGGTTCAAGGAAATCGTGCTAGCACTCGATTGAACCTAACGTTCTTCTTCACTATCATAAATAGTTGTCATGACTGAGCCAAAGGAGTTTGTACTTGATTAGAGGCCTTCACTTGGTCTGACTGGAGCCTGTCTAAGTCAAAAAAGGGTTGTCTTATTTTGTAAGGTAATACCTACCATTTTTGGTCACCTACCATTTCTCGTCCTTTGACTTTGGTCAAAAATTGACCTTTGACTGGTCAAATGTTGACCATTGATACTTTGACTTCTATCCACATGTCACGCACCTATTGGAGAGCTAGTGGGGGCTTGTCCCTCTGCCAGAAATAGGCAAGGAGGAGGGCACACGCTAAGCTTGAGGCACCTAGGAGTCCTTATTGGACAGGGACTCCATCTCCTTATTAGATTTTGATTAGACTCCTCCTAAGAATCAACTTTGACTGATCTTAGTCACCATCTAAGGATGAATCCGAGAGACTCTATTTCCACCAATCAGATTTAGATCTGATTTCACAAAGGGTTGTGATTGGTTGGGATGAAGAGGAGTTGGATCACGCATAGTCTATAAATAAGACTCTACGCCCAATTCAAAGAGGAGAATAATTCTCTTTGCCCCAAGGCTGCCTCTCTCTTCCTCCTCCATGCCAAGTTAATCTTCTCCCTCGCCTCTCCATGCCCAAAGATGTTTGGGATCTCAGTTGGTGCAATCTAGGTGAGAGAAAGGTGACAGAAAGCTAGAAGGCTGCGCTGCTGCAAAGGACAACTGCTGATCTTTGAAAGTTATTTTGAAGATCCTCCAAATTACATTCAAATCTAATTTTTGGAGACATGATAGAGAAGAAGAAGATCTCTAGATCCAACTTAAGTGGATACCTATAGAGGCCAGGCACTTGCGTGACTAGATCCAGAACCTTCCGCTGCTTATAGGATCATCAATGAGTAATAGGATTACCCTACATCATGGTAAATTAAATCTGATTTAATTTATCCATATTTTATTTTAATTATTAAAATAATAAAAATTAGATCTAAAATATTTTAGATTTGATTCAGATCAAAGAAAAAATTTTTAAA
>QRFJ01002900.1:0-118725 GCA_006176705.1 Cocos nucifera
AAATGGGTTATTTTCTATCACATATGTGTATTTAGTGTCTGTGATACATCCTTTGAGTTAATGGTAATGATAATTCATATTTTCAAGAGTTGAAAATTTAAGACATGAATAATCATTATTAACTCATAAAATGCTCCCGACCATAGGATCATCACGAGGATGGTGATTGATCCGGAAGGTTGGTGTACAATCGCTTCTCTTTAGTAGATGAGTCTTGAGTCTACGGTGTGGAGACACCGGAGCGAGAGTACAGGTACTCGTTAGAGAACGAGGGCACTGAGCGTGACCACCTCGAGTAGTCATTAGGGAAGTCTACCTTCTCGTCAATGACTGACTCGATGCTGCAGTAGTGTGTCTGGTTCTTTGACCTGAGATGCATCGGCAGTTCACCTTGAGGGTGTTATAGTTTGACTACACCATTACTCGGTCTCCTAGCCATATGGAACCCTGAGGTGTATGTTGGCTATAGCATGTTCATTGTAGGAACTGGATTGCATCAAGATGGAATCTATCTACCTCGGTGGTAGAGGAGCAGCCCTATGATGATCATGAGAATCAAGTCCAGAAGTCCATGGCCATGGCAGAGTGAAATAATAGAAAGAGTTTCTATTTAGATTTTCACATTGGACTCGAATCGAATGATTACATCATATGACAGAGACTAGGGTTTGACGAGTTCACCTTAACCCTAATCTGATCGGGGCTCAAGATAGAAGAACTTAATCACACAGGTAGCTGCACCAAGAGGTTCGCATTCAGCTCTGATGGGTTGCCACCATATACTGCTAGGTGTCACTGGTGGATTTTGGGAGCAATTAGAATGATTTAGATGATCGATCATTCTAGCTGTTCGAATCAGAAGAGTTCTGATCCATCGAAAGGAGTTTCGATGATGTCGATGATAGAGATCATGACATATCCCATTACCATACAGAACTGAACCTAACTGGGTCACACAAACAAGGGTTTGAATCTGGTGATCATCAATTGAACTGATCTAGTTCAATTGATCTGAATGAGATTCAATTAGGTTCAAGGAAAATCGTGCTAGCACTCGATTGAACCTAACGTTCTTCTTTTACTATCATAAATAAGTTGTCCTGACTGAGCCAAAGGAGTTTGTGCTCAATCAGAGGCCTTCATATGGTCTGACTGGAGGTTGTCCAAGTCAGAAAAGGTTGTCTTATTTTGTAAGACATTACCTGCCATTTTTGGTCACCTGCCATTTCTTGTTCTTTGACTTTGGTCAAAAGTCTACCTTTGACTGGTCAAATGTTGACCATTGACACTTTGACTTTTGACCACATGTCATGCACCTATTGGAGAGTGGTGGGGGCTTGTCCCCCTGCCAGAACCTGGCAAGGAGGAAGGGCGCACGCCACCCTTGGCGTGTGCCCAAGTTGGAGGCGCCTAGGAGTCCTTGTTGGACAAGGACTCCATCTCCTTTTTGGATTCCAATTAGAGTTCTTCTAAGAACCAAGTTTGACTGGTCTTAGGCGCCCTCTAAGGAGGAATCCAGGGGACTCTATTCCCACCAATCAGATTTAGATCTGATTTCACAAAGGGTTGTGATTGGTTGGGAAGGAAGAGGAGTTGGATCACAAGCTAGTCTATAAATAAGACCCTGCGCCCAACTCAAAAGAATGAGAAATTAAATAATTCCCACGCCCCAAGGCTGCCTCTCCCTCCTCCTCCATGCCAAGTCCATCTTCTCCCTTTCCTCTCCACGTCCAAAAGGAGTTTTGGATTTAGGTTGGTGCGATTCAGATCAAGAAAGGCGATCAAAAAGCTAAGAAGGCTGCGCTGCTGCAAAGGACGACTGCTGATCTTCAAAAGAGTTTTGAAGATCCTCCAGATCAGATCCAGATCTGATTTTTGGAGGTGTGATAGAGAAGAAGAGGATCTCCAGATCCAACCCGAGTGGATACCGGTAGAGGCCAGGCGCTTGCGTGGCTAGATCCAGAACCTTCCGCTGCAACAGGATCATCAACAGGGTAATAGGATTACCCAAATCAGGTAAATTAAATTTGATTTAATTTATCTTAATTTTATTTTTATTATTAAAATAATAAGAATCAGATCTGAAACATCCAAGATCTGATTAGGATCAAAGAGAAAAAATTTTTGAAATATATCTCTTGATCTGATCAGATCTGAACGAACCTGGACCGAAAAATCAGGATTTTCCTTCAAATGCGGGATTAAAATTGTTTAAAAATAGTAAATGCGAAAGATAACTCCAATTCAGGTATTTGTGCACTATCATTTGACGACCCGCTTTTTAAGAGCCTCTATCGCTTTCTTCCTTAAGCTCTCACTCCTTCTCAAAATTCTGCTAAAATTTCTTTTACTCCATTTCTGTTGGCCGAAAGAGCTGACTTGATCATTGGAGGATCTTGTCGGAGCCACCAGCCCCGACTCCGGATGAGACTTATTTTACAGATTACCAGCGACGATCTCGTCCTCTCCAACTCCAGCACCGATTCCGGCGTCAACCAGATTTCGCACCAACAGGATCAAATCAGATCAAACCTAATAAAATTATCCACAAATAGAGTATAGTACTCCGCCGATTTGAAAGTTAAATCTCTGCATTTAATAACCTCCGAAAGTTTACAAGATATTAATGATGAATTATGTCGCTTTCCATTCTCTCTACCCCTTCCTTCGAATTTCTATCTTTCTTGATTGGGGGATAGTGGTGGAGGTACCATGGGCAAGCAAGGTAGTGGGCGGCGAAACCGATCCCTTCCATCCTCTGAAAGAAAGATAAGTTTGATAGTATATTTTCTAAATATTTTTTAAATTTTTTTTTAATTATTATTTTTTTAGTGTTTGGTTAGTATTTTGGATGATACAAAGAATTAAGAATGGTGGTGTTCTGAGTATTCGACAGGCAAGGAACCAAGAAAAGATAAGTGTTGATTGAAAATTGAGGAAAAAAAATAATTATGAAAAGAAAAAAAAAGGAAGAGAGAGTTTTTCTCTTTCTTTAGTGGTAGCGTCGGGGGTGACGATACCGACAGGAGCGCTAGGGGGTGCGATCGGGATCGATATTTGTCGAAAAAGAAGAGAGGTACCGATAGAGATGCTAAAGGGTGCGATCAGAATAGCATTTATCGAGAAAAAAAATAATGATAGGCGGTAGGAGGTGGGCCTGCATATGAAGAAGGTATGAAAAGAAGAGAGGAGATGAGTGCGATCGAGATTCATGTTTGCCAAGTAAAAAAAAAATGAAGTCATGGTGGGATGACAGGTGCAACGGCACAAACGGACACATAGAAAATATGAAAATAAAAAAAAAAATCAAATATAATTTTATAAAATAATAAAAATATAATATATAATAAATAAAATAAAATAAAATATTAAAAAATTAAAAATATTTATTAAAAATTTTTATTATTAAAAAATTTAAAGCAACGCCGGGCGTCGGCTAGTTGAAATGTTGTAAATGGATTTTTTTAATAATAATTCTATACAAAATCTATACAATGCACTGAACGGGGGTCAAGAGCTCTCTTGGTATCCCACGTGTCAACCTCGGATTGGTTGTTTTATTCAACGGCGGCAGCGTATTTTGGGTTTTTTTTTGCTTCAAACCCTTCCTGCCCCAGCGGACGCCCACCTCCTAGCCGCCACCTCCTGTCCGTCTCCACCGTCGCCTTTCTCCCCATCATCACCGGCATCGGCCTTCCCCTCCATTGTTCCTTAGTGTTTTATTTCCCACGGATCTCCGAACAAGAGAGACGCGTCCCACATTTGTTTATAAAAATATATGGCGATGAGATATTAGAAAAACTTTGAAAAATGCTAAAAGTAATCCGCTTTCTTTATTTTTTTTCAAAAATGTTAGTTTTTTTTTTGATGGAGATAGTAAGGATTCGATTTATTTGTTTATTTGTTATAAATTTCTTGTTCCTTATTAAATCTATCCCTTTTTCTCCCATTTCAGTTTTATTGGGTCCGTGGAGCGGGTTATCGTAGAAGCTACAACGGGTGGAAGCGTTGCTCTGCCATTGTTAGCAGATCATGCCGGTGTTCTTATTGCTTTGAATTTGTCTCTCTCTCAATCTTCAATTAAACTAGGCGTCTCTCTTTTTTTTAAATTCTTCTCTGGGTTTTCATCAAAGATCTCGTTTCGAATTCAAATTCTCTGTCGTTATTCTTGAGACTGAATGTCTTCGGCGGTGGTCCCCTTTACCCTCTCCTGCCCGGCAGCGGCCATCCGGGGAGACCCTAAGGTTTGGATTTATATTCTCGTACTCATCCCCTCTTCCCATTTAATTGAATCGTCTCGACTTCTGGTCATTATTTGGCTACTCAAATTAGAGAATTATGTCGCTTAGCAGAAGCTTGGAGTTGGAATGAAGGCTGGCAATCTTTTGTTTCGGCGGAGGGTAACGTTTTATTTTCTGCTGTAGAATTAGGTGTTTCTTTTCTGGTTTTTGTTTTTAATGGTTAATTGAATTCTATATATGCACCACTATGTTGTTTGTTTTTGCTATTAATGATTGCTGAAGCCTGAAGCTATATATTTAAGATTTCTTTTTGAATCTGAGAATAATCTGAACAAACATATAGCAAGGTCCGTCAAGATTAGAATTGTATCGTACATTGTAGAAGGGGTTGGATCTCATAAGATTGTTCTTGATTTCTTTTAAACATTAAAGGAGATACACAGCATGACAAGTAAGTAGCATGATTTAATTGATATTTGAATGAATACTGAGTGAGAAACCATGATATTGGAATGCCAGAAACTTGCTTTTCAGGAATCATAGGTCCAAGCATATGGCTTTATGCTGCCATATAAGTGCGCACCAGATGCCTTAATTTGACATGAAAAAAAAATATATAGACATGGAACTATGGACCAATGAAAAAGATATACAATATGTTGTCCTTGTCACTGTCACATATACTTTCTGAAGAAACAATTTTTCTTCCTTGTCCATCATCCAGAGCATCTTGATAATGAATTTTCTCACACTTAAAAAAATCCTAATTTTAAATATTATAAAAAATAGCACATATTTTTCCCTTCTAATGCATAACACACTTCTCTTTGAGGTAGAAGACTGTAGTAGAAAAGATTGGAAATGAAATTTGTCTCTCAATCACTCCGAAACAACTAAATATTTTCTTTCCTCTTGAAAGTTGTAAACCCTAGAGGATTGTTAATTTTATGCTTGGAAACTTAACATTGATAAAATAATTACAATAAAAATTAAAGAAATGAATGAATATTAAGACATGAGCACTTGGGCATCCTAATTGCATAAAATGTAACAAAATTTTTCACACGGTCCATGATCCTGATCTTATGATCCCAAATTGGGAATTATGGTCCTAACCTATCTTCATCCAAGGATCTAGACTGCTAAGGATACTATTGTTTGGACTATAATAAGATCCTGATAGTAGTGATGACAAGCATGAGTCTCAAATTGTTTTAAATTAGAGCAATGCTTTAAGGTTTTTCTTCACCATAACATAGAAGAAATGCTAACAAATAAATGATGAAGTAAATTTGTTCTTCTCTTCAAGAACATAAGCTTAGGGAATATGATATGGTAGAAGTTAAAGAGGCATAAAACACCAAGCTTCTGTGTACTTAAATCATGTAGCAATAAGTCTAAGTTAGCAATCAGTAGCCCAGCTATCAATATGCAGAGTTCAGTCAAGGATTGAAGATTTGATTTCTTTGTTGTAGAATAAGTTTTTTTTCCTTGTTTTGTTTTGCTTTACTTTCGTCTGATTTTGGTTATGAAGATTGAAAAGCAATTCATGAAAGTTAAAAAAAAAATGAAAATAAAACATTATTGTATAATATGTAGTATTGCTCAGTCTTCAGATGCATATTTCAGTGGCTTGGGCTAGAAATACCACAAACTGTACGTATTTAAGTAGGAAGCAACGAAACATATTTTATAATCTAGTGAATGCAGCTATGCTTTTTTTTTTTTTTATTAATGAGAATGTAGATCATTAAAATTAAATATTTATGAAACTTTAGATTCAGTTTTATTATCTTCATTCTTAAATCTTTAGTTAAGGTTTATTATCATAAATTGTTAAGATCCCTTATATCTCAGGCGGGTGATCTTTTCCATTACAATGCTGAAGCCAAAACACCCACTTTTTCCATTTTTCTCGAAGCTTGTAAAATCCATTTCTGTTCCTGAGAAATTGCTTCTTCAAGGTTAGATTTATCACCTTTAAGTAAGCTCCCTCTCATTACTCAAAGAGACCAAAAAATAATCAAAAGAATGATGTTACTTGAATACATATGAAGAGATTACTAATAACCTAAGATAAATTTTGAATGTCCACTTATCCAGTAGATGGTCCCAAAGTTGATTCTTTAATTTTTCATTCAGTATTTGTTGTTACTATTTAAAGAAGTCTGTTTTGGCCAAAAACTAGTTGGGACCACTAAAGCCACTAAATTTGAGGTAGTCTTGGATTGAATTTGTCCTTGTAACTGAGATTATCTATGCACTATGGAATTAGTATTGATAATTTATACGTAAAGGGCCTTTCACTACGTATGAGAATTTGTGACATGCAATGGTAGTCCATGTAGCAAAGATTATGGTCTAGACTTCTAAAGCCACCATTATCTTGTCTTCATATAAATAGTACCTAAAATAGCTATGTCAATAATATCTTGTTGGGTCATGCTATAATCATGATTACAGCTAAGATCCACTGAACTAATACCAGGTGTTGTATCGATGCAGTACAGTACTGGCTTAGTAACGTGTGACTAGGGTTGTACCGTCGGTTTAGGGTCAATCTTCAAACCGAACTAGCTTGAATCAGTTTCCTAAAACCGAAACAAAACCGACCACATGTAAAAACTTGGTCAAACCAATCCAAAAAAATCAGTTTAGTTCAGTTTGGTTTCTCGAGTTATGGGTTATTGGGCTTCTGTCAAATGGCAGCTTATGAAATAGGCTAAATGGGCTACTATCTATTTTAAGTTCTAACCATACTAAATGGCCAACTTATGGGATGGGTTAAATGGGCAGCTAATGGATAGGCTAAATGGGCTAAATGGGATAGGACTACAACCTTCTGTGAGAAAATAGGATAGCTTATGATTTATCATTTATCTATCCATCTATATATATCTATATCTATAGTATATAGGATAGCTTATGATTTATCATTTATCCATCCATCTATCTATATATATCTATATCTTATGATTTATCATTTATCTATTTTATCATTTATCTATCTATCTATCTATATATATCTATATCTCATGATTTATCATTTATCTTATGATTTATCATTTATCTATCTATCTATCTATCTATATATATCTATATCTTTTGATTTATCATTTATCTATTTTATCATTTATCTATCTATCTATATATATATATCTATATCTTATGATTTATCATTTATCTATCTATCTATCTATATATATCTATATCTATAGTACTATACTATAGATATAGATATATATAGATAGATAGATAGATAAATGATAAATCATAAGCTATCCTATTTTCTCACAGAAGGTTGTAGTCCTATCCCATTTAGCCCATTTAGCCTATCCATTAGCTGCCCATTTAACCCATCCCACAAGTTGGCCATTTAGTATGGTTAGAACTTAAAATAGATAGCACCCCATTTAGCCTATTTCATAAGCTGCCATTTGAGAGAAGCCCAATAACCCACGACTCGAGAAATCGAACTGAACTAAACTGATTTTTTTGGATTGGTTTGACCAAGTTTTTTCATGTGGTCGGTTTTGTTTCGGTTTCAGTTTTAGGAAACTGATTCAAGCCAGTTCGGTTTGAAGATTGACCCTAAATCGACTGTACAACCCTAGTCACACGTTACTAAGCCAGTACTGTATTGTATCGATACAACACCCGGTATTAGTTTAGTGGATCTTAGTTGTAATCATGATTATAGCATGACCCAACAAGATATTATTGACATAGCTATTTTATCTATGCATATATGAGTCGGTTCGGTTCTCAAATTTTTAAACTGAATTCGAACCAAATATGGAAAAACCCAACCTAAAATGAACGGAAATTAGCAGTTCGATTGGTTTTGCAATTTAACCGATTTGGTTGCACACCCCGACATGTGACACATGGTATGGTATGTCATCCTGGTCATTTGACTGGTACATCATTTTCTTTTTTCCATTATAGTCAATCTGTTTTTTTAATTATTATTTTAATTATTATGGCCATTTAAATTAGGATTTTGTTTTTTTTTTCAAAATATCTTTTGTGTTATCAAATGGACTTGAAGTACCATTAAAGTACTTATAATTGAATAGACATAATATAACCAATGGTCTTAAAGTACAAAGTATGTAGCGACATCTAAAATTTGTGGTGTATCTATGTCCCTCATAGACATTGGGATCATTTCAAACTAAAAGTTACTTTTCTAAATGGATAGGCTAGGTAGAATTGAATCTGATATGACTCGACCTCAATAGATAAACAAAAGATGGCTGAGAAAGTTCATTCTTTCCCTATTCTAATGAAAAATTTGACCTACTAACATGTGCATGAGAGAGGGGGGGGGGTCAGAGGGGGACTCCCTTCCTAATCCCCTTGTGTCCTATATCTCCATAAACACCTCTCTTTTCCCTTCTTCTCTACAGTATCTTGAAGACGTGGAACCATTCATCTAATTTTATCATGGATTGTGCCCATGTAAGTAAAGGTTGATGTAGATGCACTTTTTAAATATATTCAACTGCTCAGCTCAAGAAGTTGAATCAGTGGAGCTTGGGTCATAATTTCAAGGTGGATTTTCATGTTGAGCGGTCCTTAATTGTCTGAGCTGAATGGGATATAGGTGTAGGAACAGGGTGAACAAAGGAACAATGAATATTGTATTGGCCACAATAAGAAGGGTCATTGAGATTTGAGTTGTAGCTTTGAAAATGGATTTGAGCACCATAATTTGGCAATTCTTGCTCTTAAGGTGTAGCCTTTTCTAATTTTAGATATTTCTTTTTTTTTTTTTACATATACTTTATATGTTCAAATATCCTGATTCAATTGTATGGTTGTACTTACTGTATTTTTTCCTTTCCAATTTGCAGCTGTCAATATTTATGGGCCTTACTGGAAGTAGTATACAAACTTCTGGTTTTGAGGTCAAGACCGCTGCAAAATATGATAAGGATCAGCAAGAGCAACTTAACCATGAGCCACTGAATCCATATCCAACTGAGGACCTGGTTGAAAGACCAGATATGGACATGCATATACAAAATGAAGGATCCCTCCCACCAAAAAAGAGTGCAAAAATACATGACTTTTGTTTGGGCATCCCTTTTGGTAAGTCTCTAAGTTGTAATGAAAGTGAATTTCTCTGCATCATGTTTTGAAGTGATAAGTTGATGACACTCCTAATTTAGTGGGAGAAGCAGGGTGTACTTTTTCTTGGTTTTCTGTGTTAATTTTTAACTAATACATGTCCAGTTGATTCATCATGAAGACACCAAGCATTTACCTTGTGATAATTGTGATGATTATTGACTACCTGTACCTTGGGAATCCTAAAACCTTTTCCAAGAACTAGGACAAATGGAAGCCTGGCCGAATATCAAATTGAGGGCACAACTGAACTAGGTCTCCTGTATTAACACAAAAGACTAGCAACTCTGCCAATTGGCACCTTCTTGAATCCTAATACGGTTAGTTTGTTTTCAAATTTTATTTAATACTATTTTGCACCATATAGGAATCTCTCTCTCTCTCTCTCTCTCTCTCTCTCTCTCTCTCTCTCTCTCTCTTCTTCTTGTTATAAGGTGATGCAAAGTGCATATTCTATAATTAGTTGAATGACAGCTTTTAGTCATTCTACTTGTTTGCAGTCCTTTCTCAGTTATTCTGAGCAAACTTGCACAAATTTTTGTCTCAACATGTAAAGTTATTGCAATTAGTCATACACGAAAGTACAAGATTTGTAAAAGTAAACCTTGAGCAGTGAAAACATGAAGGACCTTGAGTCCTCAACTTGTTGAAGTGAAGCCATTATTTAATATGATTTGTCTCTCATATGTTTATAGACTTGTTAGTTGGTAACTTGTGTTATTTGGACAACGCATCCAGCTCCAAAAATCTGTATCAGCAGCATATCCAAATCAGATACGAGTTGGACATTTGGATACTTATAATGTTCTGGTTGCTGTTTGTAGACATTGGTGGAGAGTTACACTCTTCCAACAATGAGTTTAACCCTCCAATTTGACATTATAAATGAGCATTTGTTTTTTTTTAAGATATTGGTCAAGGATATTGAAATAACCTTGTGAAACGTTATTTTTCTTATATCATTTAAGTGCGAGGTTTGCATGATAAATATGTATGTTAAAGATCAAATAATATCTTTTTAATATTTTCTTTTAATGTTTAAGCAAATGATACTTAATGGTATAAATGTATAATTATTTAAATTATTGCCCTACATATCCTTGTAATCTTCTTTTTCTCCTCTTGCTAAGTCAGACACTTGCATGTGCATCTAATTCTGATTTCTAACATTATTTGGGCCTTCATTTGGTTTAGTTTAAACCTTTCTAGTTGTTAAAGTTTGTCCAAATTATCCATATAAAAGCATCACGTTTTAAATTTTTTTATTTTTTTATTTTTTTAATTTTTTTTCCTGCGTGAAAGCATTCCATTTTATACTGCTTCCTTCTTTAAATTTAGAGCTTTTTGCACGGTTCCCATTCGGTGAAAGGAATAAATTCATGTTCTGGTGATTTAATTAACATGTTTTGTGTAGCCTTACTTGATATTCTGCATCCCAATCTTCAATGGCAGTTCTGGTGATTGAATAATGCTAGGTTATAAGTATGGTACATTTGAACTGGCTACTTTTCTCTTGCTGAAAAGATTAAGCTCCTTTTCTGTATGGCACATCTTCTGAACATGTCATATTCCTTTATACTAGCTACACTGATGTTCTTTCCATTTTGTTGGATGTTGCCTTTTCCATGACCATCTGAAGTAGGATAATCTATCACTTGCAAACATTAGATCTCTGCATTCTTCTGTATATCCTGTCCAAATGTTAATACATAGTCCAGATGAATGGGTTTTGTAACATAATTTACAGGAGCACCTTTGTATTAATCATTTATGAGGCAAGATTTGATATTTTTTGCTTTCTCCTAAAAGGGCATATTCACATTTCATTAGTCATGACTTATTATTTTCTTATGGAGATGGACCGTCTTTTCTCTTTAATTCACATTTCTTCTTTTGTCGTTTATGCTTCTTCTCTGAAACTTCAGAACTTTGTGTTTTAAATGATGTTAATGGATATGTTGTCTAAATTAGCTTCATTGCAGAAAGGACAAGAAGTATTATATAAATTTAAGTTGTTAGTGCCTTCAGAGATTTAATAAAATCAACTCAACATCCTGACAGTAAACTATGTTCTGTGCTATGGTAAATGTGAAGAAATTCAGCCATGAGCTTCCTGTGTAGTAATCCTTTTATTGGCCTTTTTCTGTAACAGGTGGTTTTATATTTGGAATTGGCCTTCTTGGATTTCTATTCTCAAGAAATTCTGCTAGTCTAACTACAGGCATGCTATTTGGGGGTGCTGTACTCGCCCTCAGCACATTTAGCCTCAAAGTCTGGAGGAAAGGACAATCCAGCTCTCCATTCATACTGGGGCAAGCAGGTATTTAAGTATTATCTTTACTTATATAGAGCTGAGAGGCATCCATCCTTATGGAATGTAGTATAAAAATAAACCCTTGAATTTAGTAACTAGGCCTGAAAATGGGTTGGAAATATCTGACTATCTTTGTTTCCTTATCTGGTTTGGTTGGATTTGGACACATTTTTGTATAATATCAGATTCGGATAGCTGAAAGTTGGACTCAAATTCCTACTCTGGTTGGTTCAGAGTTTCTTAGCCATTAAACCAATATGGACCATTGTCTCAAGATGCTGATTTATTATACTTATTAAAACTTATTCACATCATAAATTGAGTAATTTGAAGCAAGGTTTTAAATTCCATGGGATAGGGTTGTCCTGGTTTTCTTGTGGAATGGATGTGTCGTCATCCCTTCCTATCTTGATACTTGGGACAAGGTATGTCTTAACAAGACGTTCCGATCGGGACGCGGGGACGATGATAGGATGATTGTTGCCCATAAAGGATAGCAACCCAAGAGCGTGAGTGAATTAGATTCTTCAAAAATTTCTACTAAATTAAAGTTTAAACAATTATATGCTTCAAATTAAGTCAACTTAAGTATTTGTGAGGTGTATATAATATGCAACAACGGAATTAAAACAATGAATGTAAAGCAAGAATTATAAAGCAAGGAAAGCCACAACACAAACACATAATTTTATAGTGGTTCGGTGCAACCTCACACCTACGTCCACTCTCCAAGCTTTTCTTGGGAATTCCATTATAATCAGCTTGATTATAGCATGATTGTTTTATCCGAACTCACAATCAAATCCAGTTGATTTTTCGGGATCACCAACAAAAACTTCTATATTGATAGTTTTTTGGGCTCATAATTAACCTAGTTGGTTTTACAGACTCACTAATCAAAATATTATAAGTCCAATTCCGGGTTTGGACAAGCCTAACTCCTAGTTTCTTTCACTCCAAAAAAACTTGGAAAGAAAACAAAATACAAAGAATAAGAGTATCAGCACAAGTAAAAATAGGAATATAAAACTCTTTAAAGGCACGAAGAAGTTGCTGATGAATTGATCTTTTGAAGCTTGACTTTTCTTCTTTGATGCTTGAGAGGATATAGTTGAAGATGGAGATGATCTAATAGGAATCAGGAATTACACATGTATTTTAGAAATAAGCATTGCTGAGAAACCCTAATTTTAATTTTATTTTAAGGGATTATTTAGGATTTTTTTAATTTTATTTTATTGAGATTTTTATTTTTATTAGGACTCAGTAATTAGGCTTTTGTTAGATTGCTTTTTGTATCTCTATTTAAAGGTTCCATCTGGAGATTGGAGACTTGAAAAAGTTGATTGAGTGAATTAATCTCGAAAGTTCAGGCTTGATTTTTTTCTTTTTTCAATTTTTTGTTTCTTTTTGTTTTCAGTTCTACATCAATTTGGTATCAAAGCAAGGATCCACTTGTTGGGAATTGTCTCCCAATCATCAGCATGTTGATGGTTGAGCTCTTTTATATGTATGTATGTAAATTAAAAATTAATAAAATGTATTTGGCCTTTTTCATCACAAATGTGTACATCTTCTAACAAACTCCTATGATAAAGTTCTTAGGACTATTTAGAATCGATAAAGAAGGATTTATCGTTTAGTCCTTAAACTTGATCGCTACCAAACGATATACTATTATAAGGACGATAGCAATATCAAGTATAGATCACTATGTGCTATATAGGTTTGTTGTCCTCTTAACCAAGGAGTGTGGAGGCACTGGTATGATATATAGGTGAGATATAGGAGTATATCTGCATTGAACGTGACTATACCTAAGCATTCTGCTGTCAAGACTTACTCCGAAGAGATGTGGGTATAAGTGTCCCTCAGACTTGAGATCATCATGATGACTTGCAAGCAACTCACATCATTTTGGTGTTGGATTATCTGAATTTTTAATTTAGTGACGGAAGATTTCTGAATGCAGTTAAGTACTTGTTAAGTCGATGCGTGAGTTAAGATGGGATTGACCTCTCCAAGTAAAACAGGAGATAGTGCATCAGTGTATTCGAAATCTGAAATACAATATGGATGACTTATTTAGGATTGACAGTTAAACCTTAGATCATTCTCTAAGCATTCAGGATCAAAGGGATGTGTTGGGGATAAATTCCGCTCCGATCGAAGTTCAGTCTGATGTTTAGCCTAATGTAATTGGTAATCATCATAGAAGAGCTTCGATTGGGAACTCTTCCAGCGATCGAACTCCTTTCGGACTTCTCCTTTAGTCGGATTTCTCTAGCAGTCGAATTTCTTTCGAACTTTTTCTTCAGTCGGATTCCTCCAGGAGCCGAACTTCTTTCGGACTTTTCCTTCAGTCGGATTCCTCCAGGAGCCGAACTTCTTACGGACTTCTCCTTCAATCGGATTCCTCCAAGAGCCGAACTCCTTTCGGACTTTCCTTCAGTTGGATTTCTTCAGCAGTCGAACTCCTTCCGGACTTTTCCTTCAGTTGGATTCCTCCTGTAGTCGAACTTCTCCATCAGTCGAATTTCTTTTGAACTTTTCCATCAGTCGGACTCCTTTCGGACTTCTTCCGGACTTCTCCATCAGTCGAATTTCATCCGAATTCCTCCAGTGGATTACTTTCAGATTTCAACTAGCATTCCTTCAGGATGATTCCCTCTAGTCGTGTTTTCTTTAGGAGTCCGAACTCCTCTGGAATTGATGTATGTCAAAACTCTTCATCAACCGACGCCTGTTTTCTTCGAACTTCAACTATTAAATTTTGACGAATGGGCACATCACGACAACGGACACCTCTCTCTGTAATAAACTCTACGTGATCCTGAGCGGCTCAGTATCGGACGGCTACGGCTGTCACTATCAGTCTGTCATAGGCGGCGCCCCTCAGTAACAAACCCCACGCGGTCCCGAGCGGCCCGCTACCGGACGGCTATGGCTGTTACTATCAGTCTGCTACAGACGGCACTCCTCTCCGTAATAAATCCCACGCGGCCCCGAGCGGTCAGCTATCGAATGGCTACGATTGTCACTATCAGTCTGCTCCGGGCTCTGTCTATAAAGGGGATCCTCCAGATACGTTTTCTCTAAGCTCTCTTCTCCTCAAAACTTTGCTGAATTTTCCTGAGCACTCCATTTTCGTTGGTTAGAAAAGCTGACTTGATCGTCGGAGAGTTCTGTCGGAGCCACCACTACCGACTTCAGATGAAATTTTATTTTGCAGGTCACCGACGGCGATCTTTTCTTCCTCAATTCTAGCTTGATCCGGCGTCAACCAGATTCTGCACCAACGGGATTGGCGCTAGGAGGGCTCTCTATTCCTGAGGTACCCTTGTTCTTAAAGGATTGCTCAGTCGATCTTGTGGATCTTTTTCTTCAAGGTTCATTTCCATCATCTCCCTCAATCTCAAGAAATGCCTCTAAAGAAGACTACTCGGAGATCTACTGCTTCTGCCGCCAGATCTGAGCCAAATCCATCCGTTCCTGCTCTATTGCCAGCGCTTCAGTCTCCTCCACGGGCGGTCATGGTAGATACGGAGCATTTAACCTGCTGATGTAGCGGGTTCAGGGCCTTATTGAAATGGTGCAGGCCATTTGGCAACCTCCGGTGGCGGTTCCATCAGAAAATCTGCCATCGGGATGTCAGGAACTGGCCCAAGGAGAAGCACTTGGGCTAGCATACCCATCGCTTCTGAGAAGAAAAAATAGAGAGCAGAGGATCCTTGTTCGGATCATGATTCTTCTCCGAAAGAGATCTTCCCCATCTACAGCCGGAAGCCTTCCAAGATCTACGATCGAGATGACGTCCTCGATCAGAAATGGCGGAAGATGAACCGGCGGATTGAGGAACTCCGCCACATCGCCCCGGCTTACCATGACGGTATCTGCACCGATCCCCCTTTCTCTCTTCGAATTATTTAAGAGCCCGTTCCATCGAACTGCAAGCTTCTTCAATTTGAAAGCTACGATGGAACCTCTGATCCGGTCGATCACTTGGAGGCCTTCCGGACAATGATGCTGCTCCATGGTGCACCAGACGCCATCTTATGCCGAGCTTTTCCATCTACCTTAAAGGGAACAGCAAGAAAATGAAACTCGGTATTGAAGTCGGGTACGATCTTTTTTGATCAGATGAGCCATCAGTTTGCGACTCACTTCGTTAGTAGCCGACGTCCGTGCCGAGGTTTGGATTTCCTGATGAATATCAAGCAGGAGGAAGAATCTATCCAGACTTATGTCATCCGGTTTAATGCTGCTGCATTGAAGGTCCGAAACCTGGATCAGTTTGTTGCAATGGCCACACTCAAAGGCGGCCTTCAGAAGAACGATTTGCTGTTCTTCGTGGAGAGGTATCCCAGGGATTTTGCCGATCTGCTAGCTTGGGCTGAAGGATATGCCCGAACGGAAGAAGCCTTTAAGTTGAAGGATGAGGAAGCCGCAGGAGAGCGGCGGGCGGGCGAGTCTAATAGATCCGCTGCTGATGGAGAGCCGAATAAAGTTCGACCGCGCTCACGGACTCTCCCCGAGCGCAAGCGAGCTCGAACTCCTCGAGCTCGTCGTCTTCGACTGTGCTCACGGACTCCCCCCGAGCGCAAGCGAGCCCGAACTCCTCGAGCTCATCGTCAAAGAAGTCCCGACAGAAGGACGCAAAGTTCTCCCTCCCAAAAGGTTCCACAACTATGCCCTCTTTAGTGCTCCTAAAACTTAAGTTCTTATGAAAATTAAGAATCAGCTACCAAGACCAGAAGAATTACGATCTCCCCCAAACAAGCGCAATCGAAGCAAGTACTGCTTGTATCATCATGATCACGGCCACGATACTGAAGAATGCATTTAGCTCCAAGATGAGATCGAGGAGCTCATCAGGAGAGGTCGGCTGGGTCAATTCCTCAGACGCCGGTCCGAAGCAAGAGAAGATCAGCCAAGGGTGCTGCCGTGGCCAGAACCATCAATGAGGGAGGAACAACAAGAAGATCGGCCGCCTCTCGACATCATCAACACTATCTTTGGAGGACTTAGTACTTCGGCGAGCCGCTATCTCTCAACCTCAGAGTTAGGGAAAACTTGCCCCAAATTGGGAAGATTCGTATGAAATAAAGGAGGTCGTCCGGTCCGGAGCTTATCGTCTGAAGGAGCTCGGAGAAACAACGCTCCCATGACCATAGAATTCAGAAAATCTGAATGAAAGAAGCAATCATAAGTGGCCATGTTAGGAACAGGAGAACCTCGTCCTAACATGAGCAAATCGAAGACCTCTGGTTATTTATGATAGGAGGAGAACCTCGTCCTAACGTGAGCAAAGTCGAAGACCTCGTCGATATAAGACAAGATGGAGAGAGAGGCCGTATTGACGACCCTAACACTTCAACAGGAGATAAGATCTCCTACAATCTCTGCTGGAGATAAGATCTTTTCCGAGTTTCAACTTCAACAAAAGATAGAATCTCCTTCAACCTCAATAGGAGATAAGATCTCCTATAACCTCGGCTGGAGATAAGATCTCTTCCGAGCTTCAACTTCAACAGGAGATAAGATCTCCTATAACCTTGGCTGGAGATAAGATCTTCCCTGAGCTACAACCTCAGTTGGAGATAAGATCTTCTCCGAGCTTCAACTTCAACAGGAGATAAGATTTCTTACAATCTCGATTGGTGATAAGATCTCCTCCAAGCTTCAGCTTCAACTTCAACAGGAGATAAGATCTCCCACAATCTCGGCTAGAGATAAGATCTCCCCCGAGCCTCAACTTGGATCTCCTTCAATCTCAACAGGAGATAAGATCTCTTCTGAGCTTCAACCTAAACGGATGCAGAGCTCGAAAAAGAACTTCGGCAGTCATCTTTTTTGTGCTCCCTTCGAATTTCGAACTCGAGAGTGGGAAGACTATTGTTGGGGATAAACCCCGCTTCGCCCGAAGTCCAGTCTAATGCTTAGCTTAATATAATTGGTAATCATAGAAGAGCTTCGATCGGTTGAACTCCTCCAGCGGTCGAACTTCTTCCGGACTCCTACAGCGGTCGAACTCCTCTAGCGGTCGAACTTCTTCCGAACTTCTCCTTCAGTCAGATTCCTTCAGCAGCCGAATTCTTTCCGAACTTTTTCTTCAGTCGGATTCCTTCAGGAGTCGAACTCCCATCGGACTTTTCCTTTAGTCGGATTTCTTTTAGAGCCGAACTTCTTCCGGACTTCTCCTTCAACTGAACTTCTCCATCAGTCGGACTCGTTCAGAACTTCTCCATCTGTCGGACTTCTCCTTCAGTCGAATTTCTCCATCAGTCGGACTCCTTCCGGATTTCTTCATCAATCGGACTCTTGGACTTCTCCATCAGTCGAACTCCATCCGGATTCCTTCAGCGGATTACTTTCAGATTTCAACTAGCATTCCTCTCGAATGATCCCGTCTAGTCATGTTTCCTTTAGGAGTTTGAACTCCTCTGAAATTGATGTATGTCAAAGCTTTTCACCAACTGACGTCTGTTTCTTTCGAACTTCGACTATTAAATCTCGAGAAACGGGCACATCGGAACAACGGATATCTCTCTCCATAACAAACTCCACGTGGTCCCAAGCGGCTCAGTACCGGATGGCTACGGCTGTCACTATTGGTCTGCCACAGGGGGCGCCTCTCTCAGTAATAAACCCCACGCGGTCCCGAGTGGGCTACTACTGAACGGCTACGGCTGTCACTATCAGTTTGCTACAGACGGCGCCCCTCTATAACAAATCCCACGCGGCCCCGAGCGGCTAGCTACCAGACGGCTACGGCTGTCACTATCAGTGTGCTCTGTGCTCCGTCTATAAAAGGGATCCTCCAGATACGTTTTTTCTAAGCTCTCTTCTTCTTTCCAAAATTCTACTGAATTCTTTCCTGATCACTCCATTTCCGTTGGCCAGAAGAGCTGACTTGATCGTCGGAGGGTCCTGTCGGAGCCACCACCACCGACTTCGGATGGAACTTTATTTTGTAGGTCACCGACGGCGACCTCTTCTTCTTCAACTCCAGCTCGATCCGGCATCAACCAGATTCTGCACCAACAGGATGAATTATATGGTAATCATATTCTAGTAGATTCTAAATGTTGCTTTGCGTACATTCGACCTATCTGGACGTTGGGTATCATTGCTAGATGGTCACTTCGATTGGTACAGGAATTTGTTCTTGTACTACCGGCTTAGGTTCGAACCTATGGAGTCACACTCATAAGTACTTGTCTGATCATGTGGCTGGTCGAGAGTTCTATTGGACCGGGACTTTATGATCAAGAGTCCCATTGGATTGGGACTCTGAGTATCTTAGAGCTAAGACTCTATGATGAAGAGTTTCACTGGACTGAGATTATGTGGTCATGAGTCTCATTGGACGGGGATTCTGTGATTTGGAGTTCGACTGGATGGGGGCTCTGTCATCAGGAGTCATACTCGACTGAGATTTTGTTTTTGGAGGATTAGTTGGCATTAAGATTGCTAATTAGCTTAATTTGATTGAGCGAAGAAGTTTGATTAAATCTAATTGAATTAGATTCAATTTGGTTTGACTTGATTAGGTTTTGAGATGATCTAATCGCTAAGGAAGATTGGTTCCTAATTTGATCAGAACTTTGACTCGATTAAATCATGATTTGATTAGGATTTAATTAAGTCAATTTAAAGCCTAATTGGATTGGGTTTAATCTTATTAATTGGGTTCTAATCTGGTTGGAATCAAATAAGGAAAGAAGAGTCCAAACTAGTTGGACTAACCCATGCGCCAAGCCTCCTTATGCGCCACTTTTCTTATGCCTTTTATTTTCCTCAAGCAAATAATGATTTGCCTATGAAAGAAGTCCACGCCAACAGCTTTCTCACGTCCTCCTTGGATAGGGTTTCACTTGTTTTCAAATTCTAATCTAAAGGAGTTTGGATTGAATGAGAAACAAAGTTTCAGCCCTATCCATTCATACCGCCCACTTTATTTAAGCCTCTTTCTCTTTGTGCGCCAATTCCAATTGATATTTCACATGAAAGCTAGAGAAAGAGGGGGCAGAAAACACTTGGGGGCGTGAGGTTTCAGGGTGGGAAGCCTTTCTAAGGCATGAAAGATCTATAAAGGAGTTCTTTCTCCTTTAGGGTGAGAGATCAAACCTTGATCTAGGGTTTTGTTTTGGGAGAAAGAAAAATTAGAGAGAGAAATTGTTACTTTTGTTTTGTTCCTCCTCCCACATCCTTTAGTGACTCGTCTTCGACTTCAGAAAGTTCGAGAGGTTCGAAGAACGAGAAGAGTTTAGATCAGTCCGTCATATGATGTTTGCGCGATCTAGCAGTCCCGGGAGATCGGATTTGTGCAGGACTTCGAGTGGACGATTCGTAGAGGCCGGATATTCTGTACGGCTATGAGCAACCTTCAGATCTTCACATCTGGAAGTTACATTAGTGGAGATTAGCGACCCACGATCAGCTATAAGGTTCTGAACCTTAGCTATTAGATCTAAAAGTTAGATCTAGGTTTCTACATCGATGTGATCGACGTTAAGTTCTTATTTTTCAGATTTTTATACATGCTGTTCTTCATGTTATAGATCCTTAGGTAGGTGTTTCAGATATGATCCTAAGCATATAAAATAGATTAAAATGTTTAATTTTTTATTTTTGTATTAAAAAAAATTAAAATATGCTTAGAATGCATGCCGGTTTTCCAACAGTGGTATCAGAGCATAGGTTTTTTATAACATGATTTACATGCATGTTTGGATTTGATTTTGATTATTTAGATTAGATTTAAATGAATCCTTCAATAAAAATCTAAAAATAATAGATTGCACATATTGATTTATAAGGTTGTCCTACTGTAAGATTTACCTCTTATGGTGGAGATGTTGTCCTAGTATATGTTGATCTAAGAACATAAATCATAAATATTATTAGATTAGATCTAATTGATTTGTGATTTATTTTTCATGTTTATTTCTGAATGCGATGACTTGTGATTAGATCTAAGAACTCATCGCTTTCTTCAGATCTAATCGATGACTTGAATGCGATGGTCCTTCTCTTTTGTGATTCATCTTCTTTTTTCTCTCTCTGGCATATGTTCAACTCATGTCTTATAAATGAATCGATTAATTTCTCCATGGACAGCTTGCTAAGATTTCTCACTTCTTGTATTGCTGTTACCTTGGCTTTCCTTGTTTTTGGCAAAATACCTTAAAACCTTGCAAACAAGCTCATTGTTAGTGTATGTTTTGCCAAGACTATTTAAAGCATTTACAATATCAATAAATCTTGAGAACATATTAGAAATAGATTCATTTTGTTCTATTTTGAACAATTCATACTTACGAACAAGTAAATTAATTTTAGACTCCTTAACTTGGCTTGTTTTCTTATGAGTAATTTTTAATCTGTCCCAATTTTTTTTTTACGGATGTACAAGTGGATATTCTATAGAACTTTTGTGCATCTAAAGAACGATAAAGAATATTAATGGCTTTAATATTTAGCCGAGCTATCTTTTTATCAAACTCATCCTAATCCTTTTCTGATTTGGGTCCGTGACTCTCCATATGTCATAATCCAATGCTTGTATAAATATCCTCATTATAGCTTTCCAAAACGTGTAATTAGTGTCATTAATAGTGATGGTCTTGAAGTAGATTGACCTTCAGCAAATAAGGAACTAACCGGGGTTGTCATGTTCTGATAGGTGTTTCAGATATGATCCTAAACATATAAAATAGATTAAAATGTTTAATCTTTTATTTTTGCATTAAAAAAGTTTTAAAATATGCTTAGAATGCATGCTGGTTTTCCAATGGTGGTATCAGAGCATAAGTTCTTTATAACATGATTTACATACATGTTTGGATTTGATTTGGATTATTTAGATTAGATCTAAATGAATCCTTCAATAAAAATATGAAAATAATAGATCGCACATACTATTTTATAAGGTTGTCCTGCCATAAGATTTACCTCTTATGGTGGAGATGTTGTCCTAGTATGTACTGATCTAAGAACATAAATCATAAATATTGTTAGATTAGATCTAATTGATTTGTGATTTATTTTTGATGTTTATTTCTAAAATTTATTTTTGAAATTTACATGCAAATAGAAATTAGTTCTGTAGTACAGTCTTGAACTTAATCAAGAATTGAGTATTGTTTAGGATCAAGGATTGTGAATTGAAGATTCTAAGACATTTTCATAATTCATGGGTTAATGGGTTAGCATATCAGGTTATTTAATTGGGTTAGACCTAAGGTTAGAATTAAAGAATGGACTAATCAAGAGTAGTTGATCAAATCTAATCAAGTGTTATCTTAGATTAGGTCAAGAAAACTCTAGATCAATTGCAATAATTATGGTTGGTCAAGTCCGTGTTTTTAATAAAAACCAAATGGACTTGATTATGGCTCAGCGGTCGAGCCCGGATTATTTGGTTGATCGAATCGAAACTAATTAACCAGTTGGTGTCTAAGGTAAGTTTGGCGGTCTTGATTAATAGTTTTTAATTGGGAGCTACTCACATTGATTTGGTCTTTGACAAGTTAATCGCACATCCCTCCCATCGATCTCACTTTTTTGGCCGACATGGTGGATTTGATTTTGATTTAATCATTTGATAATTCATGCTAACCTATGTCAATTAGGTAAATTAGTGTGACTGATTGAGGTGCCTCTAAGACTGACTTCTGGTCCTCTTTAAACTGACTTGATGAAGTCAGTGGGAGGGTTATGATTGGTTAGTTAATTTTTTATCTTTTCTTTAAATTATAATAATTAAATCCGCTAAATTATTAAGTCCTTAAAATGATAAAGTTATGGAGATAATTGAGTCAAAGTCTCCCATTAAGGTGGATGGTAGTGGGTCCAATTTTCTATGTAAACATTGGAGGTGCCTTACACATGGTATTCATCTGGACTTTTTGAACGGCGATCAGGTTGGCTAGAGCTTTCCTCGGGCTTGGTTGCACTTTTTGAACGGCGATCAGGTTGATTAGAGCTTTCCTCGGGCTTGGTCATCATTTATTTGATGTACCGAACTCAATTATGTTAATAGTTGGACCTAATCAGGCTATTTCAGTGGAGGCCAAAGTTTACTGAATTGGCGTCTGGGACAAAACTGAATACTAGAAATTGTTTGGAGAAATAATTGGTTAAGAACCTACCTGTAGATGCACACGGGTTGGCTAGAGCTTTTCTTGGGCCTGTTTGTAGTCTATGTGGATTTTAGTATTTACTAAGGAGTTAGTGTAATTCCTCGAATTGGAGGTAGAGGCTACCAATTCGTAGAAAATAGTGGAAGGACCTTTAGACTAAAGTCCAAGTCTTTAGGCTTATTAATTCACATACTAATTACGTTTTTTGTTTTCCTTTCACTTAAATAGAATGGCTAGTGTTCTGTTCCTCCATTCATTGGATAGTGACAAGTTTATAGGATCTAATTTCAATAATTGATATAAAAAATTAAGGGGATTGTTTTGGAGCACGAGCATATCCTATATGTTCTTACGGATTCGGCACCTATGGAGCCTGCTCCAAATGCTCGTAATGCGATTTGAGATACTTATTAGAAGTGGCTTAATGATCGTACCATAGTATGTTGCATTATACGAGCAGCGATGAATGAAGAGTTCAATCACAAGTTTCAAGATGTTGAGCTGGAGGAAATAATTTAAGTGTTGAATGAGTCCTTTGGCACTCCAAGAGAAAAGGTGCATCGTGTTGGGATGTCTCAGCCTTTTAAGAATGAAAAGTCCATTGCTGATCATAGTTTGATAGACTGGAAGAGTTGTCCTCATGATCCGAATTGGTGGAACAGGAGAAAGCAGTTGTTGGTTAAGGTTGTTATATGATAACATCTTGCAATTCTTCTGTTTATAATACTACTATCTGGGTATTAGATCCCGGAAGTTCAGTTTATATATGCAATTCATCATGGACTTCAAGTTGGTGGCAAGTTTGAGAACAATGAAAGATTTTCGAATGTTGGTGATGGAAGTAATGTTCTAGTCCTAGCATTAGGAATTATTGAGCTTGTTTTCAAAATAAATAATATCATTTTAAGTGATTGTCACTATTGTCCATCCTTTATGATGAACATAATATTTGTAGTGCTTTTGGTTTAAGATGATTATAGCTTATCAATAATGAAAAATTATTGTGATATCATTATGAATGATGTTACAATAATATGAGGACAATTAAGAAATGGTATTTATATTTTATCACAACCTGTTAATGTAATATAAATGTCTAACAAATGCCCAAAACAAGATAATATCACCGATGCTTATCTTTGGCGCTGTCGGCTTTGATCATATAAGCAAGAATAGGATAAACATGTTAGTCAAGAATAGAATCCTTGACATCAATGATTGTAAATCATTGACGATCTGTGAATCCTGCCTTCTTGGTAAGATGACTAAGTCACCCTTTACTGGAAGAGATGAATAGGCTAGTGAAATTTTGGATCTAGTACATACTGGTGTACGTGGATCTATGAACACGTGTGCCAGAGGTGGGTATTACTACATTACTTTTATTGACGACATATTTAGGTATGGGTATGTCTATCTTATGAAGAATAAATCCAATTTGTTTAAAATGTTCAAATGATATCATAATGAGGTATAAAAACTTGAAAAAAATATAAAATTCTTCAGTCAGATCGATGAGGTGAATATTTTTTCAATAAATTTTTGACATATCTAGAAGAGAATGTGATTCTCTCTCAATGGATTCCTAGAACACAGCATAATGGAGTGTCAGAAAGGAGAAATTGAACCTTATTGGATATGGTTCGATCCATGATGGGATTTGCAAGTTTGCCAATTTCTTTTTAGGGTTATGCACTTGAGACTGTTTGTTTTGTTTTGAACAATGTTCCAAGTAAATTTGTTACAAAGACTCCATATGAGATATGGACTGGACGTAGGCTGACACTCTCATCTTAGGATTTAGGGTTGTCCGGCTTATGTCAAATATTTGCAGATAGGTAAGCCTGCACCTAGGTCCGATAGGTGCTTGTTCATAGGGTACTCCAAGAAAACTAGGAGATATTACTTTTATCTTGCTGAAGAACAAAAGGTGTTTGTCAGCAGCAGGATAGTCTTTTTGGAAAAAGAGTTTCTTGAGGATGGAACTACTGTCTCTAAAGTTGAACTTAGTGAAGTTCGATAGATAGAAGAACTGGTACATTCTAGTAAACCTACATAACTGAATTTGATAAGATCAAATCTAGAGCTCGTTGTACAAGTATCCTGAAGGTGATCCGGTAGAGTATCACGTCAACTGGATAGATACTATGGTTTTCTGGTTTGGAATGGTAATCCTATCGAACTCGATGAGAACGATAAGGATCCGATTATCTACATGGATGCAATGCAGAGATCCGACTCTGATTAGTGGCTTGAAGCCATGAAATTCGAAATAGAGTCCATGAAGGTCAATAATATTTGGACATTAGTTGACCCACCTAAAGGGATAAAATCCATAGGCTATAAGTGGGTTTTCAAAAGAAAAAAGGATGCAGATGGAAAGATAGAGATCTATAAAGCCCGTCTGGTTGCCAAGGGGTATTGTCAGCGTTATGGTACAAACTATGATGAGACGTTTTCTTTTATGGCAATGCTTAAATTCATTTGGATTATGCTTGCGATAGCTGTCATTTGGACTATGAAATCTGGTAGATGGATGTGAAGATAGCTTTCCTAAATGGAGAGCTGAAAGATGAGGTGTATATGATACAGCCTGAAGGATTTATATCCACAGATGAGTCTAAGGTGTGCAAGCTTCAGAGATCTATATATGGATTGAAGCAGGCATCTCGAAGTTGGAACATGTGTTTTGATAATACAATCAAAATGTATGCTTCATTAAGAACAGAGAGGAACCCTGCATTTACAAATAGGCTAATGGTTCTGTAGTTGTATTACTTGTGTTGTATGTGGATGACATTCTCTTAATCAGGAGTGACATCTCTGCATTGCAAGGAATAAAGATTTCATTATCGTCTTAGTTCTTCATGAAGGACTTGGGAGAAGCATCCTACATATTAGAGATGAAGATCTATAGAGATAGATTGAAGAGGTTGCTTGGATTGTCCCAGTCCACGTATATAAATACTGTGCTGAAGAGGTTCAGTATGGAGAATTCCAAGAAGGGGCTATCTTCCAATAGGCCATGAAATTTCTTTTGAAGAGGGATTGTCCGACATCTCAAGAGAGCATATGAGTAGAATACCATATACTTTAGTGGTAGATTTTATTATATATGGTATGACATGTACGAGATCAGATGTGGCATACTCATTAGGGATAGTGAGTAGATACCAATCTGATTCAGGAAAGAACCACTGGAAGGTTGTAAAAACCATTCTTAAGTATTCAAGAAACACTAAGGACCAGTAACTTGTTTATGGTGAATTAGATTTGAAATTTGTGGGGCTTACAAATTTCAATTTGATCATAATGATGGCAAAAATATGTTGGGGTACGTATATATCCTTAATGGTGGAGTTGTCTGTTGGAAAAGTTCAAAGCAGAACACTGTGGCCGACTCAGTTTGCGAGGCAGAGTACATCGCAGCATCCGATGCTGCTAAGGAAGTTGTGTGGTTAAGGAAGTTCATCACCGAGCTCAGAGTGGCATTCTTCCTTGAAGGTTCAGTCCTGCTCTACTGCGACAGCACTGGAGTCATTGTTCAGGCGAAGGAATCAAAGGCACATCAGTGGACGAAGCACATTTTGCATCGCTACCATCTTGTCTGGGAGATTGTGGATCAAGATGACGTCGAGCTTCGGAAGATCGACGGAAAGAAAAACCTGACCAACTCATTCACTAAAGCCCTTGCGGTAAAGCAGTTCGATGATCATAAGTTGAAGATGGGTATATGATATTGTACCTAGTGGCTTTAGGATAAGTGGGAGTTGTTAGAAATTATCCCAAAGCCAATCGTTAGCTTGTTGACGGTTAAGCTCTTTCATGTATATGTATATGATTTGAAAATTAATAAAATGTCATTTGGTCTTTTTCATTACAAATGCGTACATCTTCTAATGAACTTCGATGTTGTGATGTTGTTCTTCGAACTATTTATAATCGATAAAGATTGGTTTATCGTTAAACTTGTTCGCAACCAAATGATATGCTATTACAAGGATAATAGCATTATCAATTATAGGTCGCTGTGTGCCATATAGGTTGGTTGTCCTCTTAATTAAGGAGTATGGGGACACTAGTCTGGTATATAGGTGAGATATAGGAGTATATCTGCACTGAACGTGATTGCACCGGAGCATTCTGCTATCAAGACTTGCTCTGAAAAGATATGGGTATAAATGTCCTTCAGATCTGAGATCATCATGGTGACTTACAAGCAATTTACTATACTTTGATGCCGGACTAAAATTTCTAATTTAGTGATGAAAGGTTTTTGGGTGCAGTCAAGTACTTGTTAAATCGATACATAAGTACCATAGAGCTAGAACTCTATGATCAAGAGTTCTATTGGACTGGAATTCTGAGTACCATAAAGCTAGAACTCTGTGATGAAGTCTCACTGGACTGAGATTTTGTGGTCAAGAGTCCCACTGGATGGGGATTCTATGATTTGAAGTCCCACTGTACTGGGACTGTATTTGGAGGATTAGTTGGCAATAAGATTGCTAATTAGCTGAATTTGATTAAGCGAAGAAGTTTGGATTAAACCTAATTTAATTGGATTCAATTTGGTTTGACCCTATTTGGTTATGAGATGACCTAATCGCTAAAAGAGATTGGTTCCTGATTTGATTAGAACTTTGACTCCTTCAAATCCTGATTTTATTAGGATTTAATTAAGTCAATTTAAAGCCTAATTGGATTGGATTTAATCTTATTAATTTGGTTATAATCTGGTTGGAATCAAATAAGGAAAGAAGATTCCAAACTAGTTGGACTAGTCCATGCGCCAAGTCTTCTTATGCACCACTTTTTTCATGCCTTCTATTTTTCTCATGCAAATAATGATTTGCATGTGAAAGAAGTCCATGCTGAGAGCTTTCTCACGTCCTCGGATAGGGTTTCACTTGTTTTCAAATTCTAATCTAAAGGAGTTTGGATTGAATGAGAAACAAAGTTTCAGCCCTATCCATTCATGTTGCCCATTTTATTTAAGCCTCTTTCTCTTTGTGCGCCAATTCCAATTGATATTCCACATGAAAACCAGAGAAAGAGGGGGCAGAAAACACTTGGGGGCGTGAGGTTTCAGGGTGGGAAGCCTTTCTAAGGCATGAGAGATCTGTAGAGGAGTTTTTCCTCCTTTAGAGTGAGAGATCAAACCCTGGTCTAGGGTTTTGTTTTGGGAGAAAGAAAAATTAGAGAGAGAAATTGTTTCTTTTGTTTTCTTCCTCCCACATTCTCTAGTGACCCATCTTCGACTTTAGAAAGTCCGAGAGATTCAAAAAATGAGAAGAGTTCAGATCAACCTGTCATACGATCTTCGTGCAATTTAGCAGTCCTGAAAGATCGGATCAGCGCAAGACTTCGAGTGGACGATTTATAGAGGCCAGATATCTTGTGCGGTTGCGAGCAACCTTCAGATCTTCACATCTGGAAGTTACATTAGTGGAGATTAGTGATCTGTGATCAGGTATAAGGTTCTGAATCTTAGCTGTTAGATTTAAAAGTTAAATATAGTTTTCTACATCGATGTGATCGATGTTAGGTTTTTATTTTTTCAGATTTTTATGTATGTTGTTCTTCATGTTATAGATCCTTAGGTAGGTGTTTCAGATCTGATCCTAAACATATAAAATCGATTAAAATATTTGATCATTTATTTTCGTATTAAAAAGTTTTAAAATATGCTTAGAATGCCTCTGGTTTTCCAACATCGCCATTTTCCCCGATTTCATGGTGATTTCCCTCTCTCTGTCGTGTCGCAAACCTTGTTTTGTCACAACCCTCCCTTCCCATTTCCTTCTCTTTCTCTGCCGTGTTGCAGCCCATCTCTTCCCGTCAACCACGTCCTCGCCGCTCCCCCTCCCTAGTCTCCTATGCCACCATGCTTGCTGTCGTTGCCATCTTCGCCACCGACTGTTGTCGACACTGAAGGAAAATCCTGATTTTCCGGACCAGGTTCGTTCAGATCTAATCAGATCAAGAGATATATTTCAAAAATCTCTTTGATCCTAATCAGATCTGAGATGTTTTAGATCTGATTATTTTTATTTTAAAAATAAAATAAAATCAGATAAATTAAATCAGATTTATTTTATCTTGATGTAGGTAATTCTATTACCCGTTGATGATCCTGTATGCAGCGGAAGGTTCTGGATCTAGCCACGCAAGTGCCTGGCCTCTATCGGTATCCACTCGGGCTGGATCTTGAGATCCTCTTCTTCTCTATCACGTCTCCAGAAATCAGATCTGGATCTGATCTGGAGGATCTTCAAAACTCCTTTTGAAGATCAGCAGTCGTCCTTTGCAGTAGCGCAGCCTTCTAGCTTTCAGTCGTCTTTCTTTGATCTGGATCGCACCAACCAAGAACCAAAACTCTTTTGAACGTGGAGAGGAGAGAGAAGATGGGTTTGGCGTGGAGGAAGAGGGAAGAGGCAACCTTGGGGCGTGGGAATTGTGATTCCTTTCAATCACTTCAAAATTACTCCTTGAGTTGGGCGCATGGTCTTATTTATAGACTAACTGTGATCCAACTCCTCTTCTTCCCAACCAATCACAACTCTTTGTGAAATCAGATCTAAATCTGATTGGTGGGAATAGAGTTTCCTGGATTCCTCCTTAGAGGGCGCCTAAGACCAGTCAAAGTTGGTTCTTAGGAGAACTCTAATTGGAATCCAAAAAGGAGATGGAGTCCCTGTCCAACAGGAACTCCTAGGCGCCTCCAACTTGGGCACACGCCAAGGGTGGCGTGTGCCCTCTTCCTTGCCAGGTTCTGGTGGCGTGTGCCCTCTTCCTTGCCAGGTTCTGGCAAGGGGATAGGCCCCCACCAGCTCTCCAATAGGTGCATGACATGTGGTCAAAAGTCAAAGTGTCAGTGGTCAACATTTGACTTGGCGTGTGCCCCTTGCCAGGTTCTGGCAGGGGGATAGGCCCCCACCAGCTCTCCAATAGGTGCGTGACATGTGGTCAAAAGTCAAAGTGTCAGTGGTCAACATTTGATCAGTCAAAGGTAGACTTTTGATCAAAGTCAAAGAACAAGAAATGGCAGGTGACCAAAAATGGCAGGTAATATCTTACAAAATAAGACAACCTTTTCTGACTTGGACAACCTCTAGTCAGACCATATGAAGGTCTCTGATTGAGCACAAACTCCTTTGGCTCAGTCAGGACAACTTATTTATGATAGCAAAAGAAGAACGTTAGGTTCAATCGAGTGCTAGCACGATTTTCTTGAACCTAATTGAATCTCATTCAGATCAATTGAACTAGATCAGTTCAATTGATGATCACCAGATTCAAACCCTTGTTTGTGTGACCCAGTTAGGTTCAGTTCTGTATGGTAATGGGATATGTCATGATCTCTATCATCGACATCATCGAAACTCCTTTCGATGGATCAGAACTCTTCTGATTCGAACAGCTAGAATGATCGATCATCTAAATCATTCTAATTGCTCCCAAAATCCACCAGTGACACCTAGCAGTATATGGTGGCAACCCATCAGAGCTGAATGCGAACCTCTTGGTGCAGCTACCTGTGTGATTAAGTTCTTCTATCTTGAGCCCCGATCAGATTAGGGTTAAGGTAAACTCGTCAAACCCTAGTTTCTGTCATATGATGTAATCATTCGATTCAAGTCCGATGTGAAAATCTAAATAGAAACTCTTTCTATTATTTCACTCTGCCATGGCCATGGACTTCTGGACTTGATTCTCATGATCATCATAGGGCTGCTCCTCTACCACCGAGGTAGATAGATTCCATCTTGATGCAATCCAGTTCCTACAATGAACATGCTATAGCCAACATACACCTCAGGATTTCCATATGGCTAGGAGATCGAGTAATGGTGTAGTCAAACTATAACACCCTCAAGGTGAACTGCCGATGCACCTCAGGTCAAAGAACCAGACACACTACTGCAGCATCGAGTCAGTCATTGACGAGAAGGTAGACTCCCTAATGACTACTCGAGGTGGTCACGCTCAGTGCCCTCGTTCTCTAACGAGTACCTGTACTCTCGCTCCGGTGTCTCCACACCGTAGACTCAAGACTCATCTACTAAAGAGAAGCGATTGTACACCAACCTTCCGGATCAATCACCATCCTCGTGATGATCCTATGGTCGGGAGCATTTTATGAGTTAATAATGATTATTCATGTCTTAAATTTTCAACTCTTGAAAATATGAATTATCATTACCATTAACTCAAAGGATGTATCACAGACACTAAATACACATATGTGATAGAAAATAACCCATTTTATTAATATTAGTCAAAATTATAATTTTGCCCCTAGAAGTGTATTACAAGTGTCAGCCAATTCTGGCTTCTAGGGCACATATCTAACAGACACGTCGCTTCCCTTTCGTCCCATCTTCACTGTCGTCGATGCAAGCTACTTTGGCCGCCGCTGCTTCACTCTCTTCCAGCTTGCCTGCCCCTTCCCATCGCCCTGCCACTGATCGATCGCAAGCATCCCATAGTCTCCCTTTCCGTCATTGCTGGCCTTCGTTCTCCCTCAGGAGTCTCAATTGGGTGGGAGGCTTCGATTTCCACTTAAATCTCTTTTTCGATCGCTGCTTGTTCCTTCTGGTCGCCCCCCACCGATTGATTGTAAGCCTCCGATCAACCGCAAGCCATTGTTGATTGACCGTAGAGTCCTCACTGAAGGCTGATCGCAGGATGCTGGAGTCGGCCGTAGAAAAGAAGCCTAGCGAAAACCACGCCCACAGGTGCATGGTCCACGGACTACAGGTGAGTCGTGGTCTATAGACTGTCGGTCCACAGACTAGGTTCATGGACTCGGTCTACGAAAAAAAGATCTATAGATTGTTGGTCCACAGACCATGTTCTGACCCGGTTTATAAAAAAAAGGGTCTATAGACCGTTGGTCCATAGACTAGGTTCGTAGACCCATCCAAAAAAAAATTGGTCCATAGACTGCATGGTTTGCCGACCCAATCCGTAGATCCGGTCTACAAAAAAAAAAATCTTTTAGGGGTCTTATTTTCATTAGGAGGTATTTAATTCCGTCTTGTGAAAGGTACGATCCTCTCATTAAAATTTAGATTTTTTAAATTTTTGGATTATTTATATCATCGGTTAGGCTTTCATTTTACCTTGTATTATATTTCTCTGCATATTTTTGCTATTGCACGCACCAGATACATCCACATATTTCTGCTATTGCATGCACCAAACACATTGACATTATGTTCAACTCTATAATTTTATTATGAGCATCATAGATAGAATTCTTAGTATATATAGTATTTAGCCTAATATTAAAACTTTTTCTTGTTATTATGATTGTTATTATGATTATTGGTAATCTGAAAGATGCACATACTGCTATGAAAAAAAACTTGAATATGTCAAAAATATCCAAACATCCTTCCAAGAGACCTTAAACCAAATAGAGCAATTATTAGACCAACTTCACACTGAGATTAGTGAGCTTTGTGTTATTCAAGTAAATAGCCATGTAGACATGATAAATCTCATGATCAGCAGATAGAATGCCAACTATTCCTAAGAGAATCAAAAATAGACAAACAACTACTGGAAGATGACCTTTCTAGTAGTCAACCTATCCATTAGTCTTTCTCATGAATTTTTAAACTTATTGGAGGCCAGAGTCATGTCATGCACGCTGATCAGTCTTTTCAGACATCCCCAATCTACACAACAATCCTTTCGATTATCCACCATTCCACAAACAATTTTAAGGATTCTTATCATCATCGAGGAGATGAGTATGATCGAGAAGGCTATGAAGGAGAAGTAGAGCCGCTAAATTCCACATTTAGGTATCCTAGGCAGCCTAATAGGTATGTATGAAACCTTAGACACTTTAGATCCCAAAGACAATAAGTTAGAGCAAATCCAAATAGATATGAGGATTTTAAAAAACTACTTAAAGGGGTTAAGGTTGAAGTCGCCTCTTATGATGGTAGATTAGATCCAGAGATAGCCTATGATTGGTTACTGGACTTAGAGGTCTATTTTGAGTGGTATCATATGTCAGATGCCTCTCGCATCTATTTTGAAAAAAATAAAACTGTTAAGTTCTGCCAAGCGGTATTGGCAAACAGTTGAAGGGGATATAGAGCAGATAGGACTGTTTAAGTTGCACGAGAAATATATTTTTATTTATTATAAAAGTCAGTAATTAGATGAATAGTATACTTTTAGGCAAAGAAACACTAGCGTTATTGACGACATGACTCACTTTGAGGACCTACAGTTGAGGTGTGATATCTCTAAAGAGTCATGGAAAATAATTTCTAAATTTATCAGTGGTTTACGAAACGATCTAAAGAGAGAAGTCTTCTTATATTCATCAGATTCTGTAGGAGAGGTCTATCATAAAGTCTTAGAAATTGAAAAATTTCATAAAACTTCATCTCAAAGGAGAGGAGCTTTTTCTAACGAATTTGGGCAGTCTAGGTCAATCCTTGTAAGTCGTATAAGGAGTGTGTCACAAGTAGTACCTTATCCAGTACTGAATCCCACGAACATTAGGATTCAAGAATTCGTGCCGAAGATATCTCAATCAGCCAGTTCTTCAAACATAGAGTATCACTATTGCCATAGAAAGGATCACATAGCTGCTTGATGTCCTCACCAAACTTTGACCATAGAACCATAATACGAGGAAACGATACCTGAAAATGCACTAGAAGATTTTAATCCCTTAGAATCAGTTAATTCAGAGGAAGAGTACGAGGAAGAATATGAAGAATTGGGAGGTTATGTTAATGTCATGCGATGTATTGTCATTACTCTTGCAGACTCTGAGGCATGGAAATGTACTAGTATTTTTCGAACATACGTCCAATGTGGGGATAAGGTCTATAAATTTGTTATTAATGGTGGTAGCTTTATGAATGTTGTATTTGAATCTATTGTTAATTGACTCAAGCTAAAATCTCAATCCTATTCTCATCCTTATCGAGTTGCTTGGATAGATAAAACATTTCTTCCTATTAATGAATGCTGTTTAGTGTTGATTAAGATGGAAACTTTGCTGAAATTATGTGTGACATGTTACCTATGAAGGTAGCTAGTATCTTATTAGGTCGGTCTTGGATTTATGATGTAGATGCTCATAATTTTAGTAGAGAAAATATCTATGTTTTTATGTATAATGATAAGAAAATTAGGTTAAATTCTGCCAAACCTAGCATGTCTCGATCTTTAAAAAAAAAAAGAATTTTTTTCAACTTTCTAATAAAAAAAATGTCATATTTTAACTTATAAGGAATTTGAAGAAGAGAGTTCAGAGTTTGAAATTATATTGGCGGTCATTTCTAAAGCTGAAATTCGAAGGACCTTAAACTTTTAAGATAATTTTATTAGATGTATGTTCTAAAAGCCAATCTTGGCTGACATATACCTTTCTCTATGACATGTTTTTGTACTTGAAGGGCAATTTTTATTACCATTCATGTTGTATGTCTATGAATTGTTCTAGAAATTAACAAAGATGATTTTGTATATTCTCAAGGTGGTGAGAATTTGAGACATACATTATTAGTAATTAATTTCTAAATGCTTCCGATCGAAGGATCATCACGGAGGACATTGATCGATTCAGTTAGATCAGTGCATGGATCACCTCCCTTTCCGGCAGATGAGTCTCGAGTCTGCAGTGTGGGGACACTGAGGTGAGAGTATAAGTTGTTGTTAGAGAATAACTTGCACTGAGCGTGACTAATACGAGAAATCACTTGGATGTCTGCTTACTCAGTATTTTTTTCGATGCGGTAGTAGTGTGATTGATCCTTTGACCTTCGGTGTGTTGGCTATTCGTAGCGAGACTACTTAGTTTGATTGCACATTCCCTTGGTTCTTAGCCATTCGGATCCTTGCTGTGTATATTGGCTACAGTGGATTTAAGTTCGCTGTTTGAGTGGGATGCATCTGGATAGAATCTATCGATCTTGGTAGAAAAGTAGTCCTATATGATTCGCAAGACTGAGTTCAGAAAATCTCTGGCCAGAGTAGGAGTGAATATTAAAAAAGAGTTTCCACGAAATTCACGAATGAACTTGAGTTGAGCCAATCTGGCATATGATCGATGATGGGGTTTGACGAGTTCTCCATGACCTCCGTCTAGTTGAGAGTTACGATGGAGGGACTGTATCATATGGTAACTGCATCTAGGGGTTTATTCTTCTGTTCTGCTGGGTTACCACTACATGCTGTTGGGCGTTACTAGTGGATTGTGAGAACTCACTAGTATCGTTTTCGGATCAACGATCCTTGTTAGGATGAGTTGGAATCGTTCTAGCCCATTGAAAGGAGTTTCGATGATACTGTGATGGAGATCATGGTATATCTTATTACCAGATAGAATAGAACCTGAGGGGTCATACATAAAAGAAGCTTGACCTGATCAATGGCTTGGATCCAATTTAAATTATCAATTAGATTGATGGTTTGAATTTGGAAACCGGTAATTTGTAAATATTATAGATTTAGTAATGCTAATTGTTAGCAAGGAACTTAATTGCAAGTATCGCAATTTAATTAGGCTTGATTAAATTATGGATCAAGTCCTAATAAATTTAAATCATATTTAATTTAATTGGGCTTGATTTAATTTAAGGCTAATTAGGTTTAATTATCCAAGTTAGTCTTGGATTTCAATCCTGATTGGATCAGGTTTGACAGCTTTTTCAAATCTGGTTTGATAGCTTTTCGAATTTGACTCGGCTCGGATTCAAATCGAACCAAATTTGAAACCTAATTGAATCAGGAAGCTAACTAATCTTTCTCAAGGATTCTCTCTTATGTTTCACGTGGAAATGAGGAGGGGGCGCTAAAAAGTGCCGCCTTTTCTTATGGCGTGCGTGAGATGAGCAGGCACAAGTTGGGACCTCCCCTTTTCACCTAGAATTCTTTTCTGATAGGATTTGAGTCTATTCAAACTCTAATATGATAGGATCGGATCGTGGGAAAAGAGTTTTTGTGCGACAAAAATTAGAGAAGAGGGGGCGTGCGTGCGTGAGTTTGCGTAGAGGGTTTCTTTGTTGCCGCCACCTCATCTCACACCCTTCTTTCTTCTTTCCCTTGATCTTCCAACTCCCCATGGATCTCAGATCTGATCTGTGATCTAGAAAGAGAGATTAGAGAGACAAAGAGAAGAAATGTTCTTCCTCTTCCAGGCTTTCGATTCAGATCTCACTAGATCAGTGTAAAAGATTTGCACTGCAGTCCTGTTTCTCGAGATTTAGAAGAAGTTCAGATCCAAGTCTGAGGAGCGATGTTTGCAAGGTGCTAGCACACTGATGGCCTCTGAGCTTCGATCATGATCATCTCCATGTAGATACTAGTAGAGGTCGGGTATTTGTGTGGCTACGACTGGAATCCTGGACATCTGCAGGATCCGAAACAATCAAGTATGGGGATCAGATCTTCCTTCACTTTTTGTTTCTTATTTTTGATTTACAGATTTGGAGCATGTTTGTATCAAGATCGAGAGCATGGTTTTCAGATCTGATCTGGTATGTTTCTAAATTAAAAAAAGTTTTAATTTATTTTATTGTCGTTGCACATAAATCTAGTTTGGAAAAAATTTTAAAACTACACATACGAAACCACCGCATTGTCTAATAAACCCATCTCCTAAGATTAAACTATTATTAGAAGAATTTAAGGATGTGACCTAGAAGATATATCAGATGGCCTTCCTCTCTTGCGAGAAGTTTTAATTTATTTTATTGTTATTGCACATAAATCTAGTTTGGAAAAAGTTTTAAAACTACACATACGAAACCACCGCATTGTCTAATAAACCCATCTCCTAAGATTAAACTATTATTAGAAGAATTTAAGGATGTGACCTAGAAGATATATTAGATGGCGTTCCTCTCTTGCGAGACATTCAATATGTCATTGATTTAGCTTATTATCCTTGATACCTAATCTTCCAAACCATATGTTGAACTCTAAGGAGCGTGAGAAAATGAGAAGGCAAATGGATAGCTTGTTACAGAAAGGTCATATTCGATTTAGCCTTAGTTCTTGTGCTGTACCAATCCTTTTGACACAAAAAAAAAAGATGGTATATGGTAGATGTGTGTAGATAGTAGGGCCATCAATAGGGTCACTGTCAAGTATAGATTTTCCATTCTTATGCTTGAGGACATGCTTGACCAACTAGTTGGCTTTATAATCTATTCTAAATTTGGTTTGCATAGTGGGTATCACCAAATTAGAATCCAATCCGGAGATGAGTGGAAAACTGCTTTTAAAATCCAGGATGGTCTTTATAAATGGTTAGTTATGTCATTTGGGTTATCCAATGCTCCTAGTACATTTATGTGGTTTATGATGGAATTATTGAGATCCTTCATTCGTAAATTCTTAGTCGTATATTTTGATGATATCCTGATCTATAGTAGATCTAAGGAAGAGCACTTAAGTCATCTTAGGGAGGTCTTTCTTACTCTTAGATTTGTCAGATTGTATATTAATCTTAAAAAGAGTTTATTCCTTTAGGATCAAGTATTATTTTTGGGGTATGTTGTATCTTCCCAAGGTATCATGGTCGATCCTGAGAAGGTGAAAGCCATTAGAGAATGGCCTGAACCAAAATCTCTTTTTGAGGTTCGTAGCTTTCATGTTTAGCCTCTTTCTATAGATGTTTTATTAGGAAATTTAGTACCGTCATGGCCTCCACCAATTATATGAAAAAAGGAAAGTTTCATTGGACAGCTAATGCCGCTAGAGCTTTTAATGATATAAAGCTTATGATGATCGAAGCACCTATTTTGATTCATCCTGATTTTTTAAAAATTTTTGAAGTAGCCTGCTCTGTTGTTAGAATCATACAAGTCACGATTCGACTCGTTCGATTTGCGACGATTCAAACACAAGCCGAGTCGAACCGGAACAAAGAATCAGGAAGGAAAAGGAATTGCACCTGAATCGCCGACTCGTCGGTGGAATCGTGCGACTCGCGGGATCGTTCGATACCGGTGATTCATGGGTCGCTGTTTTTGGAAGCCAAAGAGTCGGATTTTTGCAAAAAAAAAATCAAATCTTGGCAAAATCTGCCATAAATCAAAAAGATTTGGAAACTATTCATCTTCTATCTTCTCTGCTTCAAGCCTCCGGCTGCTTCAAGCCTTCAAAACCTTCCGTAAGAAGAGGAAGAGGTCGCATGGGGAAGAAAAAAAAGCCTCGAAGCCTTCGAAGATCCACAAGTTCGTCGTTGGTCCGGTAGGTACTCTCTCTGTTTTTCTTCCCCAAAGCTTCTATTTTTTTTTTGATCGGACCAAAATGGAAAACCTTCTTTGGTTCTTCCCCTATCCCCTTATTTCTCTTTCCCAAAACCTTGTAGTTTTTTTTTTTAATCGGATTGAATCCGTCGTCTTCCAGATCTCCCTTTCTCTCTTCCGTCGGCGTCTCTATTTCTCTTCCCATTTTCCTCGAAGCCACTGCAAGGTCTGCGATGGTTTTTTTTTTTTAATGATCCGACGAAGCACTGGATGAGTCCAGAAGCTTCTAAAGGCTTTTTTTTTATTTGGGACGGACGCCCTGGGCTGGTCCTTGTGGTCCTGTGGCAGAGCCAGGAGCCAAGCCACCCGTTGGTGGTTGGTCCCATCGCCTCTTGGGTGGCTGGATAGGAGGGCCTATGGCATGCTAAGCCACAGCTTGGGTCCCATGGCCTCCTATGGCACAGCAGCCAGCCATTAAACCCAAAAAAAAATTGAAACAAAATTATATTATTTTTTTAATAATTTATTTTTTAATAAAAATTATTTTTAACAGAGATTGGCTTATTTTTTAAGTAGTTCATTTTTTAAATATTTCATATTTTTTTAATAGAAATTGGCTTACACAGTGGAATTCTTGTTATTTTATTGAACAATGACACCTAGAAGAAAAACTAAGGTTACAGACCCAACTTGGAATCATTATAAAAAATTTGATGATGGTAAAGGAGGTGATGGAAATCGATTACATCTTGTCTGCAATTATTGTAACAAGAGCTTTTGGAAAGGGGTGAATAGAATGAAAAATTATCTTGCGGGTACACATAACAATGTTTCTCCTTATACTCAAGTTTTCGAAGAAATTCACATTTTTTTAAAAAAATTGTTGGGAGAAAAAGAAATAGAGAAAATTTTTGGAGATGATGCTAAGTGCTTTGAACTAGATGAGTCAAATGCAAAAATAAGGAAGGGCATTATGGATTCATTTATGATAAAAGGAAGGAGAAATGTAGGTAAACAATGGACAATGAATGAAATGATTAAAAAAAGGGAATCGGTGGTTAGAGATATTTGTAGATTTTTATATGGACATGCATTGGCATTCAATTTGGTCAAAAGCCCTTTATTTGCTCAAATGTTAAAATCTGTTGATGAGTATGGGAGGGGATTGAAACTCCCTTCTTATCATGAAGCTAGAGTTACTTTATTGAAGAAAGAGATAGAAAGTGTTAATGAATGTTTGATAAAATATAAAAATGAGTGGGAAAAAATAGAATGTTCAATCACGTCCGATGGTTGGACTGATGGTAAAAGTCGGTCTATTACTAATTTTCTTGTGAATAGTCCAAGTGGGACTGTGTTTCTTAAATCATTGGATGCATCTGATGTTAGTAAAGATTCAAATAAGTTGTTTGAATTGCTTGACAACTTAGTAGAGGAGATTGGGGAGGAAAATGTTGTTCAAGTGGTGGCGGATGGTGCCTCTGCTTATGTTGGCATGGGTAGACTCTTAGAAGAAAAGAGAAAGCATCATTTTTGGTTTCCATGTGCAGCCCATTGTTTAGATTTAATACTTAGCGACATTGGAAATATTCCAGTTTTTTTTTAATACACTTGGCAAGGCAAGGCAAATTACAGTTTACATTTACCGTCATACTTGGATCCTTAGTTTGTTTAGAAAATATTCTAAAAACAAAGAATTGATAAGACCAGTGGTTACTAGATTTGCAACATCCTATCTCACTTTAAGAAGCATATTAGATAGGAAGATTGCTTTTAAGGGCTATGTTTGCTTCAGAGGAATGGACAAGAAGTACTTACGCATGCAAATTTGAAGCTAGAAAAGTTTAAGAAACTATATTGAGTGATAACAGATTTTGGAAAGCTACAAAATATTGTTTGAAGTGTGTCCTACCTTTGGTAAAAGTGTTAAGACTTGTTGATGGAGATGCAAAACCGGCTATGGGTTAAATCTATGAAGCAATGGATAGAGCAAAGGAACAAATTGGCAAAAACTTCAACAATGTTAAGAAGAGGTATGATCGGATTTGGGAGATTATTGACATTTGTTGGGATTTACAACTCCACAGACCACTCCATGTAGCAGCATATTATCTTAATCCCAAATAAGTCATATTTTTTTAATTTATATCATTCTATAATTGATTTTATTATTTTTAATTTAAATATATTTTTTGATTCTTGGTCTTTAGGTTTTAATATGATCCTAATTTTAATGCTGATGCTGAAGTAAAAATTGGATTGTTCAAGATAATTGAGAGGATGTATCCAGATGTTGAGACGAGTCATCATTGATTCACAACTTGAAAAATTTAGAAAGGCTGAGGGTTTACTTGGGATGGACATGGCAGTATCAATAAGAAATAAAAAAACAACCAGGTAATTATAATTTAAATTTTATGAATTCATTTTTATTTGCATAAATTATAATTTAAATTTAATTTATCTTATTTTATTTGTCTAGCTTTATGGTGGGAGAGTTTTGGAGAACAGTGCAAAGAACTTTAAAGGCTAGCAATTCGAGTACTAAGTCTTACATGTAGTGCCACCGGATATGAAAGAAATTGGAGCATATTTGAACATATTCATTCCAAAAAAAGAAACCGTTTGGAGCAACAAAAGTTGAATGCCTTAGTATTTGTCAAGTATAATATTCAACTTGAGATGAGACAACAAAAAAGACAAGAAAAGGGGGAGATATATGATCCGATATACTTATCAGATGTGGAATCGGATGATAAGTGGATAACTGAACAAGAAGAGCCATACTCATCGGATGATATGTCTTGGTTAGATGTGAATGAATGTTTTAATGTTGATGAGGGACCTAATAACAGGAAAAAGAAAAGAGGTATGCAAATTATTTTTTAACTCTTTTTTTTAGTTTTTATTTTTTAAACAATTGCATTATTTTCTCATTTGGCTTTGTTGATTCTTAAAATATTTTTGTAGGATCAAGGAACTTAAATATTGATAGTAAAGGTGAAGAAAAAGAAAAGGTTGTTGAAGAAGATATTGAAGTGATAGAAGATGATGAAGGTAATGAAGAAGAAGAGGAAGAAGAGAATCAAGAGACGTTGAATCTTGAAGATGATGACGATGACAGTGGCGGTGGCGGCGGCGGCGACGACAACGATAGTAGCCTTAGGGATGATTATGATGATTGAAGATTCTATTTAATTTTTTTGAGTGAATAGTGAATTAGTAATACTTAATGTTTATATTTAATTTATGTTTTAGACTTAATATTTTAAACTTATCTTACCTATACTTTTTTGAGTGTTCGTTGATTAATAGATGGGTATACATTTTGATTGTGCTTTTATTTTAATGTTACTTAAATTATTTTGTTATATAAATAATGTAATATTAACCATAAAAAGATTTGAACCCATATCTCTTGCGATGGAGGCAACTCAGGCAAGTGTCTTTCTATTTAGATGATATGATCATCAAATTTATTATGCAAAATAAGGTATTATTACATTGTTTTATCATTTTTATAATGTTAACTTTGTTTTTATGCTAATATCTATTGTTTTATAAAAAAACTAAATTTGTTACTGAATCTTATGATTTGAGTTACGATTCGAGTTGTGATTCGAGTTAGGGCATAGGCGATTCACGAGTCGAATCCTGATTTGATAGCTATGGTAGCCTGTGATGCATTAGGTATTGGAATTGGAGGTTTTTTTAGTCAGGAGGGTATCCTATAATCAATTTTGGTGAAAAGCTTAATGGCGCTAAGCAAAGATATTCTACATATGATAGAGTTTTATACTGTAGTTCAGGTTTTTAGGTATTGGCGACATTATCTTTTATCTAAAGAGTTTGTTTTATATTCTAATCACTTGTCCTTTCGGTATATTCAGTCCTAGAAGAAACTTGGTGCTAGACATATTAAGTTGGTAGAGTTTCTTTAGGATTATATCTTTATCCTCAAATACTAAGTTGGTGTTGAGAATAGGGCCGCTGATGTGCTAAATAGAATGATTACTGTCTTCCAATCTATGAATGCCGAAGTAATGGGTTTTGAGTGAGTAAAAGATGACTATCAGCATTGTCCTGATTTTGCTAATATCTATCAAGAGGTTAGTTAAGAGAATCGTCAAGAATATGTTGACTTTGTGATCAGGGATGGTTACCTATTTAAAGATTATCATCTTTGTATACCTCGGTCATCTCTATGGGATTTTCTTATTTGGGAACTTCATGTAGGAGGTTTAGCGAGACATTTTGGGTGTAATAAGACTATAGCTATGGTCGAAGATATGTTCTACTGGCCATCTTTTAAAAAGAATGTAGCTAGAATCCTCTCTCAGTATCGTATATATCAATTAATTAAAGCTAGAAAGCAAAACACTGGTTTATATACTTTTTTACTGATTTCTCATTCCGCATGGAAAGATCTTAGTATGGATTTTATTCTTGGATTATCTAGGACTGCTAGGAGATACGATTCAATCCTAGTTATTGATAGATTTTTCAAAATGGTACATTTTATTCCTTGTCAAGACTTCTGTTGCCTCCTTTGTTGGTAAGTTTTTTTTTAGTATAGTTGTCAGACCTCATGGATTATCCTTTTCTATAGTGTCTGACCGTGATGTCAAATTTGTAAGTTACTTTTGGAAGATCCTTTAAAAATTATTTAGAACCACTTTAAAGTTTTCTTCAGTCTTTCATTTCCAAACAGATGGTCAAACAGATGTTGTGAATCGAAGTCTTGGTAATTTACTTCGGTGTCTAGTTGGTGATAAACTTGAAATATGGGATTTGTCATTGCCTACAATGGAATTTGCTTACAATAATTCAGTAAATTGGTCTATTGGCAAAAGTTTTTTTGAAATTGCTTATGGCTTTAATCCCCATCAATCCATTGATCTTGTTTCCTTATTCATGGATAACTACATTTTTGAGTCAACACACTTTTTTTGTTAAACACATTCATGATATTCATAATGATATTAGGCAAAAGATTGCTATGAGTACTGAGAAATATAAACTTGCTGCTAATGTTCATCGTAGAAAAGTGGAGTTTAACGAGGGTGACTATGTGATGGTTCGTATTCAATGTTATCGCCGACATTTATATAAAAAGTTGCATGCTCGAGCCACCGGTCCATTTCGTATTCTTCATAAGCTTGAGCCTAATGCTTATTATATAGAATTATTCTCCGATTTAAAATTTAGTCTAATTTTTAACGTTGAAAACTTGTTACTTTATCGAGGCACATTCGAACCTTCTACTATACATGCAAGTAATAGCAGGAATTGCATTCCGTCTCCTCTAGCGCTAGTTTCAATACTTCTGTCACTTCTATCATCTTCATCAGATTGAATTGAACGCATTATCACGGATGAGATTGTTTCTTCTACTGATGGAGGATGTCAACAATTTTTGATTAAATGTAAGGTCGTCCAGACTCAGATGCTATGTGGATTCTCGAAGAAGAGCTACGTCATATGGATCCAGACATCCTAGAAGATTACTTCAATTCCTCGCTAGAGTTGAGTTTTTTCTAGCCAGAAGGAAATGATGGGAATCAGAGATTACGACGTATTTTAGAAGGAATATCGTTGAAAAACCCTAACCTTAATTTATTTTAAGGGATTATTTAAGATTTTCTTATTTTTATTTTATTGCAATTTTTATTTTTATTAGGATTCAGTAATTAGACTTTTGTTAGATTGCTTTTTGTATCTCTATTTAAAGGCTCCATTTATATGGAGATTGGAGACTTGAAAAAGTTGATTGATTGAATTAGTCTCAGATGTTCAGGCTTGATTTTTTTCTTTTTTTCAATTTTTTCTTTCTTTCTGTTTTCGGTTCTACATCATGATCACTTTTGAAAGCTGAATTTTCTGCACTTAATTTCTCTTTTTTTTCCTTTCCAAGGATATTCAATAAAGCTCTCACCAAAGAATGTGTTTTTCTCTCTTAATTATCCTCTTCTCAAATGATTGTCTAGCCTTTTGTAAGCTTGGTAGTGGATGGAGAGTGAGTTGTGACCATTGGAAGGCTTGGACTAGTCATTGAAGTAGAGAAATAGCAGTTAAATATATAAAAAAAACTAGCCATTACAGCTTTCTTGTGTCAAGAGTCAACTCGAATTCCTTAAGAGTTGACTTGAGCTGTCCGCCAGTTGATTCGATCTCTTCAGGAGTCGACTCGGCCTTAGGGTTTAAAAATTTTGCGTTTTATCTTTTCTAAGAGAGTTGACTTGCTATCTTTATGAGTCGACTCAACCTGTCTTGGGGTTGACTCGAGCTTTTTGGAGGTCGACTTGAGCTGGGGTTCCAAAAATGTAGTTTGCTATCTTCTCTAAGAGAGTCGACTTTGCCTGTTATGAGTTGACTCAAGCTTGTGTCAGTCTACTCCAACCATGCCAGAGTTGACTCCTCTTCTCCTGGGATCGACTCCTGTACTTCTTAAAACTTAAAATCTTTTTGTTTTTTTGCCTGTTTCAGTTCAGGGGTCAGGGGTCGGCTCCTATGATTCTGGGGTCAAATCCACTAAATCAAAAACTTGAAATTTTTTCTTTGAATTGCCTTAAGATAGTTTTTTCCTTAAAGTCTTCATTTTGAGCACTTGGAAAATTCTATATCCACTCTTGAAACGCATGATTAGTATCATTATTATTCAAACATTTTGTAATCATCAAAATCAATTATAGAGTCTACAATCTCTCTTTTTGATGATGATAAAATTTTGAGTATATGCATAAATAAAATATAATGTATTTCAATTAATTTATCAATATGAAACATGAAGTGAATAACTAAGTACTTGTAAGTATATACTTCATGAATGCTTCAATTTATCTTTAATTCATCTTAAATTCAGAGTTTAAAAAATCAATGCTCATTTCAAGAATATTCAACGTATACACATTTTATATGATCGTCTCAATTCAATCAGATGAGCATTTTAAGCATTTCAAGCGTGTGATGAACTCAAGCATTTAAGCATATATTCAATACATCATAGCCCCTCTTTTTGACTGCTTCAAAAAGTGCAAGGAAAAGACTTGGAAAATATCATCAAAATCAATTCAAATTCAAGTAAATACACATTCAATTTTCAGAAATTAATTTGATTCTCCCTCTTTTCAAATTTAACTGAAATTTAGCTTTCAAATTCAGAAAAAAAGATGATAAGGTTTCTTCCCTTTTGAATTCAATATTAAACAATATAGATTGAAAAATAGTTCTCCATCTTTTTGAATAATATATATGGAGTAAATCTTTAAATTTAGTTTGAAACTTGCTTTGAGTTTTAAAGATTCAAGAAAGATAGAGCAAGACTAAGGATTTTGAATACATCATTCAAAGCAAATCATAAGATGTATTCTGTTTTTCAAAACTCATTTTTTTTCCTTTTCTTAATAGGTATTGATTAAGTAATTTCAGAAAAGGTATCAATTTCAAAAATTTGTTTCAAATGATATCATATCAAGAATATATCAGAGCAAAGTAAACTTGAGACAAAGCAGTCTTTTCTTTTGCCAAAAGATGAAGCAATGGAGTATACAGCGAAAATAATCTGTTTGATATGAATTGTGAAAAATCACTTAAGGATAAACATCTTGAAATCAATTGCTTTGAAATTCAAATAAGAAATCAACTGTTTTGAGAAAGATTTTCTTGATAGCACTTGAGGATTTAAGAAGAGCAAGTTTTTAAATCCATTTCTTGAAAAGAATCAATAGCAGTAAAACAAGAAAATATGTTTCAAATTCAGCTTGAAACCAATTAATTGTCAAAAATGATGATAGGATCAAAACATGAAAAGTATGAATGAACACATTAAAATCACATCAAAGCTCAAATATATCAAGATAAGTAGGATATCAATAATTAGATTTAAAGTTCATTTCTCTTTTTAATTTTGATTTCTCTCTCTATTTTTAACAATTAATGCCAGAAATTAAAAGATCAACTTTCATTGATTGCTAAAAAGTTGATTACATAAAGTGATTAAACAAGAAGATCATACAAAATGTATATAAACTATCTTTATCAAAAATGGATTGCTAGGGTCATCATAAACTATAAGGAAAGAATCCTAGCATCCTATGAGAGTAGATCAGGGTGATCCTAGGCAGAAGGTCAAGGTTGAGAGGGTGAGGGTGGTCTAGTATCTTTGGATGGCTAGCCTTGAACGTCCCTTGTAATAGTGATCGCTTGGATCAACCTCACAATCTTCTCTCTGAGTAGTGATATAGCCTCTGAAGTGAATCTTTATATCTCCGCTCATACTACAGTCACAATCCGGGTGGAGACTCGTTCAACAAGAGCATCCTCGTCCAGTCCAATAAATGGTCGATCTGAGCTCTCTGGACAATCGGTCTGTGGCGGTGGAGTGTCTCACTTTGCTTTGCCTTAACTATTGGCTTCTTAGATCTGATGTCTGTAATAGGTACTGTTGTAGGAGTTTTATCATCCTCTGTATCGAATCTGATTCCAAGTTTCTAACCTCAAACTTTATATTTCCAAAGAATTTTCGAACTCGGTTCGGATAGGTCAAGAGATCCAAAGAATATAGAAAATTTTGGCCAAATCTCTTGATTTTCTTCAACCCATGATCATCTCGAAGCTTGATCCTTCTTTCTTGCATTGGAGAACCACTTGAAGAAGCCTTAGATTCTTGAATTTCCACATGGGACTTCCTTCTTTTGCGTGATTTGCTTTCAGGGAGCCATTGGAGACCAAGACCATAAAAAATCGGGTTGAAATAGGAGGGAGAAGCTTCGATTTAGGAGGCAGAGGGGTTTGAAGGAATTACGGCTCGAGAAAATTGAAAATGGAATGACAAAGCTTTGGGACATTTCTAATTAAGAAACCTATTCTAGACACAATGGTCGTTTCCTGCTAAATCAAGAGTCAGCTCCTAAAGATGGGTCGACTCCAGTGAAATTGGGGGTCAACTCACAGAACTGTTTTTCCACAGAATCCACGAGTCGACTCTTCTGGTCCAGGAGTCTACTCAATATAGAAAATAGTTCAAGGAGTTTTGAATCAAGAAAAATTGGTTCAAAAAGAATAGGGATGAAGGGCAAATCAAATCAATGATCCAAAATAATATTTGATTCAACTTTGGGGGATAAGAATTAGTCAATTTGGAATACAAAAAATCAATCAATTAGGGGTTCCAATAATCAAATTAAAGAAGTTCAAATCAAGAGGAAACTAGATAATAGCTCCAGGGGTGAGGTTCAGCTAGGAGATTTTCAAAGCCTTTAGGGTCAAACTAAGATTCAAACCAACAATTTTAAGCATATGATCTTTTATGAACAAATGTCTTATCTTGAAGTTCTTGGATCATGCACTTCTTGACAAATTTCGATAATTAAGTATCTTATGGGGGATGTCAAAATTTAATTCACATGATTTGCACTCAAGCAATTTCTTGCACAATCAAGCTTATGTTCATTTAAGGTTCTCAAATAATTAACTATCAAAATAGCATGATACAAGGAATTAGGAGGGCATGTAGATTTTATATAAAAAAAGTATATACAAGTAATAAACGACATATCAAAACATTCAAGGCAAAGAATAAGATCATCATAATATGCATATACAAATATTAATAAAGTATCAAAATCAATCAATTATTTCATCAATCAATGATGGTATGATGTAAGAAGGTTTAGCTTTTACTAAACATCATCATCCATCCATTTTAAGTCCTAAGCATCCATTCCTTAAAAATTTGCTTCTTTCATTCCATTGGATGCTTGGTATATCTGCAAAATCATTTTCTAATTTTTGGTACCCAAGCTTTCTCGGGTCTATAAGGTTCTTTTTGGAACCTATTTGCTTCACCAAAGTATGACCGATTTTATTAATATTGCATTTAGAAATTTTGTGGCCTACTTTGTTGCATTTTAAACAAATAATAGAATAATTTTAAGAAGAAGCTTTACCAAACATATTTTTGATACATTTCTATTTTCTTAAAAGATTGGAACCAATACCAGCTTTATCGAAAATAGCTTTGTGGTTATTTAAAATCAATTGAAGCTTGTGTGAACCAAATATGAACTTTTCAAGCATAGGTTTCAATATTTCAACCTCTTTTCTTAATTTGGCATTTTGTTTCATAAGAGATTTTTTAGATTTCATAAGATTTCTCTCTTCAGTCAAAGACTTATTTTTCTTCGAAAGCTCATCTTTTTCTGTTAAGATCTTAATATTTTCTTCAGATAAAAGCTGATTTGACTTTTTAATCTCCTTATTTTTCAGTCTTAACTTTTTGAAATCATTGATTAGTTCATGAAAGGCTTTAAATAGTTCATCAAATATAAATTCGAAAGAGTTTTCAACATTTATCTTATCATTTTGATTTGGAAGGCAGATGTTGGGGGCGAACGCGCTCCTGCCGAAGTTCGGCCAGATATCTGATTGCTGAATAATTTCGTTCGGTGGCGACGATCAAGATCGACCCTCGAACGAATTCGCAAGATCCTTCGGACCTTACCCAGATGAGCTTGAATGGTAGGGATGGCCGAGCTCCTCCACCTCAGGCAGTCAGCTCTCCTCGATCGCAAGTTTTCCGAACTTATCCTTCAGTCAGACTTCTCCATCCCAGGCAGGCTCCTTTCGACATTCCTTTAGCCGATCTTTCCCAATTGCAAGTCTTCCGAACTTCTTTAGCTGGATTTCTCCATCCCAGGCAGGCTCCTTTCGACATTCCTTCAGTTGATCTTCCCCGATTGCAAGTCTTTCGAACTTTTTCGACGGTCGGACGACTCCATCAGTTGAACTCTTTCCAAATTCTTCCAGTGGACCTTCCGAATTCCTCTAGCGGACTTCAGGATTTCTCCAACGTACTTTCGAGCCTCTTCTGGCCGAACTCCTTATAGTCGCCTAGAAGGGCCTCAACGCCTACGCGGATCCAGCAATCTGCACAGCATGAACCCACTTACACAGACGATCCTGAAGGAGTCCGAACTTCTCTGAAATTGATGAAACTCGAAGCTTTTTGCCGTCTGTGCCTACCTCTGAACTTCAACTATTAAATTCCAACGGACTGGCATGTCACGACAACGGGCACCACTCTCCGCAACAAACTCCACGTGGCTTGAATGGCCCATTATTCAGTAGTTACGGCTGTCACCATCAGTTTGTTATAGGTTCCGTCTATAAAAAGGATCATTCAGATACGTTTTTCCTAAGCATTATTCTTCCTTTCGAGATTCTACTATCTTTTCTGGGCACTCCATTTTTGTTGGCTGAAAGAGCTGATTTGATCGTTGGAGGATCCTGCCGGGGTCGCCACCTCCGACTCCAGTGCGGATTCCGACGTCAACTAGATTTCGCACCAACAGGATTACCATCCCGACTCCGGTCGAGCCTTATTTTGTAGGTCGCTGGCAACGACCTCTCCGACTCCAGCGTGGATTCTAGCATCAATTAGATTTCACACCAACAGAATTGGCGCCAGAAGGGACTTTTTTCTCTTGAGGTTTTCTTGTTCTTAAAGGAGTGCTTAGCAAAGATTTCTCTCCTTCCCCCTCGGAGTTCTTCCCTCGTCGATCTCACAAGGATGCCTCCTAGAAAGGCTTCCACCCAGCGGTCGATCGCCTCCGCGGCCAGATCTCATCCAGATCTGCCCATCCCCATCTCATGCCCGGCATCTCAAGTTCCACTGGTAGCAATGGTGGACGCAGAGCAATTTAACCTACTGGTTCAGCAGGTTAGGGGCCTCACTGAAGCAGTGCAGGTCATGCAGTAGTAGCGATCTACGGTGCCGGTCCGGTCGAAGCAGGCTTCTTCGGAACCTCAGGATCCAGTCTGGGGATGACCGACTTGGGCGAGTCGGTCGGTCACCTCCGAGAAGAAGCAGAGGGTAGGGAGCCTCTGCTCTAACCATGACTCTACCCCCATTCAGTCAGAAAATTCTGAAGATCCACGATCGCGAAGATCCCTTGGACCAAAAATTGTAAGAAATGAATCGGCGGATTGAGGAACTCCGCCATGCTCCTTTCTCTCATGGTAATGATATTTGCACCGACCCCCCAGTGGGGAGACCCGAGGGTGCGGGGGGCTGAGGGTCCTCACCCTCGACGTTGCCCTCGATGATTGAGAGGACCTTGGTGCTCGGAGTGACTTCGGGAGTAACCGCGGGGATATTCGGGACCTGGGAGCTGGGGCCGCCGACCTTCACCCTTTTCGAGCTTTCGCCTAGAGCCGCCCCCTTTCTCTTATTGGCATACAGGCCCTTGGCGAGCCTCCCGACAGCATTGGAGTCCATTTTTGCAGCAAAAAAAAATCGCGATCAGCCGAGGTATGCGTCAAATTTCACAAAAGCTATACATGTATGCAAATGCGTTTAATACTGGCAGGATTAAGAGGGCTCAGGCAAAGGTTAAACAAGGTCTGTTCCTTCAAAAGCTCGGGGAGATCGGGAGCCCGGTAAGCCTTGAGCCTGTTAGAAGACTTGAGGTCGGCTCCGTCCAAGATTGGAGCTCGACGAATGGATTCTCTAAGGAAGCCCTAGGGGGAAGGTCAAGCTGCAAGGTTGGGCATCGAATGAAAAAGTACTAGTCATGAACGGAAGGAGCATCTTTCAGCAATCCTTTCTTATCGAACTGAGGGGAGAAGTATCACCAGTCCTTTGCGGAAGGATGACGTTTGAAGGTGTAGAAATTTCGGAACAGAGAGACTATCAGTTGAACTTCGGTCAGGTGACAGAGGGAAAGGAAGTTGATTACAAATCGAAAGAAGTTCGGACCTACGGAGGCAAAGGAGATGTTCAAAAAACGAAATAGGATGACTACGAAGGAAGGTGGAAGTTGAAGCCTGGCGCGCAAGACTTCAAGATACAAACAAAATTGACCGATCGGAGGTGAACTGGCACGGTCGTCTGACCCTGGGATCTCAAGATTGTACTTTGATGGGATTCCGTACTGAATCTTGATTAGGAAAAGGTTTTTCGGGGTGAGGATGGAAGGGATGGTGTCCAGAACGAAAGGCTAATGGGACATGTTTCTGGGCTCAACCTTGGTTAGGAGGGCAGGATCTAGAAAGGCCGGTCCGGACGAACTCCAAGAACCGGCAGATTGGGAAGCTTCGGAAGACATATAGATCAAGGTAAACCCGTCCCAAAAAATCTCGAAAAGCATGGAAAAACGAAGTGCAAAAACTTGTATGGAAAAATTGAAAGAATGAGTAAAAGAGGCAAGAGTAATTGACAATAGGTGTTGAGAGGCTGACCTAAGTTGGTTGGGGATGACAAAGAGACGATGGGTGTGGCGGGAATCGGACGGAGGAACGCCTGGAACCAGAGAAGATGAAGGGAGGAATTGAAACTCTCGAACGGAAGAAGAGCAAGAGCCGGAGGAAGGAGACTCGGGCGAAATGAGTTTCGGAGGAGGAAGGCCTTAAATAGCCGAAAAGAGGCTCGAGGTGGTTATGATTGCGAGTCGCCTTCGGTTGATCTATGTGCGCCGCGTGTCCCACTCATCTTGATTAGAGAGTGACAATGGGTAAATCTTTAATTACGCCGTACCTAGGGTAGTGTTGCGGTGGAAAATTTGAAGGACCGTTTTCTCAAAGTCGTTTCGAATTTAAAGAGCTTCAACGCTAGCCGGTAAACACCAAAACATCTCGTCTTGACGAGCGCGGGAAGCCAAACAGAACTTCGGCAGCCGCATTTACACTTCCTTCGAATTTCGAACTCGAAAGTGGGGGGACTATTGTAGGAGGCGAACCTACTTATGCCGAAGTTCGGCCAGATATTTGATTGCTGAATAATCCTGTCCGGTGGCGATGACCAAGATTGATTCTCGACCAAATTCGCAAGATCCCTCCGGACCTCACCTAGATGAGCTTGAATGGCAGGAGTGGCCGAGCTCCACCCCAAGCAGTCAGTTCTCTTTGATCGCAAGTCTTCCGAACTCCGACGACCGAACTCCTCCATCAGTCGAACTCCTTCCAAATCCTTCAAGCAGACCTTTCGGATTCCTCCAGTGGACTTTCTTCAGGATTTCTCCAGCAGACTTTCGAACTCCCTACAGTCACCTAGAAGGGCCTCCACGTCTACGTGGATCCAGCAATCTGCACAGCATGAATCCACTTAGACGATTCTAAAGGAGTCCGAACTCTTCTAAAATTGATGAAACTTGAAGCTCTTCGCCGCCAATGCCTACCTCCTCCGAACTTCAACTATTAAATTCCAACGGACTAGCACGTCACGACAACGGACACCACTCTCCGCAATAAACTCCACGTGGCCTGAACAGTCCATTACTCAGCAGTTACGGCTGTCACCATCAGTTTGTTACAGGCTCCGTCTATAAAAGAAATCCTTCAGATACGTTTTTCGTAAGCACTCCTCTCTCTCGAGACTACCACTTTCTTTTCTGAGCACTCTATTTCTATTGGCCGAAAGAGCAGACTTGATCGTTGGAGGGTCTTGCCGAGGCCACCATCCCCGATTCCGGCCGAGACTTGTTTTGCAGGTCGTCGGCGACGACCTCCTCTTCGACTCCAGTGCGGATTTTGGCGTCAACCAGATTTCGCACCAATAGGGTTACCACCCCCGACTTCGGCCAAGACTTGTTTTGCAGGTCACCGGCAACCTCCTCTCCGACTCCAGCGCAGATTTCGACGTCAACCAGATTTCGCACCAACAACAGAGATTTGCAATTTCCTCTTCTTTTTCTTCTGAACTTGAAATATCATTATCATCCCAAATTGCCATTATAACATTCTTCTTGGTCCTTTTGGGGTTCATTTTGAGTACAAGGCAGTTTAGCTTGTAATGTCCTCTTTTATTGCATTTGTAACAAATGATATTTCTTCTTTCTTTCTCTTCATAATCTTCCTTTTTTAAACCTTTCTTCATGAGGAACTTTTTGAATTTTTTAGTGAGTAGTCTCAAGTCCTCATTTTCATCCTCCAACTCATCGCTTTCTTCAGATTTAATCGATGACTTGAATGCGATGGTCCTCTTTTGTGATTCATCTTCTTCTCTCTCTTTGACATATGTTTAACTCATGTCTTATAAGTGAATCAATTAATTCCTCCATGGATAGCTTGCTAAGATCTCTCACTTCTTGTATTGCTGTTACCTTGGCTTCCCTTGTTTTTGGCAAATACCTTAAAACCTTGCAAACAAGCTCATTGTTAGTATATATTTTGCCAAGACTATTTAAAGCATTTATAATATCAGTAAATCTTGAGAACATATCAGAAATAGATTCATGTTGTTTCATTTTGAACAATTCATACTTGCGAACAAGTAAATTAATTTTAGACTCCTTAATTTGGCTTGTTTCCTTATGAGTAATTTCTAATCTGTCCTAATTTTTTTTTTTACAAATGTACAAGTGGATATTCTATGGAACTCTTGTGCATCTAAAGAATAATAAAGAACATTAATGGCTTTAGTATTTAGCTGAACCATCTTTTTATCAAACTCATCCTAATTGTTTTCCAATTTGGATCCGTTAGTTATGACTCTCCATATGTCATAATCCAATGCTTGTATAAATATCCTCATTATAGCTTTCCAAAACATGTAATTAGTGTTATTAAATAGTGGTGGTCTCGAAGTAGATTGACCTTCAACAAATGAGGAACTAATCAGGGTAGTCATGATCTTTCGTTCAAGACTACTAGGTCAACAAAAATATTAGAGCATTTGCTTTGATACCAATTATTGCCTAGAAAAGATAGCAACCCAAGAGGAGGGTGAATTGGGTTCTTCAAAAATTCCTACTAAATTAAAGTCTAAATAATTATTTGCTCCAAATTAAGCCAACTTAAGTGTTTGTGAGGTGTATGCAATGTCCAACAGCGGAATTAAAACAATGAATGTAAAGCAAGAATTATAAAGCAAGGAAAGTCACAACACAAAATATAATTTTATAGTGGTTCGGTGCATCCTCATATCTACGTCCATTTTTCAAGCTTTTCTTGGAAATTCGACTATAATCAGCCCGATTACAATGTGATTGTTTTATCCGGGCTCGTAATCAAACCCAGTTGATTTTCTGGGATCACCAACTACAATCTTTACACCGATTATTTTTTGGACTCATAATTAACCTAGTTGGTTTTACGAGGTTACCAACCAAAATCTTACAAGTCTAATTTCGGGCTTGGATGGGCCTAACCCTAAATTTCTTTCATTCCAAAAAAATTGAAAAGAAAACAAGATATAAAGAATAAGAGTTTCAGCACAAGTGTAAACAGAAATATAAAACTCTTTAAAGGTGCGAGAGAAGTTGCTGATGAATTGATCTTTTGAGGCTTGATTTTCTTTCTTGATGCCTAAGAGGATGTGGTTGAATATGAAGATGATCACTCTTGAAAGCACATTGAATTCTCCGCACTCAATTCCTCTATTTGTTTCTTTTCCAAGGATATTCAATGAAGCTCTTACCAAAGAATGTATTTTTCTTTTTTAATCTGCTTCTCTTACTTTCCAAATGATTCTCTAGCTTTTTGTAAGTTTGGTAGTGGTTGGAGAGTGAGTTGTGATCGTTGGAAGGCTTAGACTAACCATTAGAGTGGAGAAATGATTGTTGAAGATGTGTAGAAAAACTAGCCGTGATAGCTTTCCTATGTCAGCAGTCGACTCGAATTCTTTAGGAGTGACTCGAGTTGCCCATGAGTCGACTTGACCTCTTCAAGAGTTGACTCGGCCTTAGGTTCTGAAAATCTGCATTCTATCTTTTTTGAAAGAGTCAGCTCGTCATCTTCATGAGTCAGCTCGATCTATCCTGGGGTTGACTCGAGCTCTTCTAGGGTTGACTCGAGCTGGGTTCTAGAAATGTAGTCTTTTATCTTCTCTGAGAGAGTCGACTGTTGCCTGTCATGAGTGGACTCGAGTTCGTGCCAGTCTGCTCCAACCGTGTTAGAATCGACTCCTCTTCTCTTGGGATCGACTCCTGAACTTTCTGAAATTTAAAATCCTTCTGTTTTATGCTTGTTTTGATTTAGGGGTCGGCTTCTATGCTTCTGGGGTCGACTCTATTAAATCAAGTACTTGAAATTTCTTGTTTGAATCGCCTTGACTTTGGTCCTTTAAAAGAGTTTGTTCCTTGAATAAAGTCTTCATTTTAAGTACTTGAGAAATCCTATATCCACCGTTGAAACACATGATTAGTATTATAATTACCTAAATATGTCGTAATCATCAAAATCTATTATAGGGTCAATAATGGTCCTGTCCCAACACATGGGATGGTATTCTATCCTGACGTCCCATGGGACATCTTGTCGAGACCTAAAGCCTTGATTTGAAGTATGTTTTTGTATTTCAAAATTAATTTTTTGATAAAGAAATCCTTTTCCACTTTGATAGAAAATAGATAAAAATGAATATACATTTTTTAAAGTTTTAAATATTGGCATTGAACCTGGTACCAAACCTGATACCCTTTTTCCATTGGAACATTATGGTATCGATATTGATAGTATGTATCGAAGTTGACAACTTCAAAAAAGAATGAAGACCTACTTGGCATACTGTCCCACTTTGATAGTCTTTGAATCCATGTTTTATCTTCTTCTTTACAGTATTTTCAAAATTTTACTGCTTAAAATAATTAGTAATATCAAGAACTTCTAAATATTCTTACATTATATAATTTTTCTTATAGGTTTAGATGATCCATGACTATTTTCTAGTCAACTTGTAACTAAATAGTAGCGTGCAATAAAAATCCATATCATATGAAGGGGATATTTAATATAAAAATTTATTAATATTATATTAAATGTTTATTCTTAAATAATTTTTGAGTTTTAACTATATTTGGTCTGATCGAGTGACTTCACAGTTGGACCTGGTTAGGCTTATGGCTCCATCAATCTGTGGTCTGGGTTTAATACCTATCCCATTCCCATCCTTATGATTATATCATTACTGTTGGTTCTTGAATTTTGCTCAAAATCTGATTTACATCTGAATTAATATCTAATATATATATATATGTGGATAGAAGCATATGGATATAACTAATCTCTAACTTATATTCTTATCAATTTAGAATAAATATACATATTAATTTTGGTATCTATTTAATATATAATCTGAATTTGTATTTTTTGAAGAATTATGGAATATGGGTACGGATGCACTAGTATCTGATCTGTATGCAATCCATTTTCAGCCATATTAGTAACCTTCCAGATATGTTGGCCAAAACTTAGTTATGCAAATGAAGGGTTTGGCAAATGATGAAATCTCAATTGGTGTTGGCTGGGAAGCAGAGCTAAATTACCAGTGACCTAGGTATTTGAATTTGCAACAACTTTTACATATGGAAAAGTTCTCAGTTCTATAGTTGTAGCCTGTAATCATCTCCTGCATAAGAAGCCAGTGGATGATTTGGGCATTTCGTGGTGGTATTTAGATCTTGGTGAAATTTCATATAATAATCTTTGGGTTCATCATCATTTATGAACATGCAGTAGCATATCACTCATTTCTACCACTTCTGTTGTAGCCATTGCTGCTGCACTTCTTGGGAAGCATTTCCGGTTGTATTCCTTGGTAAGAAATGCTGGTAACTCATTTTTCATTGATTGGCATATTATCCATCTCAGTGCTCTAATGATAGTTTTGTTTCCTTTCTAATAGACAAAGAAACTGTTTCCTTCGGGATTTTATGTTTTAATGAGGTACTTCTTCCATGCTCCTTTTAGATTAACGGTAGTTTCAGGAATATCACTCATTAATTTGAACCTTTTTTCTACCTAATGGCAGTGCTGCAATGATATGTTTCTACTCATATGTGCTGATATCTGGAGGAAACCCGCCACCAAAGAAGTTGAGAGTTGCTCCACCATCGTAACTCCTGTAAGCGATTTACCTTTTTTGTTTTTCCGGGGCATACCTGTCAGAGTGTGGTGTGGGCTTAAATTGTGGAGAACATGGTTGTCTGAAGTTCTATGACAGTGTATCAGCAATATATTTGTAGGAAGATTTTACAACTGACAATGGTTTATAGATATCTAGGATGAAAATTTGAAATGAATTTGCAAGGTGGTATGAAATTGATGCAATTGCGGATTTCATTGGACTGAGTAAGCTTGTAAACTTGCTGGTTGGAAAGTAAGACTTTAGTTATGCCTGTACTGATTTTCATAAACATTCATGTATCTTTCATGAAGTTGTGTAAGTGAACTCCTGCGATGCGTGAGGCATATCTCCCATGTGTTTTTCTAATCTTTTTGCCTATAGCGCGTGTTTTCCCACTCTGCTTTTTCCATTGCACATGTTTTCTTCTCTAGCCTCTTCTTATTCCACATTTTAACCGGATGGTTGAAGGTTCGAGTGCTTCTTATTCTATTTATTGTTTTATTTATATAAATTTTGTCTTCTAGTGGAAGATAAAAATGATACGTGCAGTGCATGTGCCAGTCTATAATGTGCACCATGAACAAGCTCTAAAGGCCTTTACTTGGATGCATAGCATTTTATTCATTTGGTGACACTTTTAATTCTCCTATTCTGCCTTTAAAAGTAAAATTTCTCATGATTTTTTAAAAGCTTAGTGGCCGACTTATGTCCAACATCTGTTTTTATGGCTTATGTATCATTCTCTAGTTTCCACAAGATGATGGAGCTTTTTAGAAAGATTCTTTCAAAATACTGAAAGAGTTATGTCTTAGAAGTCGATCGCAATTTGTATTGCGCGAATTTTTTTTTGATTTTTCTACTCATGTACATGATATTTTATCGATAAATAAATATTTTATATTTTATTATGTATTGCATCTTATATTTGTTATTAAGATTACGATGAATTCTATAAATTAAAGCAATGATTTTAGGACTATGATGAGATCATCTCCGTGAGATCTAAAATTTTAAATTCTAGTCTAAAATATTTTTAGTCGTTCGTACATTGAGTCGGAGATCAATATTTTTGAAAAGATTGGTACATTCTATGTATGCTCAATAGAGAGAATGATTGATCTGACAATCATTTGTGTAGAGATATTAATATAGAGATGTGGATGCTCATTAGAAAATGAGTTTATTGAATTGATCTAGCTTGAAAATATCTTATGGAGCTTTACTTGCATGCCAAAAGATGATTCTTTGAGTGGGAGCAGTGCAAATGATTCTTAGACCCGAGACTGCTATAGAATCTTGTGGACATGAATTCATGTTTTGATTCATACTCATTCATGACTTAGTCATATACGGAGTGTTCTGAATTTGGTAGATTATGTATAGAGATTGTGAGCAGGTTAATATGGAATCGATCAGTCCTATTAAAAGGAGATTGCATCCTATTTGCTCCAATCATAGATAATTCAGGAAGGTTTTGATCAAAATAGAATGAAAATTAGAAAGAATTTTTAATATTTTATTAATTGAATCATCATTATAAGATTGAGAGAGACATGAATATAATGTTGGATTTAACATTATTTTATGTCCAAAGTCATATTTGGGATGTAGGATGATTGAATTGCATGGTAACTTATAATTAATTTTTTTATATTTTTAGTAAAATTTTATATTTTTTGGATAGACATGGTATGTTGCTAGACATCAATCTTGTCTTGTAAGTTTGATCGAATTAAAAAGTTTAATTCAATCACTAATTAGAAAGAGTTCTAATTGCTAAATTCAAGTTAGCTCAATTTTGACCTAAATTGATTAGAAAGAGTTCTAATGAAATCTGGTCGTTTGCATCCGGATCTATTGCTGGTTAGATGTAGAATTCAATGGATCACACACAAAGAGAATTGATCAAGGATTTAATTGGATTAGATCAAGTTTGCAGGATAAATATACTAGCACATGTTGCAAATTCTAGTTCCTATGTTCGAATTGGATTCGAAATTTGTTCCTATTTTGGGTTGATCTAATTAATTTAATCTCTAGTTAGATCATGTCCTAATTTAGATTAGCTAAGTGTTGGCACCTAATTAGTCTTTTCTAGATTTATTTGAATCCAATTGGATTGGATTTGACTTTATCTATTGGTGGCATAACCACTCTTCCATCTCCACATCCTTTTATGTTTATCCAATTTTTTTTTACGAAAATATATTTTTTTCATAGACTTCCGATGGTCATGTGGCTTTCCAAACTCCTTTTACTTTAAGGCGTCTCACGAGACATTAGAGAAAAAATTGGATAAATATGAAAAACTAGCTGCCCCCTCTTATCCTCGGCACCACTTGGACTTAGAGTCCAAGTGGTTTGAGTCTCTTATTTCTCTACGCCCATCTGATGTTGACGCTAATTATTTAGGCCATTGGATGGCTATGAGATGGATTACTATCCATTGGATTAGGTTGGCACCATTTATGAAGTCTTGCAACACTTCAGAAAGCATTGTGAAATTAATTCGAAGAGTCCTTCTACGAGAAGAATTTCTATTGACTTCCACATGTCATCAGATAATGATGAGTATGAGATTTGTGAGGCGTGAGATGATGGAAAAAGCATCCGCACACCACCTATAAATAGTTGGGCACTTGGGGCTTTGAGGATCATTCAAAGTTATCTCTTTTTTCTTACATAATTATCCTAATATCTCATTTCTTCTCTTGTTAAGTCAAGGTTCTGATTAGGACAAGAAGCCTTTTTTTAGTACAAGGGTTAGGAAGAAAAATAGGCAAGACAAGGAAAAAGAAAGGAAAAAAAATAGAAAGCCTAGAGGGAAGACAGTTTTTTTCTCTAGGATGTCTGAATAATTTTTTTCCTTTTCTTGTTACGACAAGGTTCTAATTAGGACAAGACGTCTACTTTAGGATAAGGGCTTAGAAAGAGAATTAGGAAAGATCAAAGGAAAAAAGAAGTGCTAGAGAGAGGCATTAGGGCTAACACCTTTTATAGTGTATTATTATCAGGAAAGATTGATCAAATTTTTCATAGAAGAATTGATCAATAAGAATCAATGATTAAGGAGCTCATGTCTTAATCCAGTTCTTGTATGGATCATCATTGGAGGGTGAACATTTAGGCACCTATGAAAATTTTATCGGAGCTCTCTACTAAAATTTGGATTTAACGATAGAGATATTCTTTTATATTTGCTATAATATTATTGCAAATGTTATATATATGATTGTTAATCATTGAGGCAATCCTAGATTAGGGTTTGATGGATAGGATTTTATTATGAAAATTTTTAAAATTCATGCTTCTGCTATCCCATCATAACCCTACAAATACAATATAGAATCTATTCCTCCAGTCTTGACATCGGTTCAAATCACTAAAGAAGGCATGGACTCTGGAGTACCCTAAAATGTGATATTCATTTCAATCTCAACATTCCTTTCAAGTGTATATATGGGGACATTTAATGATTACTTAATACACTAAACATATGAACCATTATTTATTTTAAAAAAGAAAATCTAAGATCTCAAGCAAATGAACAAGGTAATGATCCTGCAAAAGGTTTATGTTTGAAGATGGACACTGGAGTACCCAAATATGTGATACTCATTTCAATCTCAGCATTCCTATTATGTGTATGTGTGGACATTAAATAATTACTTAATACATGTAACAGATGAACCATTATTTACTTTAAAAAAAAGAAATTGAAGATCTCGAGCAAATGAAGAAGATAATGATCCTGCAAAAAGTTCGTCAGAATTTACATACATGGCTCTTTTGAACAGAAAAAGTACAGTATATTTGAACCTAGATTTCTAAATTCAATATGCTGTTTTTCTAGTTATTATTAATCATATTGAGTAGCTTCACTTTCTAAGAATTGAAACTAATATTCTTCTTTAACTAATGTTCTTTGAAAAACGATAGTATGTTGGCATTCTTCATGCAAGAGGCTATTAAATTTTTGATATGCTAGTATTTGTTTATTCAACGAAGGCTCTTCAAGAAAAGCAAATCAAAGTTTTCTTTGATAAGAAAACAATGAAAGGTAAATTCAAGATTGAGGGTTGTAACTGATTTAGTAGTCACTGGATGATGATCAAGTTAGTGAAGTTGTTATACCGAGAAATATAGATTCAAATATCTCATATTTGTAATAAATGGATAGAGTTTAAACCAAAAGAGTAAAAAAGATAGAGAATAAAAATATAGAGTTTAACCAAAATATTAGAAGCTGAACTGCTGCATATTAAGAAATGTCTTGCCATGTTAACGTAATAGCCGGCATGATGCAATCTAACACATTAACCTAGACAGCATTTTGAAGACATCTGGTTCGTTTGGGCTTAAGGGTAAGAGCACTACAGAACATCTTTCCTAGATGCATAAAATAAGTGAAACGTATTGGTTTTTATGATAGGAAGGCCCACTGAAAATGTGGTTGATAAGACACATTTCACCTTTACAAATATTATTTGTTTGGTAAAGAAACACGAAGCCGCATGGTATTAGCAAAGATTAGTTTCCACCGAGCCCTTCTTCATCTTCCTCCCTTACTCTGGGGACTGCCCCAAAGTGCTTGACCAGAATGTCTGCAACCAAGGGAACCAAGTCCTTGCAGGGCACCCCTTTCTTGTACACATCCCCCAGATGGGAATCACTCCCAATCCTCCCACCCAAGTATACATCCACTCCCTCGCACATCTTCCCTTCTGCATCCCTTGTCATGCAACCCATGAAGCCAATATCTGCCACCTGCACTTGTCCACAGCTGTTCGGGCAGCCGGTCCAATGCATTCTGATCGTCCGTTCCACCGACACCCTCTTCTCCACCTCCTCAGTCACCTTCATAGCTCTTGCCTTTGTTTCAATGATAGCCTGCCCACAGAACTGGTTGCCTGTGCATGCCACCAAACCTTTCATCAGAAGAGAGGGCTCCGGGGAGAACTTCTTTAGAAGTGGCTCATCGAGCAATGCCTCGACTCGTGAGTCCTTGATGTTGGGGATGATGATGTTCTGCTCGACGGTAAGGCGGAGCTCACCGGAGCCATATTCATCTGCCAGCCGGGCTAGCTCAAACATGTCGGAGGCCTGGACCCTGCCAACTGGGATGTGAAGACCGACAAAGGAGAAGCCAGCTTGCTTCTGGGGGTGAACTCCAAGATAGTCCCTCCTTTCCCATTGCTTCTGCACTAGATCCTCTCCTGAGGCCCTCTCTAGCTCTTGCATTGGCATCCTCTTCTCGACCTCTGACCTGAATACTTCTATCCCCTGGAAGATTTCAAATTCAAAGACAAACACTGAATCATGGACATATCATAATTCCTCGTGTTCATACTCACTTAAGGACATCTAAATAGAGAAGCATAGGATCCGAACTCACCAGTTCATCAATGAGCCACATCATTCGGGTCTTCTGTCTGTTCCCTCTGCTGCCAAGATCTCTGTAAGCCTCGAGGACTGCTTTGCACACAGGAACCACATCGTCTGCTGGGACCCAAGCATCCAGGGGCACTGCCTCTGCACATCTTTTGGGACTAAAGAATCCACCCACCAGCAGATTGAAACCAATCTTTCCATTCTTCATAGCAGGCATGTAGGCAAGATCATTGATGTGAGGATGCTCGTAAAGATCATGAGAACCGACAACACAAACATTCCATTTCCTTGGCCTGGTCGGAAGAGAAACAAGGATTTAACTACCAAATAATATTACCCTCCTAAAGCACACAAGCCACAAGCAAGCGTTAATATATAGCTTTCGTCTTCAATAGCGATACCACTTTGCGTTGTGAATTGCCTCATGTTAACAGTTAATTGACCCCAATATTGGTTGTACGTATGTCTCTCATGATATTGCCGAAGTTTTGGCATGCATAGCATCGGTATGTATGGTATTCAGCTTGCTCGAAGAAAAAATGTTGGTTATGGGAGAATGGGAGGACTACTTACAGGTTGGTGATCGCCGGGTTGCCGCGGGAGTTGGCGGTGACGAAGGCGGAGAGGAGGTTGGTGAATGGACGGGTATCGATGATCTCGTGGGGGTCGATGCTGGCGAGCGGGTTGCCGACGGGGTTGCGGACATTGTCCATCCCGCTCTGGAGGCTGGTGAGACCCACTCCGGCGAGGCCCTGCATGATGACCGGGACGTCCGGGAGCTGGACGCCGCGGATTTGCCAGTTCTGCCGGGTGGTCACGTCGGCGCAGCCCTCCGAGCCGTATCCTTCCACCACGCTCGCCAGGTACCGCGTCTGCTCGCTCGTCGTCACCCCGTTCGGCAGCTTCAGCCGCATCATGAACCGCCCATCTGCCACCCAAAATAACGTCCAATTTCTTAACGTTGCAATTCCATTATGCTTCACGGCCAAAAAGTTAAGATTTGTAATTCGTAATTTTAAAATTTGCTCGACTCTGTTTTAAATTAATGGATTCGCTGCACCAGTTCGCCCCATAATTGATTTTATTTTAAATTAAAAAAGATTTTTTTAAAAAAAATTATATATTTAGGCCTGAAATGATCTGCCATGTAACTAATTCTCGGATATGTAGCTAAGGAGACTTTTCGTCAGCCAATTTTGAGAAGGAAAAAATATTTTATGATTAGATTGAAAACTCTCCTGTTTCGGCTCGATCCAGTTTAAATTTTATAATTTCAATATTTTTCGATACGGGAAGTTCACTGCACCTATATAAATTTATTATTTTAATATTTTATTATTTGTTTTCTCTTAAGCTTACCTGATTCTTATCGTAAGTCACGTGTAATTTGGACTAAGACGAGTTTATTTTATTTTATTTTTATTTATGGGTAAAGGACTGAGACGAGTTTTCTAAATGGGAAATTGGCCAGCACAGAACGCCCACCGCAAATGGAAACATTAACGACTTTTGAGTACAGGCAAGAGCCAGGAGGTCGGGTGTTATTTGCCCCTTCGGAAAAGCCAGTTGTGGTACTCAAAATTAGTTCTGGTGCCTGGCTTGTCCTTGTATGTCAGCATTGGCAAATCGACAACAATAGGGGCAATTCTCAACCAAAAAGTAAAAATAACACTCCGAAATCCTGAACCGGGGATCTCTAATAACACTTTAGCAACTAGAGACTGTAGATTAAATATTTATTTTTTCATGCATTTATAAAACTCTAGGTACTTATATGTTCATCTATAATAAAGGTGCTCTCGCTTGATAAGGATGTCTGTCTAGCAATACCTTCCTTTGACTGGAATAAAAATATCCGGGAAAATATAGCAGTAAAATAGAGGCTTATTCCGTCAGTTATCCGGAGTTACTTCATAGCCAAACGAGATCTAGAAACTGTTAATTACTCTACATATGAGGAAGGAAACCAGGTATCTAATGCAGGCTCGCATGCATTAGTACAATGTTATCACGAAAACAAGGGGGAGCGAGAGAGAGAGAGAGAGAGAGAGAGAGAGAGAGAGAGAGAGAGAGAGAGAGAGAGTACACTGGTGCTTGCGGCGGTGGAAGAGACCGAGCCATTTCAGCCGGACGTCGATGTCGTCCTTGGAGAGCTTGGACTTCTCGATGTCCTCCAGCGGGGTGGCAGCCAGCTCGCGGATGCCGTCCTGCATCACCAGCGTCATCGGCTCCTTCTCCAACTTAATCTTCTCCTGAGGATTTATCCCCGCCCGATACTTCTCCTTCAGCACCCAGTATCCCCCACCCTTCTCCTCCACCCTCGCGTCCAGCCTCTCCGCTTCCACCCCCGCTCCCGCGGTCTCTCTCGTCACCGCCGCCCTCACCCAACCTCTCGCCCGCCGCAGTCGCCAGGACCGGACCGGCGGGGTCAGGAACTGCTGGAGAGATGAGGAAGACGCCATTCTTAGTGGTGGTGGTGGTGGTATCGAGCCCCGTGGCTTGGTGCGGTTTGGCCATGAGGAAGCTGCGAGGCTCTTCTTTAGTAGTGTGGCTCTTCTTTGGCTGTGGGCGAGCAAGCGGGCAGGGCGAGGAGAGGAGTTGAGGATTGGGCTCTTGGATGCCTCGAAAGGCCAGCGTCGCGTTCTGATTGTCTCCGCTAAATTACAGCGATGCCCTTTTTTTATTTTATGTTGTATTAATAGAAGGATGCCTTTGTCAATTTATTCTTCATTAAGGTGGCGACATTTCAGTAACACCGTAATGGGAGAGTAACGGCTTTTATCTAAAACCGTTATTGACCGTTAAGGTTGTCATTATTGTTCAACTCTGGCTAGGTTAGATTATCTTCAAACCTTTTAAATAAACTAGTAACTGTTACGAGAAGCGGTATTCATCATTATAGTAGATAAAATTATTGACAACAAATGAATAATGACTGTGTTTTCCAGATTGCTATTACCGAATAAAAATTTATCCTTCATGTTAATTTTAAGATAATTATTCATGCAGTGTGCAACTTGACCGTTGTTTTTGTTATACAATAGCCTTTGTAATAAAATAATACCGTTATTTTTAATTTTTATTCTTAATACGTGATCTAATATACCTGCTTCAGAATTTGCAATAACATGCACCGCACACCACATGACGAAGCTCTAATCAAACTGTCAGCAAGACCCAGTGGCAGATCTATACTTATGAAATGGAGATGCAAATTAGCCTTTGCATGCAGAATTAATTTGCAAAGAAAAAGAAAAAAAAAAAAACGTAAGATCCGAATCAGTTCGACTGGACCTATGATTTACTGACACTGGAAGGAGGGTAGTTGGGTAATTATACAGTTAACCTCCGTTGGCCTTGGGTTGGGTATGATATATCTATCTACGGTCGGACGGAAAAAGGGCACCATAGACAACGAGGAAGGCCGACTCTGGCTGCGATGGTTGGACAAAAATGTGGTGGATTTGTATATAAATGAAGTGGCTCGCAAGAGCTTCCAAGAGCCATCCAACGAGGAGGCGCCGTTTAGCTTCGCACGTAATCTGTACACGCCTGCTCGATCCTTTGAGAGGACACGGGGCGATAATTAATTTTGCTTGCGTCCGCTTGCAGCTTGGCTTGCTCAATGGGCTGCGGACTGACTTCTTGATATCGTGGACGGGTACACAGAATCAGGAGGTGCCGAAAATGGGTATTTAGGATGATTAATAATCGATGTAACAATGAAAATTTACGGATGAACACTGATGATGTAAGCACAATTAGCAGTCAAGAACACATTAATAGAACATGGTCCATGTGGAACTGAAACTGATTATTCAAATGCTCCTTGGATGTTTTGTGACTTTTGGGGGCATGTTTGATTGGAAGAGTTGGACTCTAGGAACGAGAAATTTTCATTCCAGCCATTTGATTAGATAAATCCCATTTTCATTCTAATTCCAGGGAGAATAAAAATATCCATGTCCCCCAAAATCTAATTTTTACTATATCCTACTATTTAAATTCCATTCTAATTCCTAATCTACTCATGAACCAAACACCTCGAAGATATGATCATTCTGATTTTCATTCCAATTCATTCTAATCCAAATTCTAATTTTAATTCCGGTCACGAGACAAACACATCCTTGGTTAAAGAAATGTAATACACATGCCACCAATGAGGTTTAAACCTATTACGAGATCATGCAATCTGGACCATGATCCTAGAGGCCCTTTGCATTGATCATCGACCCCCAAGTTAGGATTGTGGACATCGGCCACCAATTATCTCTTCGATCGGTATGGCGAGTTGTTGAGCTGCATCTTCTTCAATCCTTGTTGCAATCACTACCCCCAGTAAGACAGATGGTTCCTATCAAATCAAACCATTAAGAGAGACAGCTGACTACACATGGATTGTGGTCACATCAACCATCAAATCCCAAGAGGCCATGCTAGAATCATTAATGAAAGCAACTACTCCCACCACTAGGCGGAGTGACGCATACCGCCAAACTCCAAAAAATGAAAGTGGGACTTTTAGAATGATATGACTAGAAGAGAGTATGATCTTCCACCGTTCTTCTCCTTTAGGATTCCAACTTTAGCCTATAAATACAAAAATCAAGGGACTCCTGACAAGGTACATAACTAATTTTGTCATGCTCTCTCTCTCATCTATTTCATAAATTTTTGACTTAAGCATTAGAGGATTCCTATAGAAGCCAACTCCGATGAGAAATTTATTATGTAGGTCCAGCCGCCACCATCTCTGCTGACTTCACCCTACTTTGGCACTTCTGACTTGAGTCAAGAATCTGCGGCAACAAAACTAATTGCTTCTTTCCATGAAGCTGCTATGAAAAGGATAAGAAATGTTCAAATGCTAAAAGTGTTATATGGTGCATGAGTGCAGCGTGGAGATACATGCTTATCTGATTTTTTTGGTGTGACAGTCATTGGAGTAATGTGAGGGCAAGCTTAATGTCCTATGTGAAAACTCCATGCCTGTGTGCCAATACGAGAATATCTTTGAGCCATAATAAGATTGGATTTTTACTCCATGAATGGTTAATCAAAAGTGCCTCATCTATTAGATGTATGTTCTATAAGCCTATCTAGCCGACATATTTATTCTTTCTAGGATATAGTTTTATACTTGATCTTTTTGTTTATCAATAAAATTGGATAGTTTACATTCATTTATGTTGTGTATATGTCTATGGATCGTTCAATGAATTAATAAGATGATGACATATATTCTCAAGAGTTGAAAATTTGAGATGTGTTATTGATGATTAATTCTTAAATTACTGCCGATCGATAGATCATAATGAGAATGATGATTGATTCGACGATATTGGTATAGGATCGCTTTTCTTTGGATAGAGGAGTCTTGAGCCTATAGTGTAGGAATACCGAAGCGAGAGTGCAGGTAGTTGTTAGTGAAAGGGCAAGTATAGTGCTCCCAAGTCTTGGAAGACTGTGAAGAAGTCAAGATGATGGCCCCTGAAGGCTAGGATTGGTTGGAGATATATCAGCAAAGATAAAGAGGCTGGCATATAGTCAGGCTGGCTTGGATACGCAGCCAAGCCAGCTCGATCTAAGATCAAGCTAGCTCGGCCTATATCCGAGCCGACTATCTCAGACAGATAGAAGATATGATTCAGAAAGACGCAGTCGAGTCGGCTCAGCTTTTGACTGAGCCAGCTTGATGGTGGCGAACAAATTTGGATAGATTTTCTATTTGATCTTGAACTAGGTCTAATCTAAGGAATCTTAAGGCCTAGTATGAGAGGTCTTAAGGTAGCTAATTCATATATTGGACTAGATCTTTAGTCCAGGAGATGAGAGCATGCAAAACATAGGTTTACATGAACTTAGATGAGTATTTTCATATATGGGTTAGCCGAGGAAATTTTTTTAGGACCGAGTCGTGTTGACTCAGAGTGTCTATATATATACTTGTATATATAGATTACGAAAAAAAAGAGAATGAGTTGAATTTCTTTTTTTCTTAAAATCCTAGTTTTTTTTCTTTCTCACTCTGCCACCGTCTCATCTTCTTATCATCTGATCTTTATCTTTCTTGCTATGGTCTCCAACTTACTTCCTCAGAGTTGGTAGAAGATACAAGAGTTTCCACAAGTCCTGAAATAATTCATAACAAGTGGTATCAGAGCCAGATTGTGTGGAAGGAGGAGAAGACACCTGAAAGTTGAAGATCTTTAGGTGCTGTGAATTCAGCAAGATTCTGTCAAGGTATTTTTCAAATTCCTTGGATTTGTGTTGCATTTTTTTTGGCTTGGATCCAGTCATGGGAAGCAACGTGAAGGTTGATTTCAAGAAGTTCGATGAAAATGAAAATTTTTTCATGTGAAAAGTTTAGATGGAAGATCTTTTGGTTCAAGCTGAATTGGATCAGGCATTAGAAGAGAAGTTTGAAGGGATGTTAGATTGCTAGTGGATGTCTCTAGAAAAAAAGGCCTACTTTGTGTTTAGAGGATGCTTGTTGGATGTGACACTCTATTTAGTTTTAGAGGAGAGGACCCCAAGAGGCTTGTGGTCAAAGTTGCAAATCATATATATGGGTAAGAATATGTGCAATAAGTTGATATTGAAGAAGAGACTGTACAGCCTTTAGATGCAGGAAGGTGGAGATGTCTTGAAATACATCTAGAAATTCGATCAGATGTGCAATGAGTTGCTGAATATTAAAGTGAAGATGGAGGAAAAAGATAAATCATTGCTTCTGTTATACTCATTGTCCTCATCCTATGACCCATTAGTGACGACGCTACTCTATGGTAAGGAGACCCTAGAGTATGAAGACATGGTCTCGGTATTGCGAACCAATGAATAGCAAGAGAAGTTGACCAAGGAAGGTAATCCCCAGGAGGGCTTGACCATGGGGGAGAGACCTGAAAGATCAAAGGAGAGAGGTAAGTCAAGGAGATGATCAAAGTTCCGAAAGAGCAAGAACAAGAAGGAAGCTAGATGCTACAAGTGCAACGAGTTAAGCACTTCAAGCATTATTGCCCGCAATGAAAGAACAAAAAGGAAGAAAAGAGTAGATCTGATGCACTGAGCACAGTGGCTGATAGTGAGGTGGAGGATGACCTCTTGATTGTATCAGATGGTCACAAAAGATACATAGATGTATGGATCTTGAATTTAGCTTGTTCACATCACTACACCTCAAACCGGTCTTGGTTTGTCTCATACACCAAGATTGATGAAGGGAGTGTGACACTTAAAGATGATCACCCATATAGAGTCGCTGGTATTGAAAGCATCTGGATGAGGATGTTCGATGGAATGGTGTGGACTCTCACAAATGTGAAGTACGTCTTAGATTTGAAGAAAAATCTTATGTCACTGGGCTATCTGGAGCGGAGCAGCTGTAGCTTCAGCAGTCATGCCAAGAGTAGAGTTCTCAATATCTCCAAAGGTGCTATGGTGGTGATGAGGGGCAGGAGGATGAAGAACAACATCTATAAATTGGTTGGATCTATGGTGATCGAAAAATCTGATGTAGCGGCAATAGTGCAAGATCAATAGGGGGCTTATCGATTGTGGCACTACCGCCTAGGCCACATGGATGATCGTGGAATGAAGAAGCTAAGCAAACATGGTCTAATTTTCAATTTGGATGGAGGTGTTACAAAGGTATATGAGCCATGCCAGATGAAAAAATAGAGGAGAGTATAATTTGCTATCAGTTCAGCCCACAGTGCAGCCCCACTAGAGCTAGTTCACACTGATGTATGGGGGCCAGCTCCATTTTCGATCAGAAATGGAGCGAGATACTTCTTGATCTTTATAGATGATTTTTCAAGAAAGGTATGGATCTACTTCATGAAGAAAAAATCAGAAGTCTTCACCAGATTCAAGATGTGAAAAGTTGAGATGGAGAAGGAGACAGGTCAGAACTTGAAGTGTCTACGGTCAGACAACGATGAAGAATACACCAGCAAAGAGTTCTAAGATTTTTGTAAGGAGTGTGGTATCAAAAAGTACTTCTCGATAAAAAAAACTCCTCAATAAAATGGGATGGCTAAAAAGATTAACATAATTTTTTTGGAAAAGATACGGTGCATGAGGCTGCAGGCAGGGCTTCCAAAGACGTTCTGGATTGATATAGTGGATGCAACCTATTATCTAGTGAATCGGTCATCTTATACAAAGTTAGATGATGGTATTCTAGAGGAGAGATGGTCTGGAAGGAAGATTGTACTGAGCCATCTAAGAGTTTTTGGATGCATGGCTTTTGTGCACATCGATGCTGGTGAGCAGAGCAAGTTGGATGCCAGATCATGAAAGATGGTGTTCTTGGAATATCCATGAAGAGTTAAGGGATACCAGCTATGGGATCCCTTAGAGAAGAAGATTGTCATTAGTAGGGATGTTATCTTTTATAAAAATTCAGTTCTCCAAAGACAAGATGGCATGGAGGAGTAGTAGATGTAGCAGGAGGTCCAGCAGGACAGCACTGGATAATTAACATCTTACTTTATTTTATCACTTGCAGGTGCATCAAGAGGACTTGGTATTCAGGTAGAGCACTCACTGGAGGTGTCTCCACAGGTAGATAAGCTTAGATAGGTAATGAAAGCCAGGAGGCCAAGCAGAAGCAAGCTGGACCTAGGACGGATATCGAGATTGTGCTGCACAAGCCTAAAAAAAATATCAGGCAATCAAAATGATATGGCTTCGAAGTTACACTGCCATATGTCCTGATAACAGCAAATGGAGATCCATACACCTAAGAGGTGGCTATGGATAGCTAGGATGGAGAGAGGTGGGTCCAAGCAATGTCCAAGGAGATGCAGGCTCTCCATAAGAATGAGATGTGGCATTTGTTGTAGTTGCCATGAGGAAAGAAATCCATTGGTTGCAAGTGGGTTTACCAATGCAAAGAGGAGCCTTCAGAGCAAGGAGGTATCAGGTATAAGGTGCGGTTAGTGGTCAAGGGATACTTCTAGAAGAAAAGCATCAATTTCAATGAAGTATTCTCTCTTATCATTAGGCATACTTTCATCAGAATGTTGCTGAGCATTGTGGCAGCTCAGGACTTGGAGCTGGAGTAGATGAATATCAAGATGGCATTCCTTCATGAGCATTTGGAGGAGAGCATTTATATGGAGCAGCCACTAGGGTTCCAAGAGTAGAAGAAAGATCTGTTTGCTGCAGAAATTGTTGTATGGGCTGAAGCAATCGTCACGATAATAGTACAAGTGATTTGACTCATATATAAGAAGCATTGGACTTTTTAGGTGTGAGTATGACTCTTGTGTGTATGTTAAATCTTTGGAGGATGAGTCAAGGGTGTTTCTACTCTTGTATGTGGATGACATGCTTATAGCATGCAAGAGTAGGAAGGCTGTGTAGGAACTAAAGGCAGCCTTGTCTCGGGAGTTTGAGATGAAGGATTTGGAGCTTGCAAGAAAGATCTTAGGCATAAAAATCTTCAAAGATCGAGCCAAGTGGATGCTGCATTTATCTTAGGGAGGCTACATCAGAAAGATCTTGGAGAGATTTGGGATGAAGAAAGCAAAACTGATGGAGCTGCCACTTACCAAATACTTCAGACTCTCAAAGATGATGTCACCATAGATTGAGGTGGAGGCTTAAGTGATGGAGAGAATACCATATGCCTTTGGTGTAGGAAGCTTAATATATGTCATGGTATGTTGTAGACTAGATATTGTCCATCTAGTGAGTCAGGTTAGTAGGTTTATGGCATAGCTTGGTAAGGAGTACCGGTGAGCACTGAAGTGGATCTTCAAGTATTTGATGGGTACTGTTGGAGTTGGCATCTGCTATGTGAAGGAACCAGATCTAAAATTTTATGGATAGATCTTGACTTTTTCAAGATTAGATAGCAAAAAATTTAAATAAATTAAATATTTATTTAAATAAATATGAAAACATTCTGGATCTAAGATTTATTACATGATCAAGGCATGATATTAAATGAAAAATTAAAAATATAGAAAAGATTAACATGTTGATCTCATTAACATGCTATAATACTATATCTAATGTAGCTATAGAATAATAAATTAGATCTGATACCTGAGAAAGTTAGATGTTCTAACTGAAGAAAAAAATCTATTTTTTGGATTAGGTTCGTTCAGATCTGATTAGATCAGGAGAGATATTTTAAAATTTTTTTCTCTAAGATCCTAATTAGATCTGAGACTCCTCAGATCTAATCTTATTGATCTATAAAAAAATAAAAATAAAAATAAAAATTAAATCTAATTTAATTATACCTTTATTTTGGATAATTCAATTATCCGATGATGATCTTGATGTTTGCCTGAGGTTCTGGATGTAGCCATGCAAGTGCCTGGCCTTTACCGATATCCACTCAGGCAAGATCTGAAGATCTTCTTCTTCTCAATCAATCCTCCAAAAATTGAATCTAGATCTGATCTTAAAGGTCTTCAAAAGTCGTTATCTCTTATAGCAGTGCTGCCTTCTTTCTTTTCTGATGCCTTTCACTTGCTTAGATCGCACCTTCTTCATGCCCAAAGTCCCTTGGGCGTGGAGAGGAGAGAGAGGACTAAAGGGTGGCATGGAGGAGGGAGAGGGGCTATGTGGTGTGGGCTAAAGGTAGAAGAATTGAATTCTAGGGTAGACAGGGTCTTATTTATAGACCCTGTTGCGCCATCAGTCCTCTTCTCCTCCAATCACAACCCTTTGTGAAATCAGATCTAAATCTGATTGGTGGGAATAGATATCCCTATGATTCCTCCTTAGAGATTTAAGACCTCCTTAGAGTGGCACCTAAGACCAGTCAAACTAAGTCTTCTTAGGAGAACTCTAATTGGAATCCCCTAAAGGAGATTGGAGTCCCATCTGTCCAACAGGGACTCCTCGCCTATCCTCATTGGGGTGCACGCCACCCTTGGCGTGCGCCCCTTTCCTTTTGCCAGTTTTTGGCAGGGGGACAAGCCCACCACTCTCCAATAATGGGTGCATGACACATGTGGTCAAAAGTCAAAGTGTCAATGGTCAACATTTGACCAAAGTCAAAGACAAGACTTTGGAGGTGACAAAAATGGCAGGTGTTGTCAAAATTTATCTCAAAATAAGACAACCTTTTCTGACTTGGACAACCTCCAGTCAGACCATATGAAGGCCTCTGATTGAGCACAAACTCCTTTGGCTCAGTCAGACAACTTATTTATGATAGTAAAAGAAGAACGTTAGGTTCAATCGAGTGCTAGCACGATTTTCCTTGAACCTAATTGAATCTCATTCAGATCAATTGAACTAGATCAGTTCAATTGATGATCACCAGATTCAAACCCTTGTTTGTGTGACCCAGTTAGGTTCAGTTCTGTATGGTAATGGGATATGTCATGATCTCTATCATCGACATCATCGAAACTCCTTTCGATGGATCAGAACTCTTCTGATTCGAAACAGCTAGAATGATCGATCATCTAAATCATTCTAATTGCTCCCAAAATCCACCAGTGACACCTAGCAGTATATGGTGGCAACCCATCAGAGCTGAATGCGAACCTCTTGGTGCAGCTACCTGTGTGATTAAGTTCTTCTATCTTGAGCCCCGATCAGATTAGGGTTAAGGTGAACTCGTCAAACCCTAGTCTCTGTCATATGATGTAATCATTCGATTCGAGTCCAATGTGAAAATCTAAATAGAAACTCTTTCTATTATTTCACTCTACCATGGCCATGGGCTTCTGGACTTGATTCTCATGATCATCATAGGGCTGCTCCTCTACCACCGAGGTAGATAGATTCCATCTTGATGCAATCCAGTTCCTACAATGAACATGCTATAGCCAACATACACCTCAGGGTTCCATATGGCTAGGAGACCGAGTAATGGTGTAGTCAAACTATAACACCCTCAAGGTGAACTGCCGATGCATCTCAGGTCAAAGAACCAGACACACTACTGCAGCATCGAGTCAGTCATTGACGAGAAGGTAGACTTCCCTAATGACTACTCGAGGTGGTCACGCTCAGTGCCCTCGTTCTCTAACGAGTACCTGTACTCTCGCTCCGGTGTCTCCACACCGTAGACTCAAGACTCATCTACTAAAGAGAAGCGATTGTACACCAACCTTCCGGATCAATCACCATCCTCGTGATGATCCTATGGTCGGGAGCATTTTTATGAGTTAATAATGATTATTCATGTCTTAAATTTTCAACTCTTGAAAATATGAATTATCATTACCATTAACTCAAAGGATGTATCACAGACACTAAATACACATATGTGATAGAAAATAACCCATTTTATTAATTATAGTCAAAATTATAATTTTGCCCCTAGAAGTGTATTACAAGTGTCAGCCAATTCTGGCTTCTAGGGCACATATATCTAACAATATCTCCCACTTTCACTTGTCCTAAAGCCAATTGGCTACAAGTCTAAGTCCCATCTTCTCAAGGTGGGCTTCGATCTTCTGCTGGCCCAACGGCTTTGTAAGTGGGTCTGCCACATTATCTGTGGAGTTGACTCTCTTGACCTCGAACGTAACCTTTCTCAAGGTAATCGCGGATGAGGTGGTATCGCCGCTCAATGTGCTTGGATTTCTGGTGAGACCTCGGCTCCTTAGCAAGGGCTATGACGCCATTGTTGTCGCAGTATAGAGGAATGGCATCTGATGGCATTACTCCAATTTCTGCAGCAAACTTCTTGTACCAGAATGCTTCCTTTGCAGCCTCTGATGCAGCGATATATTCTGCTTCCATGGTGGAATCTGCTATCACAGTTTGCTTGGAACTCTTCCAGCTGACAGCTCCACCATTGCACACAAACAGACTTCCAGATGTCGACTTTCGATCATCTATATCGGACATGAAATCCGAGTCTGTGTATCCCTGGACTTGGAGTTCTCCATTACCAAAGACCAACATCATATCCTTAGTTCTTCTCAAGTACTTAAGGATACATTTCACAGAAGTCCAGTGTTCTTCACCTGGATTTGACTGATATCTGCTTGTGACACTCACAGCATGGGCTATATCAGGTCGTGTACATAGCATGGCATACATGAGGCTCCCTATTGCAGAAGCATAAGGGATCTTGCTCATGCGTTCTATTTCCTCAGGTGTGCTGGGGCACATCTTCTTGGAAAGATGAATACCATGTCTGAAGGGTATTAATCCCCTCTTAGAGTTTTCCATACTAAACCTCTTTAGTACTTCCTCTATGTACATCTTCTGTGAAAGTCCTAGCATCCTATTCGGTCTATCCCTATAGACCTTAATTCCTAGAATAAAGGATGCTTCACCTAGGTCTTTCATGGAGAATTCCTTGGACAACCACATTTTGACTGATGTCAACATGGGAATATCATTCCCAATAAGGAGGATGTCATCCACGTACAATACGAGGAAGACAACAGCGCTCCCACTGACCCTTTTGAAAACACATGGTTCCTCTTCATTTTTGATGAAACCAAACTTTTTGATCACATCATTGAAACGAGTGTTCCAGCTCCGAGATGCTTGCTTAAGTCCATATATGGACCTTTGCAGCTTGCAAACCTTGTGATCAGTATCACTGGATGTGAAACCTAGCGGCTGTTCCATATAGATATCTTCCTCAAGATATCCATTTAAGGAATGCCGTTTTCACGTCCATTTGCCATATTTCATAATCGAAATAGGCTGCAACAGGCAAGCAATGTGCGGATGGATTTTAGCATAGCTACTGGGAAAAGGTATCCTGATAGTCAATGCCTTCGCGTTGACTATAACCTTTTGCCACTAGTCTAGCCTTGAATGTCTCCACATTCCCATCTGCACCAATCTTTCTCTTGAAGATCCATTTACACCCAATAGGTACTATACCTTCTGGTGGATCTACCAAGGTCCAGACTTGGTTTGAGTGCATCGAGTCAATTTCTGACTTCATTGCCTCTAAGCCATTTCTCGGAGTCGATATCTGATATCGCCTCGTTGTAGGTTTTGGGATCATCACCATGAGCACCATTACCTATGAGGAACATTTTCTCTACTTCCTCTGAAATAATACCTAAGTATCTTTCAGGGGGACGGGAAAACTCTTTCCGATCTACGAGGTGGAGGAGGTAGTGTTCTTATTGGCTCAACCTGATTTGGTTCCACTTGGTCCTTAGCTCGTTCTACTTGTGAGACTTTCTCATCAAGCTTAATCTGCTTTCCAATGCCGCTATCTTGAATAAACTATTTTTCAAGAAAGATGGCATGTCGACTCACAATCACATTGTGGTCTTCTGGAATGTAGAAATAGTATCCTAATGACTCTTTAGGATATCCTATGAATCGAGCTCTAAAGGACCTAAACTCTAACTTGTCCGCTTGTTGTCTTTTGACATGAGCCGGACAACCCCAAATTCTGAGATGACTCAGACTTGGTTTCTTACCGTGCCATATCTCATACGGTGTGGTAGGAACGGTTTTAGAGGGAACCCTATTCAGTAAATAGATTGAAGTTAACAATGAATGTCCCCAAAGAAAATCAGGGAGGTCTGTGAAGCTCATCATGGATCGAACCATATCCAATAGAGTCCGATTTCTCCATTCTGAAACCCCGTTGAGTTGAGGTGTTCCTGGTGGAGTCCATTGAGAGACTATGCCATTTTCCTTAAGATAGTCTAGGAATTCCCGGCTAAGGTATTCACCTCCTCGATCTGATCGAAGAACCTTAATGGGTTTTCCAGTTTGTTTTTCTACTTCATGTCTGAATTCTTTGAACTTTTCAAAAGCTTCAGACTTGTGTCTCATAAGATACACATACCCATACCTAGACAGATCATCGGTAAAGGTAATGAAGTAGACAAAATTGCCTCTAGCCGGCACATCAAATGGGCCGCACACATCAGTATGTACTAGGGCAAGGAGATCTGTGGCCCTCTCCCCATGTCCAACAAAAGGGAGTTTAGTCATTTTGCCTTGAAGACAAGATTCACAAGTTGGATATGACTCAAAAGTCAATGGACTCAATAGCCCATTTTTCTCCAATTTGTTGAATCCTATCTTCTGCTATATGACCTAATCTCAGGTGCCATAGATATCTGTCGTTTGGACTATCCCTAGGTCGTTTGGCATTCACGTTTTGCTCGATAGTTAAAAATAGGTACATCAATATGTAACTGATAAAGACCATTAATAAGGAAACCATTTGCAATTTTATTTCTTTCATAAAGAATGTTACAATGGTCCTTAAAGAAGGTGATCACATAACCTTCTTGTGCTAAGCATGAAACAGAAATCAAATTCCTGCTAGCTGCAGGCACATAATAACAGTCTTTTAAAACTAAGTCTAAACCAGATGGTAATCGAAGAGGGTATGTTCCCACGGCTACTGCAGCAACTCTTGCTCCATTACCGATGCGTAGGATCATGTCTCCATCCCTCAGCCTCCTGCTATCCTCAAGACCCTGCATAGAAGTGCACAGATGAGCACTAGAACCAGAGTCAAGCACCCAACTGGATGCAGAAGAAACCGTAAGGTTAGACTCAATAACGAGCATACCTCCAGAAGGACCTTCCTTCTTGTTCTTCAGGGTGGCCAGGTAAGTAGGGCAGTTCCGCTTCCAATGGCCGTCGCTGTTGCAATGGAAACACTTTTCCTTTGACATCGGCCTTTCTTCTTCGGCTTCTGCCTTCTTCTTCTTTGATCCTTCCACCTTTTGCTTTTTCACAGACTTCTTTTTCTTTCCATAAGACTTTCTTTTGGAAGAAGTCCGTTCCATAGCAAGAACTGAGCCTTTAGAACCTTTCATAGAAAGCTCAGCGGTAACCAGCATATTCATTAACTCGGCCAAGGAATTTTGAAGTTTATGCATGTGGTAATTCATGATGAATTGCCCATATGCATCAGTCAAGGATTGCAGAATAATATCGTTCTGCAGATCCAAGTCCAACTTCACACCGAGCTTCTCAAGCTCTTCCATGTCCTTGATCATTGTCAGACAGTGATCTTGGACTGACTGCCCATCACGCATCTTAGCCTTAAAAAGTCATTTCGTGACTTGATATTTGGCTGCGCGACTCTGTTCACCAAACATCTCCTGCAGGTGAGCCAACATTTGGCGAGCAGTCCCGATATCTTCATGTTGGCGCTGGAGCTCATCAGACATCGAGCCCAACATGTAATATCTGGCCTTATTATCTTCGTCTAATCCATTTTTCCAGAGACGCTCTCTGTTCAGTGGATGGACGAGGCTGGTAAGGTGGGAGGGTCCTGGTCCAAAACATGGGTTAACTTCTCAAAACCCAAAATAATTTTGTAGTTCCTGAGCCAATCTTTATAATTGGGTCCAGTCAGTCTATGTGTGTCCAGGATACGTGCCAATGGGTTGGACGCAGACATTTTTCCTGTAGAGAGTCAAAGATTCTAGTTAGATACTGTAATTTTGACTTGACCAATTTATTTAGGGATTTTATTTTTAAACAAATTAGCTCCCACTATTTTCTTGGATCCCTACACTCCCTCTGTAGAGATGCAAAAATCTCCATGATTAATGATTTCTAGTGGGTGGTGCGGTCTCACCAACTGACTCATCACCTCACCTAACAGTTATTGGTGATGGGTTAGCCAATGAGTGAACAACTCTTGTTCAATGATTCTCTAATCATGGTGCACCCAAACTTGGTCTCTAATTCATGAATCTCACCGTATCCGAAATATTGATCCACTCCTTAGTTAAGTCAGACCCACCATTTGCATAGACTGGGTTCCTAATTGAGTCTCTCACCGTATCCAAAATATTGAGCCCAACTCATCCTCCAGCCCATAGCATCCAATGCCTAATAGACATGGTTGCATCTTCCCGGTGCAACTGAGCCACTGTATCCAGCCGAGAACAATCAACCCCGGGAAGGGCCCGCACATCTACAATGGTGGAAGACCTCAGACTTAATCTTTTCTTAGGGAGAATTGATTCAGGTCTCATTAAACTAGACTTGGCATTAGTCATAACAATTATGACTAACCTAGTGGCATGGGTTAGCTCGGATTATTGACCACCTCAGATCAGAACTGTGTCAACAGATATGGCCAGGTAAGTGAGACCGGTGGAAGGAATATGCCATTAACTCGTACAAGAACGCATTCAGGTCGAGTAGCTTCCAATTAAAAACCAGTCGGTCGTATGTGCCAAACTTACCTTAGACACCAAATTGTTGAGTCAGAACCAATTGGGTTAGCCTACAATCCAGACTCTAACCTCTGAGCCTAATTAGGTCTTGCTTGATGATCGTGACTCGATCTTGACCCAGACTTAATCCTATTAGGCTGGTCAATTTAAGCATTGTTGATCCCATCTAACCAACTCTTGATTCGGTTTGATCAACCGCTTAGACCTAATTGAGCTACCCAAGCCCGAACCCAGTATTATGAATATGTCTTAGATCTGAAATTCTCAATTTTAGACCTAATTAATATTTCCATAAACTTAATTCTTAATTAAGTAGGGTTCATAAACAAAATATGCACAATAAATCCTAGGGTTTCAGGATCTAGGGTTTTGCAGAAAGTAAGTTTTGGGTTTCTGATTAAGGACGAACACGCAGCACCCCTACACATCATAAGAACACCCCATCGAATGGGAAGAGAGGGCCTTTAAACCCTTCTTCGTTCTTATGACCGGACGGCCAAGAGGAACGCCTTAATCAGGAACATGTAAATACTACAAAACAGTTTTAGATCTATATCATATATCTCATATACAAATTAGATCTAATCATGGCATATTTTGCATACATCTCATGTATCAAATCATGCATATTTTCAGATCTAAATTATCTCATAATAATCTAAAAAAAATTAGATTTAAATTGATCTAATCAAAATAAATTCTAATCTAGACAATTATGTAGAACTATTCTACAACTAGTCTAGACATGCATCAATCATATCTCATATGATATTTAAAATTAAATAATTTTTATTTTTTATTTTTTAGATGTTATTATAACACTTATAATATCAAAAAATAGTAAATAAATAGATCTAAAATATGATTTAATCAAATTAAATCAAAACATGCAAGAACTATTCTATAGAACTATTCTATTTTAGAACTAGTCATGCATATCTTCTAATCTTAGATCCAAATCATTTAATTTTAATTTTTTCTGATTTCAGATCTGATCACATCTCATGTGACATCTGAAATCACTTATTTTTAATTAAAATAAATTTAAAATCAGATCTAAATAATTTTAGAAACCATGGCTCTGATACCAGTTGAAGGGAAAATCCTGATTTTCCCGGTCCAGGTTCGTTCAGATCTGATCAGATCAAGAGATATATTTCAAAAATTTTTTCTCTTGATCTCTCAGATCTTGATATATTTTAGATCTAATTCTTATTATTTTAATAAATAAAATAAAATAAGATAAATTAAATCAAATTTAATTTACCTTGATTTGGGTAATCCTATTACCCTTGATGATCCTGATTGCAGCGGAAGGTTCTGGATCTAGCCACGCAAGCGCCTGGCCTCTACCGGTATCCACTCAGGGGATCTGGAGATCCTCTTCTTCTCTATCACATCTCCAAAAATTAGATCTGGATCTGATCTGGAGGATCTTCAAAACTCTTTTTTGAAGATCAGCAGTCGTCCTTTGCAGCAGCGCAGCCTTCTTGCTTTTGATCGCCTTTCTCTTGATCTGGAATCGCACCAACCAAGTCCAAAACTCTTTTGGACGTGGAGAGGAGAGAGAGGAAGGGGTGGAGAGAAGGGGAGAGGCCAATAATTAGAGCTAACCCATGCCACTAGGTTAGTCATAATTGTTATGACTATGATAAGTCTAGTTTAATGAGACCCGAAACAATTCTCCCTAAGAAAAGATTAAGTCTGAGGTCTTCCACCATTATAGATATGCGGGTCCTTTCTGGGGTTGATTGTTCTCGATTGGATACAGTGGCTCAGTTGCATCGAAAAGATGCAACCATGTCTATTAGGCATTGGATGCTATGGGCTGGAGGATGAGTTGGGCTTAATATTCTGAATACGGTGAGAGACTCAATTAGGAATCCAGTCTGTGCAAATGGTGGATCTGACTTAACTAAGGAGTGGATCAATATTCCAGATACGGTGAGATTCATGAATTAAAGATCAAGTTTGGGTGCATCATGATTAGAGAATCATTGAACAAGAGTTATTCACTCATTGGCTAACCCATCATCAATAACTGTTAGGTGAGGTGATGAGTCAGTTGGTGAGACTGCACCACCCACTAAAAATTATTAATCGTGGAGATTTTCACATCTTTACAGAGAAAGTGTAGGGATCCCAAGAAAATAGTGGAAGCTAATTTATTTAAAAATAAAATTTTTAAACAAATTGATCAAGTCATAATTACAGTATCTAACTAGAATCTTTGAATCTCTACAGAAAAATGTCTGCGTCCAATCCATTAGCATGTATCCTGGACACACTTAGACTGACCGAATTCAATTATAAAGATTGGCTTAGAAACTACAAAATTATTTTGGGTTTCGAGAAGTTAACCCATGTATTGAATCAGGACCCTTCCATCTTACCAGCTTGTCCATCCACTGAATAGAGAGTATCTCTGAAAAAATGGATAGACGAAGATAATAAGGCCAGATATTACATGTTGGGCTCGATGTCTGATGAGCTCCTGCGCCAACATAAAGATATCAAAATTGCTTGCCAAATGTTGGCTCACCTACAGGAGATGTTTGGTGAATAGAGTCGCGTAGCCAAGTATCAAGTCATGAAATAACTTTTTAAGGCTAAGATGCATGATGGGGCAGTCAGTTCAAGATCACTGTCTGACGATGATCAAGGACATGGAAGAGCTTGAGAAGCTCGGTGTGAAATTAGACTTGGATCTGCAGAACGATATTATTCTGCAATCCTTGACTGATGCATATGGATAATTCATCATGAATTACCACATGCATAAACTTCAAAATTTCTTAGTCGAATTAATGAACATGCTGGTCACCGCTGAGCTTTCTATGAAAGGTTCTAAAGGCTCAGTTCTTGCTATGGAATGGACTTCTTCCAAAAGAAAGTCTTATGAAAAGAAAAAGAAGTCTGTGAAAAAGCAGAAGGTGGAAGGAGCAAAGAAAAAGAAGGCAGAGCCGAAGTTGAAAGCCGCTGCCAAAGGAAAGTTTTCCATTACAACAGTGATGGCCACTGGAAGCGGAACTGCCCTACTTACCTGGCCACCCTGAAGAACAAGAAGGAAGGTCCTTCTAGAGGTATACTCGTTATTAAGTCTAACCTTACGGTTTCTTCTGCATCCAGTTGGATGCTTGACTCTGGTTCTAATGCTCATCTATGCACTTCCATGTAGGGTCTTGAGGATAGCAGGAGGTTGAGGGGATGGAGACATGATCCTATGGGTTGGTAATGGAGCAAGAGTTGCTGCAGTGGCAGTGGAAACATACCCTCTTTGATTACCATTTGGTTTAGACTTAGTTTTGAAAGACTGTTATTATGTGCCTATAGCTAGTAGGAATTTGATTTCTGTTTCATGCTTAGCACTAGAAGGCTATGTGATTACCTTGTTTAAGGGCCATTGTAACATTCTTTATGAAAGAAATAAAATTGCAAATGGTTTCCTTACTAACGATCTTTATCAGCTACATATTAATGTACCTATTCTAACTATCGAGCAAAACGTGAATGACAAACGACCTAGGGATAGTCCAAATGATAGATATCTATGAAACTAAGATTAGGTCATATAGCAAAAGATAGGATTAACAAATTAGGGAAAAATGGGCTATTGAGTTCATGACTTTCGAGTCATATCTAACTTATGAATCTTGACTCCAAGGCAAAATGACCAAACTTTCTTTTATAGGACATGGGGAGAGGGCCATAGATCTCCTTGCCCTAGTACATACTGATGTGTGCAGCCCATTTGATGTGCCAGCTAGAGATAATTTTATCTACTTCATTATCTTTACCGATGATCTGTATAGATATGGGTATGTGTATCTTACGAGATACAAGTCTGAAGCCTTTGAAAAGTTCAAAGAATTCAGACATGAAGTAGAAAAACAAATTGAAAAATCCGTTAAGGTTCTTCGATCAGATCGAGGAGGTGAATACCTTAGCCAGGAATTTCTAGACTATCTCAAGGATAATGGCAAAGTTCTCAATGGACTCCACTAGGAGCACCTCAACTCAATGGGGTTTCAGAATGGAGAAATCGGACTCTATTGGATATGGTTCGATCCATGATGAGCTTCACATACCTTCCTAATTTTTTTTGAGAATATTTATTGTTAACTTCAATTTATCTACTGAATAGGATTTTCTCTAAGACTATTCCTACCACACCATATGAGATATGGCATGGTAAGAAACCAAGTCTGAGTCATCTCAGAATTTGGGATTGTTCGGCTCATGTCAAAAGTCAACAAGCGGACAAGTTAGAGTTTAGGTCTTTTAGAGCTTGATTAATAGGATATCCTAAAGAGTCATTAGGATACTATTTCTACATTCCAGAAAATCATAATATGATTGCGAGTCGACATGCCATCTTTCTTGAAAAATAGTTTATTCAAGATAGCGGCATTGGAAAGCAGATTAAGCTTGATGAGAAAGTCTCACAAGTACAACGAGCTAAGGACCAATTGGAACCAAATCAGGTTGAGCCAATAAGAACATTACCTCCACCTCGTAGATCGAAAAGAGTTTTCCATCCTCCTGAAAGATACTTAGGTATTATTTCAGAGGAAATAGAGGAAATGGTTCCTCATAGGTAATGGTGCTCATGGTGATGATCCCAAAACCTACAACGAGGTGATATCAGATATCGACTTTGAGAAATGGTGAGAGGCAATGCAGTCAGAAATCAACTTGATGCACTCAAACCAAGTCTAGACCTTGGTAGATCCACCAAAAGGTATAGTAACTATTGGGTGTAAATGGATCTTCAAGAGAAAGATTGGTGCAGATGGGAATGTGGAGACATTCAAGGCTAGACTAGTGGCAAAAGTTTATAGTCAACGCGAAGGCATTGACTATCAGGATACCTTTTCTCCAGTGGCCATCCATCCGCACATTGCTTGTCGTTGCATCCTATTTTGATTATGAAATATGGCAAATGGACGTGAAAATGGCATTCATGAATGGATATCTTGAGGAAGATATCTATATGGAACAACTGCTAGGTTTCACATTCAGTGATACTGATCACAAGATTTGCAAGCTGCAAAGGTCCATATATGGACTTAAGCATGCATCTCAGAGCTGGAACACTCATTTCAATAATGTGATCAAAATGTTTGGTTTCATCAAAAATGAAGAGGAACCATGTATCTTCAAAAAGGTCAGTGGGAGCGCTATTATCTTCCTCGTATTGTACGCGAACGACATCCTCCTTATTGGGAATGATGTTTCCATGATGACAATAGTCAAATTATGGTTGTCCAAGGAATTCTCCATGAAAGACTTAGGTGAAGTATCCTTTATTCTAGGAATTAAGGTCTTTAGGGATAGACCGAATAGGATGCTAGAACTTTCATAGAAGATGTACATAGAGGAAGTACTAAAGAGGTTTAGTATGGAAAACTCTAAGAGGGGATTAATACCCTTCAGATATGGCATTCATCTTTCCAAGAAGATGTGCCCTAGCACACCTAAGGAAATAGAATGCATGAGCAAGATCCCTTATGCTTCTGCAATAGGGAGCCTCATGTATGCCATGCTATGTACACGACCTGATATAGCCCATGCTGTGAGTGTCACAAGAAGATATCAGTCAAATCCAGATGAAGAATACTGGACTTCTATGAAATGTATCCTTAAGTACTTGAGAAGAACTAAGAATATGATGTTGGTCTTTGGTAACAGAGAACTCTAAGTCCAGGGATACACAGACTCGAATTTCATATCCGATGTAGATGATCGAAAGTCAACATCTGAAAGTCTATTTGTGTGCAATGGTGGTGCTGTCAGCTGGAAGAGTTCCAAGCAAATCGTGATGGCAGATTCCACCATGAAAGCAGAATATATCGCTGCATTAGAGGCTGCGAAGGAAGCATTTTGGTACAAGAAGTTTGCTACAGAAATTGGAGTAATGCCATCAGATGCCATTCCTATATACTACGACAACAATGGTGCCATAGCCCTTGCTAAGGAGCCGAGGTCTCACCAAAAATCCAAGCACATTGAGCAGTGATACCACCTTATCTGTGATTACCTCGAGAAGGGTTACGTTGAGGTCAAGAGAGTTGACTCCACAGACAATGTGGCAGACCCACTTACAAAGCCGTCGGGCCAGCAGAAGATCGAAGCCCACCTTGAGAAGATGGGACTTAGACTTGTAGCCAATTGGCTTTAGGATAAGTGAAAGATTGTTAGATATATGTGCCCTAGAAGCCAGAATTGGCTGACACTTGTAATACACTTCTAGGGGCAAAATTATAATTTTAACTAAAATCAATAAAATGGATTATTTTCTATCACATATGTGTATTTAGTGTCTGTGATACATCCTTTGAGTTAATGGTAATGATAATTCATATTTTCAAAAGTTGAAAATTTAAGACATGAATAATCAATATTAACTCATAAAATGCTTCTGACCATAGGATCATCATGAGGATGGGTGATTGATCCAGAAGGTTGGTGTACAATTGCTTCACTTTAGTAGATGAGTCTTGAGTCTATGGTGTGGAGACACCAGAGCGAGAGTACAGATACTCGTTAGAGAACAAGGGGCATTGAGCGTGACCACCTCGAGTAGTCATTAGGAAGTCTACCTTCTCGTCAATGACTGACTTGTTGCTGCAGTGGTGTGTCTGGTTCATTAACCTGAGATGCATCGATAGTTCACCTTGAGGGTGTTATAGTTTGACTACACCATTACTCGATCTCCTAGCCATACGAAATCCTGAGGTATATATTGGCTATAGCATGTTCATTGTAGGAACTGGATAGCATCAAGATGGAATCTATCTACCTCGGTGGTAGAGGAGCAGTCCTATGATGATCATGAGAATCAAGTCCAGAAGTCCATGGCCATGGCAGAGTGAAATAATAGAAAGAGTTTCTATTTAGGTTTTCACATTGGACTTGAATCAAATGATTACATCATATGACAGAGACTAGGGTTTGACGAGTTCACCTTAACCCTAATCTGATCGAAGCTCAAGATAGAAGAACTTAATCACATAGGTAGCTGCACCAAGGGGTTCGCATTCAGCTCTGATGGATTGCCACCATATATTGTTAGGTGTCACTGGTGCATTTTGAAAGCAATTAGAATGATTTAGATGATTGATCATTCTAGCTATTCGAATCAGAAGAGTTCTGATCCATCGAAAGGAGTTTCGATGATGTCAATGATAGAGATCATGACATATCCCATTACCATATAGAACTGAACCTAACTGGATTACACAAATAAAGGTTTGACTCTGGTGATCATCAATTGCACTGATCCAGTTCAATTGATCTGAATGAGATTCAATTAGGTTCAGAGAAATCGTGCTAGCACTCGATTGAACCTAACATTCTTCTTTTACTATCATAAATAGTTGTCCTGACTGAGCCAAAGGAGTTTATGCTCGATCAATGACCTTCACTTTGTCTGACTAGAGCTTGTCCAAGTCAGAAAAGGGTTGTCTTATTTTGTAAGATAATACCGATCATTTTTTGGTCACCTGCCATTTCTCGTCCTTTGACTTTGGTCAAAAGTTAATCTTTGATTAGTCAAACGTTGACCATTGACACTTTGACTTTTGTCCACATGTCACGCACCTATTGAAGAGCTGGTGGGGGCTTGTCCCCCTGCCAGAACTTGGCATGGAGGAGGGTGCACGCCACCCTTGGCATGTGCCCAAGCTGGAGGCGCCCAGGAGTCCCTGTTGGATAGGGACTCCATCTCCTTTTTGGATTTCGATTAGAGTTCTCCTAAGAACCAACTTTGACTGATCTTAGGTGCCATCTAAGGAGGAATCTAAGGGACTCTATTCCCACCAATCAGATTTAGATCTAATTTCATAAAGGATTGTGATTGGTTGGGAAGAAGAGGAGTTGGATCACAGATAGTCTATAAATAAGACCCTACGCCCAACTCAAATTATGATTGAAAAGTAATTCAATTCCCACGCCCCAAGGCCTCCTCTCTCCTCTTCCTCCATGCCAAACCCACCTTCTCCCTCTCCTCTCCATGTCCAAAGTGGTTTGGACCTTGGTTGGTGCAATCCAGACGAGAGAAAGGCAACTGAAAGCTAGAAGGTTGCGCTGCTGCAAAGGACAACTGCTGATCTTCGAAAGGCATTTTGAAGATCCTCCAGATCAGATCTAGATTTAATTTTTGGAGATTTGATAGAGAAGAAGAGGATCTCTAGATCCAACCCGAGTGGATATCAGTAGAGGCCAGGCACTTGCGTGGCTAGATCCAGAACCTTCCACTGCTTACAGGATCATCAACGGGGTAATAGGATTACCCACTTCAAGGTAAATTAAATTTAATTTAATTTATCTAAATTTATTTTAATTACTAAAGTAATAAGAATTAGATCTAAAATATTTTAGATCAGATTATGATCAAAGAAAATTTTTTTTGAAATATATCTCTTGATCTGATTAGATCTGAATGAACCTGGTTCGGAAAATCAGGATTTTCTTTCAATCTCTATCATCGACATCATCGAAACACCTTCAGATGGATCAGAATTTTTTTGATTCAGAAAACTAGTATAATCGATCATCCAAATCATTCTAATTGCTTCCAAAATCCATCAGTGACATCTAACAGCATATGGTGGCAACCCATTAGAATTGAAAGTGAAACTCTTAGTGTAGTTACCTATGTGATTAAGTTCCTCTATCTTGAGGCCCGATCGGATTAGGGTTAAGGTGATCTCATCAAACCCTAATTTTCATCATATGAATTAATCATTCGATTCAAGTCCAATATGAAAATCCTAATAGAAATTCTTTCTATTATTTCACTCTACCATGGCCATGGGCTTATAGACTTGATTCTTATGATCATCATGGGGCTACTCCTCATCTACCGAGGTAGATAGATCCCTTATTGGTGCAATCCAATTTCTATAATGAATATGCTATAGCCAACATATACCTCAGAGTTTCGAATGACTAGAAGATCGAGTTATGGTGTAGTCAATCTATAACACCCTCAAGGTGAACTGTCGATGCACCTCAGGTCAAAGAACCAGACACACTACTACAGCTTCAAGCTAGTCATCGATGAAAAGATAGACTTCCTCATGACCACTCTGTTAGATATGTGTGCCCTAGAAGCCAGAATTGGTTGACACTTGTTATACACTTCTAAGAGCAAAATTATAATTTTGACTATAAATAATAAAATAGATTATTTTCTATCATAATGTGTATTTAGTGTCTGTGATGCATTCCTTGAGTTAATGGCAATGATAATTTTTATTTTCAAGGGTTAAAAATTTAAGACATGAATTTTCATTATTAACTCATAAAATGCTCCTGACCGTAGGATCATCATGAGGATAGTGATTGATCTGAAAAGTTGATGTACAATCGCTTTTTTATAGTAGATGAGTCTTAAGTCTATGGTGTAGAGACACTAGAGCGAGAGTATAGATACTCGTTAGAGAACGAGGGCACTGAGCATGACCACCTCGATCAATCATTAAAAATTCTATCTTCTCATTGATGACTGGCTTGAAGCTGTAGTTGTGTGTCTGATTCTTTGACTTGAGATGCATCGACAGTTCACCTTAAGGATGTTATAGTCTGACTACACCATGACTCAATCTCTTAGCCTTCGAAATTCTGAGGTGTATGTTGGCTATAGCATGTTCATTATAGGAATTGGATTGCACCAAGAGAAAACTTATCTACCTCGGTAGATGAGGAGTAGCCCTATGATGATCACGAGAATCAAGTTGATAAGCCCATGGCCAAGGCAGAGTGAAAAAATAGAAAGAGTTTTCATTAAGATTTTCATACTGAAACTGAATCAAATGATTAATCATATGACGGATATTAGGGTTTGACGAGTTCACCTTAACCCTAATCCGATGGGGCTTAAGATAGAAGAACTTAACCACATAGGTAACTATATTGAGAGATTCATTTTCAATTCTGATGGATTGCCACCATATGCTGCAAGGTGTCACTGGTAGATTTTGAGAGCAATTAGAATGATTTAGATGATCAATCATACTAGTTGTCTGAATCAGAAAAGTTTTGATCCATCGAAAGGTATTTTGATGATGTCAATGATGACGATCATGACATATCTCATTACCATACGAAATTGAATCTAACTAGATCACACAAATAAGAGTTTGGATCTGGATATCATCAATTGGACTGACCCAGGTCAATTGATTTGGATTTGATTCAATTAGATTCAAAAAAATCATGCTAGCACATGATTGAGTCTAATATTCTCCTTTAATTATCATTAAAAATTATCGCAACTAAGCCAAATATGTTTGGACTCACTCAGGTACCTTTACTTGGTCTAACTAGAGCTTGTCTAGGTCAGAAAAGGGTTGTCTTAATTTATGAGATGAATTTGAGACAGCATCTGTCATTTTCCGTCACCTACTAAATCCTGTTTCGGACATTTGGTCAAATATTGACCTTTGACACTTAGACATCTGCCCATGTGTCAAGCCATCATAGGAGAGAATATTTGGACCAATCCACCTACTAAAAGGTAGAAGGATAAGGGGTGCATGCCTAGGGAGCCGTGCGCCCATGGATAGTGACGTTTGGAGTCCCAAACAGATGGGACTCTAGGTTGCTTCGGGGTTTCTACCTAGGTGGCGCTAAAGATTAGACTTTGATCAGTCTTGGCACCATCTAAGGATGATTCGAGGGGCACTCATCTGATTGAATTAGATGATGTCATCCCACCAATTAGATTTAGATCTGATCACACAAAAGGTCGTGATTGGTCGGGATGATGTGGCACTGCATGGCGCAGTAGGGTCTATATAAACCCTATCTACGCCTAGGATTTAGCTCTCTAGCCTATTGCCCACACCACAAGGCTGCTCGTCTCCCTCCTCCATGCCATCTTTAGGCCCTCTCTCTCCTATCCATGCCTAAGAATCTTTGGGCTTCAGTTTGGTGCGATCCAAGCAAGAGAAAGGCAACGAGAAAGGAAGAAGGTAGCACTGCTGCAAGAGATGACACCCGGTCTACAAAAGAAGTTTTGAAGATCTTTCAAATTAGATCCAAACCTAATATTTGGAGAAGTGATAAAGAAGGAGAAGATCTTTAAATTCTATCTTAGTAGATACCGATAGAGGTCAGGCACTTGCATGGCTAGATTCAGAACCTCAAGAAGATATCAGGATCATCACAGGATAATCTGATTACCCACTATAAGATAAAATTAATTTAGTTTTAATTTATTCTTTATTTTATTTTTTTATTAGATTAATAATATTAGATCTAAAATATCTCATATCTGATCTAGATCTAAGAAATTTTTTTTTGAAATATCTCTCTTGATCCAATCAGATCTGAACAAATCTAACTCAGAAAATAGAATTTTTTCTTCAACTGATATCAAAACCAGGTTACATTAGATATGATTTTAATTTATTTTGATTTAATAATTAAATAATTTTAGAGATCACATGAGATGTGATTAGACCTAAAATTAAAAAAATTAAAAATTAAAAATTAAATAGTTTAGATCTAAGTTGTACAAGATGCATGACTAGTTGTAGAATAGAATTGTTCTATATATAGTTTTGCATGATCATAATTTAATTTAATTAGTTATAATTTTTAGATCTATTTATTTATTATTTTTTAATATTATAAATATTATAATAAAATCTAAAAAATAGAAAATATAGTTATTTAATTTTTATTCATATGAGATATGATGAATGCATGTTTAGACTAGTTGTAGAATAGTTCTACATAATTATCTAAAATAAAATTTATTTTGATATGATCAATTTAAATTTAAGTTTTTAGATAATTATGAGATAATTTATATGTAAAAATATACATGATATGATACATGAAGATGTATGCAAAATATGTTTATAGTTAGATTAATTTTTATATATGAGATATATGATGTAGATCTAACTAGTTTTATAGTTTTTATATTTTTGATTAAGGCATTCCCCTTGGCCATCTGGTCATAAGAATAAAGTAGGATTTAAATATCCTCTCCTTTCATTCGATGGGGTATTTTTATGATGTGCAGGGGTGCTGCGCGTTCATCCTTAATCAAAAATCTAAAACTTATTTTCTGCAAAACCCTATATCTTGAAATCCTAGGATTTTATTTACATATTTTGTTTGTGAACCCTAAACTTAATTAAGAATTAAGATTATGAAATATGTTAAGTCTAAAAATTGAGAATTTTTAGATTTAAGACATATTCATAAAATTGGGTTCGGACTTGGGTAGCTCAATTAGGTCTAGCGATTGATCAAATCGAATCAAGAGTTGGTTAGATGTGATCAAGAGCGCTTAAATTGACTAGCCTAATAGGATTAATTCTAGATCAAGATCGAATCACATGAGTGATCGATCAAGCTAAGACCTAATTAGGCTCAGTGGTTAGAGTCTGAATTGTAGACTAATCTGATTAGTTCTGGCTCAATAATTTGGTGTTTAAGATAAGTCTAGTAGATATGATCGACTGATTTTTAATTGGGAGCTACTTGATTCGAATGCATTCTTATCGAGTTAATGGCATATCCCTTCCACCGATCTCACTTATCAAGCCATATTTGTCGATCCAGTCCTGATCTAAGGTGGTTAACAATCTGAGCTAACCCATGCCACTAGGTTAGTCATAATTGTTATGGCTATTGTAAGTCAAGTTTAAAGAGACCTAAAGCAAATCTCCCTAAGAAAAGATTAAATCTAAGGTCTTCCATCATTGTAGATATGCGGGCCCTTTCCAAGGTTGATTATTCTCGACTGATCACAGTGGTTTAGTTGCATCGAAAAGATGCAACCATGTCTATTAGGCATTGGATGCTATGGGCTGGAGGATAAATTGGGCTAAATATTTTGGATACAGTAAGAGATCCAATTAGGAATCCAATCTGTGCAAATGGTGGGTCTGACTTAACTAAGGAGTGGATCAATATTTCGAACATGGTGAGATTCATGAATTAGAGATCAAGTTTGGGTGCACCATGATTAGAGAATCATTGGACAAGAGTTGTCCACTCATTGGCTAACCTATCATCAATAACTGTTAGGTGAGGTGATGAGTCAGTTGGTGGGACTACACCACCCATTGAAAATCTATAATCGTGGAGATTTTCACATCTCTACAGAGGGAGTGTAGGAATCTAAGAAAATAGTGAGAGCTAATTTATTTAAAAATTAAACTTCTAAATAAATTACTCTAGTCTTAATTATAATATCTAACTAAAAATTTTGACTCCCTACAGAAAAATATCTGCATCCAATCCACTAGCACGTATCCTTGACACCCATAGACTGATCGGACCCAATTACAAGGATTGGCTCCGAAACTTCAAAATCATTTTGGATTCCCAAAAATTAACTCGTGTATTGGATCAGGATCTCTCCACCTTACCAGCTCGTCCATCTACTGAATAGAGAGCATCTCTTGATAAGTGGATGGACGAAGATAACAAGGTTAGATACTATATGTTGGGCTTGATGTCTGATGAGCTTCAGCACCAACATGAGGATATCAAGACTGTCCACCAAATATTGGCTCACCTACAAGAGATGTTTGGTGAACAGAGTCATGCAGCCAAATATCAGGTCACTAAAGATCTATTCAAGGCTAAAATGCGTGATGGATAGTCAATCCAAGATCATTGTCAGATGATGATTAAGGACTTGAAAAAGCTTGAGAAGCTCGGAGTGAAGTTGGACCTAGATCTACAGAATGATATAATTCTGCAATCCTTGACTGATGCATATGGATAGTTCATCATGAACTACCATATGCATAAACTTCAAAATACTTTGGCCGTGCTTATGAACATGCTGGTTACTACTGAGTTTTCAATGAAAGGTTCTAAAGGCTCAGTATTTACTATGGAATGGACTTCTTCCAAGAGAAACTCTTTTGAAAAGAAGAAGTCCGTGAAAAAGTAGAAAGTGAAAGGAGGAAAGAAAAAGAAGGCAGAGCCGAAGAAGAAGATCGCTGACAAGAAAAAATATTTTTATTATAACACTGACGGCCTGGAAGCGGAACTACCCTTAATACCTGGCCATCCTGAAGAATAAGAAGGAGGCAGGTCCTTCTAGAGGTATGCTCATTATTGAGTCTAATCTTATGATTTCTTTCGCATTCAGTTGGGTGCTTGACTCTAGTTCTAGTGCTCATTTGTGCACTTTCATGCAGGATCTTAAGGATAGCAGGAGGCTGAGGGATGCTGAGATGATTCTGTGCATTGAAAATGGAGCAAGAGTTGCTGCTGTGGCCATGGGAACCTACTCTCTTCGACTACCATCTGGTTTAGATTTAGTACTTAGCGATTGTTATTATGTGCCAGCAGTAAGCAGAAATTTGATTTCTGTTTCATGTTTAGCACAAGAAGGCTATGTAATTAGTTTTCTTAAGGACCATTGCAACATTCTTTATGTAAGAAATAAAATTGCAAGTGGTTTCCTTATTAACGATCTTTACCAGTTACATATTGATGTATCTATTTTTAATATCAAGCAAAATATGAATGCCATAAAATCAAAATGACCCAGGGATAGTCCAAACGATAGGTATCTATGGCACCATAGACAAGGTCATATAGCAGAAGATAGGATTAACAAATTAAAAAAAATCAGGCTATTGAGTCCATTGACTTTCGAGTCATATCCAATTTATAAATTATGTTTTCATGGCAAAATGACTAAACTTTTTTTATGGAACATGGGGAAAGGGCCATGAATTTACTTGCCCTAGTATATATTGATATGTGCGGCCCATTTGATATGCCGGCTAGAGGTAATTTTGTCTACTTCATAACCTTCACCGATGATTTATCTTGGTATGGATATATATATCTTATGAGACATAAGTCCGAAGCCTTTAAAGAATTCAGACATGAAGTAGAAAAGCAAAATGAAAAATCCATTAAGATTCTTCGATCCGATCGAGGGGGTGAATACCTTAGTCGAGAATTCTTAGACTATCTCAAGCAGAATGGTATAGTCTCTCAATGGACTCCATCTGAAATACCTCAACTCAATGAAATTTTAGAACGAAAAAATCAAACCCTATTAGATATGGTCCGATCCATGATGAGCTTCACAGACCTTCTTAATTTTTTTTGAGGATATAGTATGTTAACTACTATATATTTACTGAATAGGATTCCTTCTAAAATCGTTCCTACCACACCGTATGAGATATGGCATGGTAAGAAATCAAGTTTGAGTCATCTCAGAATTTGAAGTTATTCGGCTCATGTCAAAAGACAACAAGCGGACAAGTTTGATTAGAGGTTCTTTAGAGCTCGATTCATAGGATATCTTAAAGAATCATTAGGATATTATTTCTATATTCTAGAAGATTATAATATGATTATGAGTCGACATGCCATCTTTCTTGAAAAATAGTTTATTCAAGATGGCAGCATTGGAAAGTAGATCAAGCTAGAGGAGAAAGTCTTCCAAGAGCAAAGAGCTAAGGACCATTTGGAACCAAATTAGGTTGAGCCAATACAATCACTACCTCCTCCACCTCGAAGATTGAAAAGAGTTTTCCATCCCCCTAAGAGGTACTTAGGTACTATTTTAGAGGAAGTAGAGAAAATATTCCTCGTAGGTAATGGAGTTCATGGTGATGATCCCAAAATCTATAACATGGTGATATCAAATATCGACTCCAAGAAATGGTTAGAGGCAATGAAGTTAGAAATTGACTCGATACACTTAAACCAAGTCTGGACCTTGGTAGATCCACCAGAAGATATAGTACCAATTGGGTGTAAATCGATCTACAAGAGAAAGATTGGTGCAGATGGGAATGTAGAGACATTCAAAGCCAGATTAGTGGCAAAAGATTATAGTTAGCACGAAGGCATTGACTATCAGGATACTTTTTTGCCAGTAGCCATGCTTAAATCCATTCGCACATTGCTTGCTATTGCAGCCTATTTTGATTTTGAAATATGGCAAATGGATGTGAAAATGGTGTTCTTAAATGGATATCTTGAGGAAGATATCTATATGGAGCAGCTGCTGAATTTCACATCCAATAATATCGATCGTAAAGTATGCAAGCTACAAAGTTCCATATATGGACTTAAGCAAGCATCTTGGAGCTGGAATACTCATTTTAATGATGTGACCAAATTATTTGATTTCATCAAGAACGAGGAGAAATCATGTATTTTTAGAAAGGTCAGTGGGAGCGCTATTGTCTTCCTCGTGCTATATGTGGACGATATCTTTCTTATTGGAAATGATATTCCTATGTTGACCATGATTAAAATGTGGATATCTAAAGAATTCTCCATGAAAGATCTAGGAGAAGCATCCTTCATTCTTGGAATCAAAGTCTATAGAGATGGACCCAATAGGATGCTAGGTCTTTCACAAAAGAAGTACATAGAGGAGATGCTGAAGTGGTTTAGCATGAAAAACTTGAAGAGGGATTTGGTACCCTTCAGATGTGGCATTTATCTCTCCAAAAAGATGTGCCCTAGCATACCTGAGGAGATAGATTACATGAACAAGATCCCTTATGCTTCTGCAATAGGGAGCCTCATGCATGCCATGTTATGTACGCATCCTGATATAGCCCATGCTGTGAGTGTTACGAGCAGATATCAGTCGAATCTAGATGAAGAACATTGGACTTCTGTGAAATGTATCCTTAAGTACTTAAGAAAAACTAAGGATATGTTCTTGGTTTTTGATAATGGAGAACTCCAAGTCTAGGGGTATATAGATTCAAATTTTATGTCCGATATAGATGATCGAAAGTCAACATCTGAGAATCTATTTGTGTGTAATGATAGTGCTATCAGTCGGAAGAGTTTTAGATAGACAGTAATAGTAGATTCCACCATGAAAGTAGAATACATCGCTGCATCAGAAGCTGCGAAGAAGGTATTTTGGTACAAGAAGTTCGCCGCAGAGATCGGAGTGATGCCATCAGATGCCACTCCTCTATATTGCGACCATAATGGTGCCATAGCTCTTGCTAAGGAGTTGAGGTTGTTAGATATGTGTGCCCTAGAAGTCAGAATTGGCTGACACTTATAATACACTTGTTAGGGCAAAATTATAATTTTGACTATAAATAATAAAATGGATTATTTTCTATCGCATATGTGTATTTAGTGTCTATGATACATCCCTTATGTTAATGGTAATAATAATTCTTATTTTTAAAAGTTAAAAATTTAAGATAAGAATTTTCATTATTAACTCATAAAATGCTCCCGACCGTAGGATCATCATAAGGATGGTGATTGATCCGGAAGATTAGTATACAATCGCTTCTTTATAGTAGATGAGTCTTGAGTCTATGGTGTAGAGACATCGAAGCGAGAGTACAGATACTCGTTAGAGAATGAGGGCACTGAGCATGCCCATCTCAAGCAGTCATAAGGAAGTCTACCTTCTCGTCGATGACTGACTTGAAGCTGCAGTGGTGGGTCTAGTTCTTTGACCTAAGGTGCATCAGCAGTTCACCTTGAGGGTGTTATAGTTTGACTACACCATGACTTAATTTCCTAGCCATTCAAAATCCTAAGGTGTATGTTGGCTATAGCATGTTCATTTTAGGAATTGGATTGCACCAAGATGAAATCTATCTACCTCGGTGGATGAAGAGCAGCCCTATGATGATCATGAGAATCAAGTCCATAAGCCCATGGCCAAGGCAGAAAGTGAAATAATAGAAAGAGTTTCTATTAAGATTTTCACATCGAACTTGAATTGAATGATTAAATCATATGATAGAAGTTAGGGTTTGACTAGTTCACCTTAACCCTAATCTGATCGGGGCTTAAGATAGAAGAACTTAATCACACAAGTAGCTCCACCGAGAGGTTCATCTTCAGTTTTGATGGGTTACCACCATATACTACTAGGTGTCACTGGTGGATTCTGAGAGCAATTAGAATGATTTAGATGATCGATCATTCTAGTTGTCTGAATCAGAAGAGTTCTGATCCATCGAAAGGAGTTTCGATGATGTCGATGATAGGAGATCACTACATATCCCATTACCATACAAAATCGAACCTAACTAGGTCACACAAACAAGGGTTTGGATCTGGATATCATCAATTGAAGTAACCCAGTTCAATTGATTTGAATTAGATTCAATTAGGTTTAAGAAAATCATGCTAGCACACGATTGAACCTAACATTCTCCTTTTTCTATCATTAAAAGTTGTCTCGACTGAGCTAAATAAGTTTGTGCTCACTCAGGTACCTTTACCTGGTCTGACTGGAGCTTGTCCAGGTCAGAAAAGGGTTGTCTAAATTTATGAGATAAATTTAAGACAACACCTACCATTTTTCATCACCTACTAATTCTTGTCCTTTGACTTTGGTCAAACGTTGACCTTTGACCCTTGGACATCTGCCCATGTATCATGCACTAATTGGAGAGTAGATAGAGGCTTGTCCCCTCCTTGAAAATTGGAAAGAAGGGGGTGCATGCCTAGGATGGCGTGCGCCCATGGATAGGGACTCCTGGAGTTCCATACAGATGGGACTCCAGGTTGCTTCTTGGATTTAAACTAGGTGACCCTCATCTATAGACTTTGATCAATCTCAGGCACCACCTTAGGATGAATCTATGGGTCTCTCATCTAATTGGATCAGGTGATGTCATCCCATCAATCAGATTTAGATCTGATTAAATGAAGCAACGTGATTGATCGGGGTGATGTGGCACTGTATGGCGCAGCAGGGTCTATATAAAGACCTATCTGCGCCCAACTTTTAGAGGATCCTCTCCTAGCCATGCGCCAAGGCTGTCTCTCTTCCTTCTCCATGCCACCTTTAGGCCATCTCTCTCCTCTCCATGCCCAAGGATAGTTGGGCTTTAGATTAGTGCGATTTAGGCAAGAAAAGGTTGACGAGAAAGGAAGAAGGCAACATTACTGCAGAGACGACTGCTGATCTTCGAAAGGAGTTTCAAAGATCCTCCAAATCAGATCTAGATTTGATTTTTGGAAAAAAAGAAGAGAAAGGAAAGATCTTCAGATCCAGCCTGAGTGGATACCGGTAGAGGCCAGGCATTTGTGTGGCTAGATCCAGAACCTCAGGCAATTAGCAAGATCATCAACGGATAATCAGATTATCCATATCACGGTAAAACTAATTTAGATTTAATTTAATTTAATTTTTTTATTTATCAGATCATAAAATTAGCTCTGAAAAATGTCAGATCAGATTAGGTTCTAAGAGAAAATTTTTGAAATATGCCTCTCGATCCAATCAGATCTGAACGAACCTGACCCAGAAAAATCAGGATTTTTCTTCAACTTGTATCAGAGCCAGGTTCTTATAAAATTTATTTAGATATAATTTAATCTAATAAATTAGTGATTTTAGATATCACATGAGATATGATTAGATTTAAAATCAAAAAATTAGAAAATTAAAATTAATTAATCTAGATCTAATATATATGAGATACATAAGTAGACTAGGAATAGAATTATTCTATGTATAGTCTAGTATCATAATTTTTATTTGATTAAATATGATTTTTTTTAGATCTATTTATTTACTATTTTTTGATCTTATAAATATTATAATTAGATCTAAAAATAGAAAATAAATTAAATTTAATTTATTCATATGAGATGATAGTTGCATGTTTAGACTAGTTGTAGAATAGTTCTATAAATAGGTCTAGATTAAATTTTATTTGATGAGATCAAATTTAAATTTAATTATTTAGATGATTATGAGATAAATTAGATCTGAAAAACATGCATGCATGATAGATGACATGTATGCAAAATATGTTTTAATTAGATCAATTTTCTTATATGAGATATATGCTTAGATCTAATTAGTTTTTGTAGATTAGTTGTATTTCTGATTAAGGCATTTCTCTTGGCTGTCCGATCATAAGAATAAAGTATGGTTTAAAGACCCCCTCTCCTTCCATTCAATGAGGTGTTTTTATGATGTGTAGGGGTGCTGCGCATTCATCCTTAATCAAAAATTGAAAACTTACTTTCTGCAAAACCCTAGATCCTAAAACCTTAGGATCTTATTTGCATATTTTGTTTATGAATCCTAAACTTAATTAAGAATTAAGATTATGAAACATATTAGGTCTAAAATTGAGAATTTTTAGATCTAAGACATGTTCATAAAATTGGGTTCGGGCTTGGGTAGCTTAACTAGGTCTAGCGATTGATCAAATCGAATCAAGAGTTGGTTAGATGGGATCAACAATGCTTAAATTAACCAGCCTAATAGGATTAAGTCTGGGTCAAGATCGAGTCACGTGAGTGATCGATCAAGCTAAGACCTAATTAGGCTCAGTGGTTAGAGTCTGGATTATAGGCTAACCCGATTGATTCTGACTCAACAATTTGGTGTCTAAGGTAAGTTTGGCAGATACGATCGACTGATTTTTAATTGAGAGCTACTCGACTCGAATGCATTCTTGTCGAGTTAATGACATATCCCTTTCACCGGTCTCACTTACTTGGCCATGTTTGTTGACTCAGTTCTGATCTGAGGTGGTCAATAATCCGAGCTAACCCATGCCACTAGTTTAGTCATAATGGTTATGACTATGTCAAGTCTAGTTTAATGAGACCTAAATCAAATCTCTCTAAGAAAAGATTAAGTCTAAGATCTTCCACCATTGTAAATATGCGGGCCCTTCCCAGGGTTGATTGTTCTCGACTGGTTACAGTGGCTCAGTTGCATCGAAAAGATGCAACCATGTCTATTAAGCATTGGATGCTATAGGCCGAAGGATGGATTGGGCTCAATATTTTAGATATGGTGAGAGACTCAATTAGAAATCCAATCTATGCAAATGGTGGATCTGACTTAACAAGGAGTGGATCAATATTTTAGACACGGTGAGATTCATAAATTAGAGACCAAGTTTGGGTGCATCATGATTAGAGAATCATTAAACAAGAGTTGTTCACTCATTGGCTAACCCATCACCAATAACTATTAGATGAGGTGATGAGTAAGTCGGTGGGACTGCACCACCCACTAGAAATCAATAATCATGAAGATTTTTGTATCTCTATAGAGGGAGTGTAGGAATTCGAGAAAATAGTGGAAGCTAATTTATTTAAAAATAAAATTCCTAAATAAATTGGTTAAGTCTTAATTACAGTATCTAACTAGAAACTTTGACTCTCTATAGAAAAATGCCTGCATCCGATCCACTAGCATGAATCTTGGACACCCATAGACCAATCGAACCAAATTATAAGAATTGGCTCCAAAATGTCAAAATCATTTTGGATTTCGAGAAGTTAACTCATATGTTGGATCAGGACCCTCCCACCTTACCAACTCGTCCATCTGCTGAATAGAGAGCATCTCTGGATAAGTGGACAGATGATGATAACAAGTCCAGATACTACATGTTGGGCTCGATGTCTGATGAACTTCAGTACCAACATGAAGATATCAGAACTGCTCGCCAAATGTTGGATCACCTACAGAAGATGTTTGGTGAACAGAGTTGCACGGCCAAGTATCAAGTCACTAAACGACTGTTCAAGGCTAAGATGTGTGATGGGCCATCAGTCCAAGATCATTGTCTGATGATGATCAAGAACTTGGAAGAGTTTGAGAAGCTCGGAGTGAGGTTGGACTTGGATCTGCAGAATGATATAATTCTGCAATCCTTGACTGATGCGTATGGGCAGTTCATCATGAACTACCATATGCATAAACTTCAAAACTCCTTGGCCGAACTTATGAACATGCTGGTTACCGCTGAGCTTTCCATGAAAGGTTCTAAAAGCTTAGTACTTGCTATGGAGCGGACTTCTTTTAAGAGAAAGTCTTTTGAAAGAAGAAGTATGTGAAAAAGCAGAAGGTGGAAGGAGGAAAGTAGAAAAAGGTAGAGCTGAAGAAGAAGGCTGCTGACAAAGGAAAGTATTTCCATTGCAACAATGATGGCCACTGGAAGCGGACTCCTGAAGTCCCATACGGATGGGACTCTAGGTTGCTTCTTGGATTCAAACTAGGTGACCCTCACCTATAGACTTTGACCAATCTCAGGCGCTACCTTAGGATGAATCTATGGATCTCTCATTTGATTGGATCAGGTGATGTCATCCCACCAATCAGATTTAGATCTGATTAAATGAAGCAATGTGATTGGCCAGGGTGATGTGGCACTGCATGGTGTGGCAGGGTCTATATAAAGACCTATCTGCGCCCAACTTTTAGAGGCTCCTCTCCTAGCCACACCCCAAGGCTGTCCCTGTCCTTTATCCATGCCACCTTCAGGCCATCTCTCTTCTCTCCATGCTCAAGGATAGTTGGGCTTTAGATTAGTGCGATTCAGGCAAGAAAAGGCTGACGAGAAAGGAAGAAGGCAGCACTGCTGCAGAGACGACTGCTGATCTTCAAAAGGAGTTTGAAGATCCTCCAAATTAGATCTAGATCTAATTTTTGAAAAAAAGGAAGAGAAGAAGAAGATCTCCAGATCCAATCTGAGTGGATACCGATAGAGGCCAGGCACTTGCATGGCTAGATCCAGAACCTCAGACAATCAGCAAGATCATCAATGGGTAATCAGATTATCCTTATCAAGGTAAAACTAATTTAGATTTAATTTAATTTAATTTTCTTATTTACCAGATCATAAAATTAGATCTAAAAAATTTTAGATCTGATTAAGATCTAAGAGAAAATTTTTGAAATATGTCTCTTGAAGGGAAATCCTGATTTCCTGGTCCAGGTTCGTCCAGATCTGATTAGATCAAGAGATCTATTTCAAAACTTTTCTCTTGATCTCAATCAGATCTTGATATGTTTCAGATCTGATTCTTATTATTTTAATAAATAAAATAAAATAAGATAAATTAAATCAAATTTAATTTACCTGATTTGGGTAATCCTATTACCCTGTAGATGATCCTGATTGCAGCGAAAGGTTCTGGATCTTAGCCACGCAAGCGCCTGGCCTCTACCGGTATCCACTCGGGTTGGATCTGGAGATCCTCTTCTTCTCTATCACACCTCCAAAAATTAGATCTGGATCTGATCTGAAGGATCTTCAAAACTCTTTTGAAGATCTGCAGTCGTCCTTTTGCAGCAGCGCAGCCTTCTTGCTTTTGATCGCCTTTCCTTGATCTGAATCGCACCAACCAAAGTCCAAAACACCTTTTGGACGTGGAGAGCAAGGGGGAAGAAGCTATGGCATGGAGAAGGAGGGGAGAGGCAGCCTTGGGGCGTGGGAAATCTCTATTGAATTGCATTAGAATTAGGGTTGGGCACAGGGTCTTATTTATAGACCTCTTGTGATCCAACTCCTCTTCCTCTCAACCAATCACAACCCTTTGTGAAATCAGATCTAAATCTGATTGGTTGGAATAGAGACCCCTGGATTCCTCCTTAGAGGGCACCTAAGACCAGTCAAACTAGATTCTTAGTAGAACTCTGATTGGAATCCAAAAGGGAGGTGGAGTCCTTGTCCAACAAGGACTCCTAGGCGCCTCCTACTTGGGCTCATGCCACCCTTGGCGTGCGCCCTTCTCCTTGCCAGGTTCTCATAGGGGGACAAGCCCCCACCAGCTCTCCAATAGGTGCATGACATGTGGTCAAAAGTCAAAGGGTGAATGGTCAACGTTTGATCAGTCAAAGGTAGACTTTTGACCAAAGTCAAAGAACAAGAAATGGCAGGTGACCAAAAATGGCAGGTAATGTCTTACAAATAAGACAACCTATTCTGACTTGGACAACCTCCAGTTAGACCATATGAAGGCCTCTGATTGAGCACAAACTCCTTTGGCTCAGTCAAGACAACTTATTTATGATAGTAAAAGAAGAACGTTAGGTTCAATCGAGTGCTAGCACGATTTCCTTGAACCTAATTGAATCTCATTCAGATCAATTGAACTAGATCAGTTCAATTGATGATCACCAGATTCAAACCCTTGTTTGTGTGACCCAGTTAGGTTTAGTTCTGTATGGTAATGGGATATGTCATGATCTCTATCATAGACATCATCGAAACTCCTTTCGATGGATCAGAACTCTTCTGATTCGAACAGCTAGAATGATCGATCATCTAAATCATTCTAATTGCTCCCAAAATCCACCAGTGACACCTAGCAGTATATGGTGGCAACCCATCAGAGCTGAATGCGAACCTCTTGGTGCAGCTACCTGTGTGATTCAGTTCTTCTATCTTGAGCCCCGATCAGATTAGGGTTAAGGTGAACTCGTCAAACCCTAGTCTCTGTCATATGATGTAATCATTCGATTTGAGTCCAATGTGAAAATCTAAATAGAAACTCTTTCTATTATTTCACTCTACCATGGCCATGGATTTCTGGACTTGATTCTCATGATCATCATAGGGCTACTCCTCTACCACCGAGGTAGATAGATCCCATCTTGATGCAATCCAGTTCCTACAATGAACATGCTATAGCCAACATACACCTCAGGGTTCCATATGGCTAGGAGACCGAGTAATGGTGTAGTCAAACTATAACACCCTCAAGGTGAACTACCGATGCATCTCAGGTCAAAGAACCAGACACACTACTGCAGCATCGAGTCAGTCATTGACGAGAAGGTAGACTCCCTAATGACTACTCGAGGTGGTCACGCTCAGTGCCCTCGTTCTCTAACGAGTACCTGTACTCTCGCTCCGGTGTCTCCACACCGTAGACTCAAGACTCATCTACTAAAGAGAAGCGATCGTACACCAATCTTCCAGATCAATCACCATCCTCGTGATAATCCTATGGTCGGGAGCCGTTTATGAGTTAATAATGATTATTCATGTCTTAAATTTTCAACTCTTGAAAATATGAATTATCATTACCATTAACTCAAAGGATGTATCACAGACACTAAATACACAGGTGTGATAGAAAATAACCCATTTCATTAATTATAGTCAAAATTACAATTTTGCCCCTAGAAGTGTATTACAAGTGTCAGCTAATTCTGGCTTCTAAGGCACATATATCTAACAATCTCTCGATCCAATCAAATCTGAATGAACCTGACCCCAAAAAATTAAGATTTTCCTTCAGAGGTCTCACCAAAAATCCAAACACATCAAGCGGCAATACCACCTCATCCATGATTATCTTGAGAAGAGATACGTCGAGATTAAGAGAGTCGACTCCGTAGATAATGCGGCAGACCCACTTACAAAGCCGTTGGGCCAGCAGAAGATCGAAGACCATCTTGAGAAGATGGGACTTAGATTTGTAGCCAATTGGCTTTAGGTCAAATGGAAGTTTGTTGGATATGTGTGCCCTAAAAGTCAGAATTGGCTGATACTTGTTATACATTTCTGAGGGCAAAATTATAGTTTTAATTGTAAATAATAAAATATGTTATTTTCTATCATAATGTGTATTTAGTGTTTGTGATACATCTCTTAAGTTAATGGCAATGATAATTCTTATTTTCAAGAGTTGAAAATTTAAGATATAATTTTTCATTATTAACTCATAAAATGCTCCTGGCCGTAGGATCATCATGAGGATGGTGATTGATCTGGAAGATTGGTGTACAATCGCTTCTTTATAGTAGATGAGTCTTAAGTCTACGGTGTAGAGACACCGAAGTGAGAGTGTAGGGACTCGTTAGAGAACGAGGGCACTGAGCATGACCACCTCGAGCAGTCATTAGGAATTCTACCTTCTCATCAATGACTGCCTCGAAGCTGCAGTTGTATCTAATTTTTTGATCTGAGGTGCATCGGTAGTTTACCTTGAGGGTGTTATAGTTTGACTACAGCATGACTCGATCTCCTAGCCATTTGGAACCCTGAGGTGTATGTTGGCTATAGCATGTTCATTGTAGGAATTGGATTGCATTAAGAAGAAATCTATCTACCTCGGTAGATGAGGAGTAGCCCTATGATGATTACGAGAATCAAGTTGATAAGCCCATGGCCATGGCATAGTGAAATAATAGAAAGAGTTTCTATTAAGATTTTCATGTTGGACTTGAATCAAATGATTAATCATATGACGAATATTAGGGTTTGACGAGTTCACCTTAACCCTAATCCGATCGGGGCTCAAGATAGAAGAACTTAACCACATAGGTAATTGCATTAAGAGGTTTATTTTTAGTTCTGATGGATTGCCACCATATACTGCTAGGTGTCACTGATAGACTTTGAGAGCAATTAGAATGATTTAGATGATTAATCATATAAGTTGTTTGAATCAAAAAAGTTTTGATCCATCGGAAGGTATTTCGATGATGTGGATGATGAAGATCATGACATATCTCATTACCATATGGAACTGAACCTAACTAGGTCATACAAATAAGGGTTTGAATCTAGATATCATCAATTGGACTAATCCAGGTCAATTAATTTGAATTAGATTCAATTAGTTTCAAGAAAATCATGCTAGCACACGATTGAGCCTAATATTCTCCTTTAATTATCATTAAAAGTTATCTCGACTGAGCCAAATATGTTTGAGCTCACTCAGGTACCTTTACTTAGTCTGATTGAAGCTTGTTCAGATTAGAAAAGGGTTGTCTTAACTTATGAGATGAATTTGAGACAACACCTATCATTTTCCATCACCTGCTAAATCCTGTTTCGGACATTTGGTCGAATGTTGACCTTTGACACTTAGACATCTGCCCATGTGTCAAGCCATCATAGGAGAGAATATTTGAATCAGTCTACCTACTAAAAGGTAGAAGGATAAGGGCCACATGCCTAGGGAGGCGTGTGCCCGTGGATAGTGATGCCTGGAGTCCCAAACAGATGGGACTTCAGGTTGCTTCAGGGTTTCTACCTAGGTGGTGCCAAAGACTAGACTCTGATCAGTCTTGGCGCCATCTAAGGATGATTTAGAGGAGCTTTCATTTGATTAGATCAGATGATTTCATTCCATCAATCAGATTTAGATTTGATTGCACAAAAGATCATGATTGGCCGGGATGATGTGGCACTGCATGGCGCAGCAGGGTCTATATAAACCCTGTCTACGCCTAGGATTTAGCTCTCTAGCCCATTGCCCATGCCACAAGGCTACTCCTCTCCCTCCTCCATGCCATCTTTAGGTCCTCTCTCTCCTATCCGTGCCTAAGAATCTTTAGGTTTCAATTTGGTGCGATCCAAGCAAGAGAAAGGCGACGAGAAAGGAAGAAGGCAGCACTACTACAAGAGATGATATCCGATCTTCAAAAGGAATTTTGAAGATCTTCCAAATTAGATCCATATCTGATATTTGGAGAAGTGATAAAGAAGGAGAAGATCTTCAGATCCTACCCGAGTAGATATCGATAGAGGCTAGGCATTTACGTGGCTAGATCCAGAACCTCTGGAAGACATCAGGATCATCATAGGATAATTTGATTATCCGGTACAAGGTAAAATTAATTTAGATTTAGTTAATTTTTTATTTTATTTTATTAGATCAATAATATTAGATCTCAAAAGTCTTAGATCTAATCTAGATTCAAGAGAAAAATTTTTAAAATATCTCTCTTGATCTAATCAGATCTGAACGAACCTGATCCGAGAAATAGAATTTTTTCTTCATGCTCGAGATGGTTACACTCAGTACCCTTGTTCTCTAATGAGTACTTGTACTCTCACTCTAATGAGTACTTGTACTCTCACTCTAATATTTCTACATCGTAGACTCAAGATTCATCTATCTAGAAAAAGTGATCGTACACCAACCTTCTGGATCAATCACCATCCTCATGATGATCCTACGGTCGGAAGCATTTTATGAGTTAATAATGAAAATTCATATCTTAAATTTTTAACTCTTAAAAATATGAACTATCATTGCCATTAACTCAAGGGATGTATTATAGATTACTTTCAAATACACACTATGATAGAAAATAATCTATTTTATTATTTATAGTTAAAATTATAATTTTATCCTTAAAAGTGTATTACAAGTGTCAGCCAATCTAGCTTCTAGGGCATATATATCTAACACTAACTTTTTGATCCGATCTTGAGGATGAAGTCATGAGCCGCACACACATCCGATCTCTAGGAGTCATCCACATGAGCCCACGAACACGATCTGAGATCCTGATGCAGCAAAACAGCATAGCATGCTAGTACTGTACTGATCTCTTTTCGATGGTCGATTCGATGCTTTCTTCTTCAAGATTGGACTCTCCAAAATATTAGAAGCAAGAAGAGAGATTTTAGATCTAAAACTCTCTCAAAAAAATCTCAAAATGAGTGGGAGAAGAGAAAATCAAAACAGCCATCGAAGAAGACCCACTTCTTCTTCTCTTTTCTCTCACCTAGACACCTAGTTTGGTATCTATGGAATCTCCATGCCCAAAGGTTGTCTCTCTATGATTTTTGCACACCTCAAAGCTCTCTTAATGATCAGTATTTCACAAAAAAATCAGACTAAAATTCATCCTAAATTTATAGAAAAAGAAGAGTCCTTATCTAGGTCAAAAACTAGACAAGAAAGGACTAGTTTTGGCAAGAGATTGGGGCGCCCAACTCTTGGATGCCACTCCTCTGATATTTTTGATGAATACAGCAAGAATACATGCACAAAATTCCTTCTTTTTCATGTGGAATAAGGAAGAAAAGAATAGGAAAGGGGCGGCACACATAGAAGGAGGTGTTTTAGTTTATAAGGATTCTATCTCATAGAATCCTAGATCAAAAACAAACTTCTCCCTTTGACTTTGTCAACCACCAAATTATCATATGAGAAAGAGAGAGAGTGAGGAGGCATGCATGAAGATCAGGGGATAGAGAATTTTCATAAAAAATTCCTAAAAAAAAAGGCATGGGGGGTGTGGAGGGCTAAGGTGGTGCAAGATGAAATCCTAGTCTCACTAGGATTCCATCTATGACTTGGTCAAACATGGTTTTTCAAACCAAATTAAATCAAAACCAAGTCAACCAAATTAAATTAGGTTCTAATCTAATTAAAAATTTAATTATATTAGATTAAATTAAATTAAATTTTAATTTAATTTTCTAATCAAATTAAAAAATTGGGTTGATCGAAGTCCTAATTGAACTAGGACTAGTTTTTCCTTGCATTTGGCTTATCCAATAAGCCCATTGGACTTTATCTAATTAAGTCCAAACTAAATCTAATTAAATTATATTTAATTAAACTTAATCTCAGCCCTTTGGCTTAATGAAATTAAGATAATTAGTAATCAAATTGCTAATCGTGAAGGAAAATCCTGATTTCCCGGTCCAGGTTCGTCCAGATCTGATCAGATCAAGAGATATATTTCAAAAATTTTTGTCTTGATCCCAATCAGATCTTGATATGTTTCAGATCTGATTCTTATTATTTTAATAAATAAAATAAAATAAGATAAATTAGATCAAATTTAATTTACCTGATTTGGGTAATCCTATTACCCTGTAGATGATCCTAATTGCAGCGGAAGGTTCTGGATCTAGCCACGCAAGCGCCTGGCCTCTACCGGTATCCACTTAGGTTGGATCTATAGATCCTCTTCTTCTTTATCACACCTCCAAAAATTAGATCTGGATCTGATCTGGAGGATCTTCAAAACTCCTTTTGAAGATCAGCAGTCGTCGTTTGCAGCAGTGCAGCCTTCTTCTTTTGATCGCCTTTCTTTTGATCTGGAACGCACTAACCTAAGTCCAAAACTCTTTTGGACGTGGAGAGGAGAAGGAGGAGAAGTTTAGGCATGGAGGAAGAGGGGAGAGGCAGCCTTGGGGCATGGGAAATCTCTATTCTAATTGCATTGGAATCTGAGTTGGGCGCAGGGTCTTATTTATAGACTAAGCGTGATCCAACTCCTCTTCCTCCCAACCAATCACAACCCTTTGTGAAATCAGATCTAAATCTGATTGGTGGGAATAGAGACCCCTAGATTCCTCCTTAGAGGGCACCTAAGACCAGTCAAACTAGATTCTTAGTAGAACTCTGATTGGAATCCAAAAGGGAGGTGGAGTCCTTGTCCAACAAGGACTCCAAGGCGCCTCCAACTTGGGCGCACACCTAGGGTGGCGTGCGCCCTCCTCCTTGCCAGGTTCTGGCAGGGGGACAGGCCCCCACCAGTTCTCCAATAGGTGCGTGACACGTGGACAAAAGTCAAAGTGTCTATGGTCAACATTTGACCAGTCAAAGGTCAACTTTTGACCAAAGTCAAAGGACCAAAAATGGCAGGTGACCAAAAATGGCAGGTCATGTCTTATAAAATAAGACAACCTTCTCTAACTTGGACAACCTCCAGTTAGACCATATGAAGGCCTCTGATTGAGCACAAACTCCTTTGGCTCAGTCAGGACAACTTATTTGTGATAGTAAAAGAAGAACGTTAGGTTCAATCGAGTGCTAGCACGATTTCCTTGAACCTAATTGAATCTCATTCAGATCAATTGAACTAGATCAGTTCAATTGATGATCACCAGATTCAAACCCATTGTTTGTGAGACCCAATTAGGTTCAGTTCTGTATGGTAATGGAATATGTCATGATCTCTATCATAGACATCATCGAAACTCCTTTCGATGGATCAGAACTCTTCTGATTCGAACAGCTAGAATGATCGATCATCTAAATCATTCTAATTGCTCCCAAAATCCACGAGTGACACCTAGCAGTATATGGTGGCAACCCATCAGAGCTGAATGCGAACCTCTTGGTGCAGCTACCTGTGTGATTAAGTTCTTCTATCTTGAGCCCCGATCAGATTAGGGTTAAGGTAAACTCGTCAAACCCTAGTCTCTGTCATATGATATAATCATTCGATTCGAGTCCAATGTGAAAATCTAAATAGAAACTCTTTCTATTATTTCACTCTGCCATGGCCATGGGCTTCAGGACTTGATTCTCATGATTATCATAGGGCTGCTCCTCTACCACCGAGGTAGATAGATCCCATCTTGATGCAATCCAGTTCCTACAATGAACATGCTATAGCCAACATACACCTCAGGGTTCCATATGGATAGAGCGGAAAAGTTTTATAAATATTTTATATTGATATCCAAACGGTAAAGAGCACTTAGTTCTAGTATCAGACTGTCTGTATCAGTTAAGATGGTAACCCCATGACCATGCTCTCTCTCTCTCTCTCTCTCAAAAAAAAAAAAAAAGGTCGTCCCTTCCAAGGCAGCAAGCCAAGCTGGGGATGAGTGCTGGAATATATAGGCAGCAAGCTGAGTCGAGCATTTCTCATTTCCTCTTTCCCAGATGCCTCGTTTCATACGTGTCCAAACCTATATCTATCTCATGGTAGTTTTCCTCCACCGGAAAGCTCACAAGAACCATTAGAGCATGGGATTAGGTGTAGGTTCTTTTATCCTATAACCCTTTCTCGCGGGCAAGGGGGAAAATTGTCGTTTGGCATTATTTTTTATATTTTTATTTTTCAAAATAATAAAATAATTATTTTTAAATATAAAAGTAATATATTTGCTAGTATAAATATATTATGATGAATTGTTGGTGCAGAAATCCGTCGCCGCCGGAGGTCGCCGCAATCGAGGCCGCTGGGCGCCGCCGGGGACCTGCAAAACGAAGTTCCGTCCGGAACCGGTGGGGTGGTGGCTCCGGCAGGACCCTCCGACGGTCAAGTTAGTTTCCGGACCAACAGTAATGGAGTGCTCGGAATGAGTTCCGGAGCTTAGAGATGCGGAGGAGAGCTTAGAGAGTCGAGAGTTCAGAGAGCTTAGCCTTAGTATGTCGGGAGGGGTCCTTTTATAGCGGAGCTTAGTTGATGGTGACGGCTGTGCCGTCTGGCAGAGAGTCGTCGAGCAGCATGGAGTTTGGTACGGAGAGGAAGGCGTCGTCTGGTAGATCGTGGGAGCCATACCGGCGAGCCGTGGGCCGCATGGAGTCCGGTACGGAGAGGAAGGCGTCGTCCGGTAGATCGTGGGAGCCATACCGGCGAGCCGTGGGCCGCATGGAGTCCGGTACGGAGAGGAAGGCGTCGTCCGGTAGGATCGTGGGAGCCATACCGGCGAGCCGTGGGCCGCATGGAGTCCGGTACGGAGAGGAAGGCGCCGTCCGGTCTTGCTGCAGGCGACAGTTCGTCCAATGGAGTTCGGACTTGTAACAGAGTTCGGCCGAGGGGGAAGCTGGGGGAGTTCGTCTGGCTGAAGGGTCGGCCATCTGTAGAGTTCGGCCGCTGAGAGGCCCGAAGAAGCTCGGCTGGCCAGTTGAAGGACTTCGGTTGCTAGTTGGTTCGGCCAGGGCTCGCTGAGGAGTCGGTCCGAAGGAGTTCGGCTGCACGGGCTCGCCTGGGGTCGGTCCGAAGGAGTTCGGCCGTGGGAAGTCCGAAGGAGTTCGGCTGCACGGGCTCGCCTGGGGTCGGTCCGAAGGAGTTCGGCCGTGGGAAGTCCGAAGGAGTTCGGCTGCACGGGCTCGCCTGGGGTCGGTCCGAAGGAGTTCGGCCGTGGGAAGTCCGAAGGAGTTCGGCTGCATGGGCTCGCCTGGGGTCGGTCCGAAGGAGTTCGGCCGTGGGGCCCGAAGGAGTTCGGGCTCGTAGGAGAGTTCGGCTGAAGGGAAAACCCGGGAGGAGCTCGGATGGCCGAACGGGCGTCTGGGAGGAGTCCGTCTCCCGAAGAAGTCCAGCCGCTTGGAGTCCAAGGAGCTCGGCCGTCAGGAAGTTCGGCCGGCGGTGGAAGTTCGTCCTCTAAAGAGAGATATAAATAAAAAAAATATAAATAAGATAAATTAAATCAAAATTTATATTTACTTGATTTGGTAATCCTTTACCTCGCTGTGAGATTGATCTCGATTGTAAGCGGAAGGTTCTGGATCTAAGCCACGCAAACCCCCTGGTCCTCTTACCGGTATCCACTCGGGTTGGATCTGGAGACCTCTTCTTTTCTCTATTCTGCTCCAAAAATCAGAATCTGGATCTGATCTGGTAGGATCTCAAAAACTCCTTTTGAAGATCTAGCAGTCGATCCCTTGCAGCAGTGCAGCCTTCTCTCTTTTGATCGCCTTTTTGAATCTGGAACGCACCATACCAAAATCCACAAAACTCTTTTGGACGTGGAGAGGAAGGAGAGATTATGGCAATGGAGGAAGAGGGAGAGAGCACCTTGAGGCATTGGGAAATACTCTCTTAATTGCATTAGAATCGAGTTGGGCGAAGGTCTCTTTATTTATAGACTAAGCGTGAATCCAACTCCTTATTCTCCAACATAAGTTCACAACACCTTTGTAAATAGATTCTAAATCTGATTTGGTGGAATAGAGTACCCCTGGATCCTCCTTAGAGGGGCCTACAGACCATCAAAACTGGATCTTAGTAGAGAACCTGATTGGAATCAAAGGAGGTGGAGTCCTTGTCCAACGAAGGACTCCAAGGCTGCCTCCAACCTTGCCAGGTTCTGGTAAAGGGGAATCAGCCCCCACCAGTTCTCCAATAGGTGCTGAACGTGGACAAAGCAAGTATCTATGGTCAACATTTGACGCCAGTGAAAGGTCAACTTTTGACCAAGTCAAAGGAAAAAAAATGGCAAGGTGACCAAAAATGGCAGGTATGTCTTATAAAATAAGAACAACCTTCTCTAACTTGGACAACCTCCAGTTAGAACCATATGAAGGCTCTGATTGAGCACGAAAACTCCTTTGCATCATGTCAGGACAACTTATTTGTGATAGAAAAAGAAGAACGTTAGGTTCAATCGAGTGCTAGCACGATTTTCTTGAACCTAATTGAATCTCATTCAGATCAATTGAATAGATTAGTTGCAATTGATGATCACCAGATTCCAAACTCTTGTTTGTGTGACCCCAGTTAGGTTCAGTTCTGTTGTAATGGGAATGTCATATCTCTATCATAGACATCATCGAAACTCCTTGATGGATCAGAACTCTTCTGATTCGAACAGTTAGAATGATCGTCCTCTAAATCATTCTAATTGCTCCAAAATCTCCAGTGACACCTAGCAGTATATGGTGGCAACCATCAGAGCTGAATGCGAACCTCTTGGTGCAGTTCACCTGTGTGATTAAGATTCTTCTATCTTGACCCCGATCAGATTAGGGTTAGGTAAACTCGTCAAACCCTAGTCTCTGTCATATGATATAATCATTCGATTCGAAGTCCAATGTGAAACCAACCTAAATAGAAAACTGCTTTCTATATTTCACTTCCATGGCCATGGGCTCAGGACTTGAATTCTCAATGATTATCATAGGCTGCTCCTCTACCACCGAGGTAGATAGATCCCATCTTGATGAATCCAGTTCCTACAATGAACATGCTATAGCCAACATACACCTCAGGGTTCCATATGGCTAGAGACCGAGTAATGGTGTAGTCAAACTATAACACCCTCAAGGTGAACTGCGGATGCATCTCAGGTCAAAGAACCAGACACACGTACTAGCAAGCATCAGTCAGTCATTGCGAGAAGGTAGACTCTCCTAATGACTACTCGAGTGGTCACCTCAGTGCCCTCGTTCTCTTAACGAGTAACCTACTACTCGCTTCCGGTGTCTCCACACCGTAACACCAAGACTCATCTACTAAAGAGAAGCGATGTACACAACCTCTTCGATCAATCACCATCCTCGTGATGATCCTATGGTCGGAAGCTGTTTATGAGTTAATAATGATTATTCATGTCTTAAATTTTCAACTCTTAAAAATATGATATTCATTACATTAATCAAAGGATGTATCACAGACACTAAATACATATCAGGTGTGATGAGAAAATAACCCATTTTATTGATTAAGGTCAAAATTATAATTTTGCCCCTAGAAGTGTATTACAATGTGTCAGCCAATTCCTGGCTTCTTAGGGCACATATATCTAACAATCTCCCACTCCTAAAGCCAATTGCTACAAGTCTAGTCCCATCTTCTCAATAGGTGGGCTTCCGATCTTCTGTGTGCGCCAAACGGCTTGTAAGTGGGTCTCCACATTATCTTCGGAGTTGACTCTCTTGACCTCAACGTAACCTTTCTCAAGGTAATCGCGGATGAGATGATATCGCCGCTCAATGTGCTTGGTACTTCTGGTGAGACCTCGGCTCCTTAGCAAGGCTATGGCGCCAATGTTGTCGCAGTAAAGAGGAATGGCATCTGATGGCATTACTCTAATTTCTGCAGGCAAACTTCTTTACTACAGATAGCTTCCTTGCAGCCCTGATGCAGCTATATATTCTGCTTCCATGTGGAATCTGCTATCATAGTTTGCTTGGAACTCTTCCAGCTGACAGCATCCACCATTGCATACAAACAGACTCCAGATGTCGACTTTCGATCATGCTATATCGAGACATAAAGTCGAGTCTGTGTATCCCTTGAACTTGGAGTTCTCCATTACCAAAGCCAACATCATATCCTTAGTTCTTTCAAGTACTTAAGGATACATTTCACAGAAGTCCAGTTTCTTTCACCTGGATTTGACTGAATACTGCTGTGACACTCCAGCATGGGCAAATATCAGGTCGTGTACATATAGCATGGCATACATGAGGCTCCCTATTGCAGAAGCATAAGGGATCTTGCTCATGCATTCTATTTCTCAGGTGTGCTGGGCACATCTTCTTGGAAAATGAATACCATGTCTGAGCAGGTATTAATCCCCTCTTAGAGTTTCCATACTAAACCTCTTAGTACTTTCTCTATGTACATCTTCTGTGAAAGTCCTAGCATCCTATTCGGTCTATCTCTATAGACTTAATTCCATAGAATAAAGATGCTATCAACGTAGGTCTTTTCATGGAAGAATTAAGCTTGGACAACCACACCATTTGATACTGAATGTCAGCAATGCGGGAATAGTCATTCCTAATAAGGAGATAGTCATCCACGTATAATACGAGAAGACAACAACTCCCAGTCTGACCTTATTGAAACACATGTTCCTTCTTCATTTTTGATGAAACCAAATCATTTTGATCACAGTCATTGAAACGAGTGTTCCAATCTTCGAGATGCTTGCCTTAAGTCCATATATGGACTTTGCAGCTTGCAAACCTTGAAGAAAACCTGATTTCCCGGTCCAGGTTCGTCCAGATCTGATCAGATCAAGAGATATATTTCAAAAATTTTTTCTCTTGATCCCAATCAGATCTTGATATGTTTTCAGATCTGATTCTTATTATTTTAATAAATAAAATAAAATAAGATAAATTAAATCAAATTTAATTTACCTGATTTGGGTAATCCTATTACCCTGTAGATGATCCTGATTGCAGCGGAAGGTTCTGGATCTGCCACGCAAGCGCTGGCCTCTACGTATCCACTCGGGTTGGTCTGAGAGATCCTCTTCTTCTCTATCACTCTCCAAAAATAGATCTGGATCTGATCTGGAGGATCTTCAAAACTCCTTTGAAGATCAGCAGTCTCCTTTGCAGCAGTGCAGCCTTCTTCTTTTGATCGCCTTTCTTTTGATCTGGAAGCACCAACCTAAAGTCCAAAACTCTTTGGACGTGGAGAGGAGAAGGAGGAAAGTTTAGGTGGAGGAAGAGGGGAGAGGCAGCCTTGGCATGGGAAATCTCTATTCTAATTGCATTGAATCTGAGTTGGGCGCAGGGTCTTATTTATAGACTAAGCGTGATCCAACTCCTCTTCCAACCAATCACAACCCTTTGTGAAATCAGATCTAAATCTGATTGGGGAATAGAGCCCCTGGATTCCTCCTTAGAGGGCGCCTAAGACCAGTCAAACTAGATTCTTAGTAGAACTCTGATTGGAATCCAAAAGGGAGGGGAGTCCTTGTCCAACAAGGACTCCAAGGCGCCTCCAACTTGGGCGCACAGCTAGGGTGGCGTGCGCCCTCCTCCTTGCAGGTTCTGGCAGGGGGACAGGCCCCCACCAGTTCTCCAATAGGTGCTGACACTGGACAAAAGTCAAAGTGTCTATGGTCAACATTTGACCAGTCAAAGTCAACTTTTGACCAAAGTCAAAGGACCAAAAATGGCAGGTGACCAAAAATGGCAGGTATGTCTTATAAAATAAGACAACCTTCTCTAACTTGGACAACCTCCAGTTAGACCATATGAAGGCCTCTGATTGAGCACAAACTCCTTTGCTCAGTCAGGACAACTTATTTGTGATAGTAAAAGAAGAACGTTAGGTTCAATCGAGTGCTAGCACGATTTCCTTGAACCTAATTGAATCTCATTCAGATCAATTGAACTAGATTAGTTCAATTGATGATCACCAGATTCAAACCTGTTTTGTGTGACCCAAGTTAGGTTCAGTTCTGTATGGTAATGGGATATGTCATGATCTCTATCATAGACATCATCGAAACTCCTTTCGATGGATCAGAACTCTTCTGATTCGAAAGCTAGAATGATCGATCATCTAAATCATTCTAATTGCCTCCAAAATCATACAGTGACACCTAGCAGTATATGGTGGCAACCATCAGAGCTGAATGCGAACCTCTTGGTGCAGCTACCTTGTGATTAAGTTCTTCTATCTTGAGCCCGATCAGATTAGGGTTAAGGTAAACTCGTCAAACCCTAGTCTCTTCATATGATATAATCATTCGATTCGAGTCCAATGTGAAAACCTAAATAGAAACTCTTTCTATTATTTCACTCTGCCATGGCCATGGCTTCAGGACTTGATTCTCATGATTATCATAGGGCTGCTCCTCTACCACCGAGGTAGATAGACCCATCTTGATGCAATCCAGTTCCTACAATGAACATGCTATAGCCAACATACACCTCAGGTTCCATATGGCTAGGAGACCGAGTAATGGTGTAGTCAAACTATAACACCCTCAAGGTGAACTGCGATGCATCTCAGGTCAAGAAACAAGACACACTACTGCAGCATCGAGTCAGTCATTGACGAGAAGGTAGACTCCCTAATGACTACTCGAGGTGGTCACGCTCAGTGCCCTCGTTCTCTAACGAGTACCTGTACTTTCGCTCCGGTGTCTCCACACCGTAGACTCAAGACTCATCTACTAAAGAGAAGCGATCGTACACCAACCTTCCGGATCAATCACCATCCTCGTGTGATCCTATGGTCGGAAGCTGTTTATGAGTTAATAATGATTATTCATGTCTTAAATTTTCAACTCTTGAAAATATGAATTATCATTACCATTAACTCAAAGGATGTATCACAGACACTAAATACACAGGTGTGATAGAAAATAACCCATTTTATTGATTATAGTCAAAATTATAATTTTGCCCTAGAAGTGTATTACAAGTGTCAGCCAATTCTGGCTTCTAGGGCACATATATCTAACAATCTCCCACTTGTCCTAAAGCCAATTGGCTACAAGTCTAAGTCCCATCTTCTCAAGGTGGGCTTCGATCTTCTGTTGTCCCAACGGCTTTGTAAGTGGGTCTGCCACATTATCTGCGGAGTTGACTCTCTTGACCTCAACGTAACCTTTCTCAAGGTAATCGTGATAAGATGATATCGCCGCTCAATGTGCTTGACTTCTGGTGAGACTCGGCGCCCTTAGCAAGGGCTATGGCCCATTGTTGTCGCAGTAAAGAGGAATGGCATCTGATGGCATTACTCCAATTTCTGCAGCAAACTTCTTGTACCAGAATGCTTCCTTGCAGCCTCTGATGCAGCTATATATTCTGCTTCCATGTGGAATCGCTATCAACAGTTTGCTTGGAACTCTTCCAGCTGACAGCTCCCATTGCACACAAACAGACTTCCAGATGTCGACTTTCGATCATCTATATCAGACATGAAGTCCGAGTCTGTGTATCCTTGAACTTGGAGTTCTCCATTACCAAAGACCAACATCATATCCTTAGTTCTTCTCAAGTATTAGGATACATTTCACAGAAGTCCAGTGTTCTTCACCTGGAATTTGACTGATATCTGCTGTGACACTCACAGCATGGCTATATCAGGTCGTGTACATAGCATGGCATACATGAGGCTCCCTATTGCAGAAGCATAAGGGATCTTGCTCATGCGTTCTATTTCCTCAGGTGTGCTGGGCACATCTTCTTGGAAAATGAATACCATGTCTGAAGGGTATTAATCCCTCTCTTAGAGTTTTCCATACTAAACTCTTTAGTACTTCTCTATGTACATCTTCTGTGAAAGTCCTAGCATCCTATTCGTCTATCTCTATAGACCTTAATTCCTAGAATAAAGGATGCTCACTATGTCTTTCATGGAGAATTCCTTGGACAACCACATCTTGACTGAGTCACATGGGAATATCCCAATAAGGAGGATGTCATCCACGTACAATACGAGGAAGACAACAGCGCTCCACTGACCCTTTTGAAAACACATGGTTCCTCTTCATTTTTGATGAAACAAATTTTTGATCACATCATTGAAACGATGTTTCCAGCTCGAGATGCTTGCTTAAGTCCATATATGGACCTTTTGCAGCTTGCAAACCTGAGGG
>QRFJ01002900.1:118750-180681 GCA_006176705.1 Cocos nucifera
AAAATCCTGATTTCCCGGTCCAGGTTCGTCCAGATCTGATCAGATCAAGAGATATATTTCAAAAATTTTTCTCTTGATCCCAATCAGATCTTGATATGTTTCAGATCTGATTCTTATTATTTTAATAAATAAAATAAAATAAGATAAATTAAATCAAATTTAATTTACCTGATTTGGGTAATCCTATTACCCTGTAGATGATCCTGATTGCAGCGGAAGGTTCTGGATCTAGCCACGCAAGCGCCTGGCCTCTACCGGTATCCACTCGGGTTGGATCTGGAGATCCTCTTCTTCTCTATCACCTCCAAAAATCAGATCTGGATCTGATCTGGAGGATCTTCAAAACTCCTTTTGAAGATCAGCAGTCGTCCTTTGCAGCAGTGCAGCCTTCTTCTTTTGATCGCCTTTCTTTTGATCTGGAACGCACCAACCTAAGTCCAAAACTCTTTTGGACGTGGAGAGGAGAAGGAGGAGAAGTTTAGGCATGGAGGAAGAGGGGAGAGGCAGCCTTGGGGCATGGGAAATCTCTATTCTAATTGCATTAGAATCTGAGTTGGGCGCAGGGTCTTATTTATAGACTAAGCGTGATCCAACTCCTCTTCCTCTCAACCAATCACAACCCTTTGTGAAATCAGATCTAAATCTGATTGGTTGGAATAGAGACCCCTGGATTCCTCCTTAGAGGGCGCCTAAGACCAGTCAAACTGGATTCTTAGTAGAACTCTGATTGGAATCCAAAAGGGAGGTGGAGTCCTTGTCCAACAAGGACTCCAAGGCGCCTCCAACTTGGGCGCACGCCTAGGGTGGCGTGCGCCCTCCTCCTTGCCAGGTTCTGGCAGGGGGACAGGCCCCCACCAGTTCTCCAATAGGTGCGTGACACGTGGACAAAAGTCAAAGTGTCTATGGTCAACATTTGACCAGTCAAAGGTCAACTTTTGACCAAAGTCAAAGGACCAAAAATGGCAGGTGACCAAAAATGGCAGGTCATGTCTTATAAAATAAGACAACCTTCTCTAACTTGGACAACCTCCAGTTAGACCATATGAAGGCCTCTGATTGAGCACAAACTCCTTTGGCTCAGTCAGGACAACTTATTTGTGATAGTAAAAGAAGAACGTTAGGTTCAATCGAGTGCTAGCACGATTTCCTTGAACCTAATTGAATCTCATTCAGATCAATTGAACTAGATCAGTTCAATTGATGATCACCAGATTCAAACCCTTGTTTGTGTGACCCAGTTAGGTTCAGTTCTGTATGGTAATGGGATATGTCATGATCTCTATCATAGACATCATCGAAACTCCTTTCGATGGATCAGAACTCTTCTGATTCGAACAGCTAGAATGATCGATCATCTAAATCATTCTAATTGCTCCCAAAATCCACCAGTGACACCTAGCAGTATATGGTGGCAACCCATCAGAGCTGAATGCGAACCTCTTGGTGCAGCTACCTGTGTGATTAAGTTCTTCTATCTTGAGCCCCGATCAGATTAGGGTTAAGGTAAACTCGTCAAACCCTAGTCTCTGTCATATGATATAATCATTCGATTCGAGTCCAATGTGAAAATCTAAATAGAAACTCTTTCTATTATTTCACTCTGCCATGGCCATGGGCTTCAGGACTTGATTCTCATGATTATCATAGGGCTGCTCCTCTACCACCGAGGTAGATAGATCCCATCTTGATGCAATCCAGTTCCTACAATGAACATGCTATAGCCAACATACACCTCAGGGTTCCATATGGCTAGGAGACCGAGTAATGGTGTAGTCAAACTATAACACCCTCAAGGTGAACTGCCGATGCATCTCAGGTCAAAGAACCAGACACACTACTGCAGCATCGAGTCAGTCATTGACGAGAAGGTAGACTTCCTAATGACTACTCGAGGTGGTCACGCTCAGTGCCCTCGTTCTCTAACGAGTACCTGTACTCTCGCTCCGGTGTCTCCACACCGTAGACTCAAGACTCATCTACTAAAGAGAAGCGATCGTACACCAACCTTCCGGATCAATCACCATCCTCGTGATGATCCTATGGTCGGGAGCTGTTTATGAGTTAATAATGATTATTCATGTCTTAAATTTTCAACTCTTGAAAATATGAATTATCATTACCATTAACTCAAAGGATGTATCACAGACACTAAATACACATATGTGATAGAAAATAACCCATTTTATTGATTATAGTCAAAATTATAATTTTGCCCCTAGAAGTGTATTACAAGTGTCAGCCAATTCTGGCTTCTAGGGCACATATATCTAACAATCTCCCACTTGTCCTAAAGCCAATTGGCTACAAGTCTAAGTCCCATCTTCTCAAGGTGGGCTTCGATCTTCTGCTGGTCCCAACGGCTTTGTAAGTGGGTCTGCCACATTATCTGCGGAGTTGACTCTCTTGACCTCAACGTAACCTTTCTCAAGGTAATCGCGGATGAGATGATATCGCCGCTCAATGTGCTTGGACTTCTGGTGAGACCTCGGCTCCTTAGCAAGGGCTATGGCGCCATTGTTGTCGCAGTAAAGAGGAATGGCATCTGATGGCATTACTCCAATTTCTGCAGCAAACTTCTTGTACCAGAATGCTTCCTTTGCAGCCTCTGATGCAGCTATATATTCTGCTTCCATGGTGGAATCTGCTATCACAGTTTGCTTGGAACTCTTCCAGCTGACAGCTCCACCATTGCACACAAACAGACTTCCAGATGTCGACTTTCGATCATCTATATCAGACATGAAGTCCGAGTCTGTGTATCCTTGAACTTGGAGTTCTCCATTACCAAAGACCAACATCATATCCTTAGTTCTTCTCAAGTACTTAAGGATACATTTCACAGAAGTCCAGTGTTCTTCACCTGGATTTGACTGATATCTGCTTGTGACACTCACAGCATGGGCTATATCAGGTCGTGTACATAGCATGGCATACATGAGGCTCCCTATTGCAGAAGCATAAGGGATCTTGCTCATGCGTTCTATTTCCTCAGGTGTGCTGGGGCACATCTTCTTGGAAAGATGAATACCATGTCTGAAGGGTATTAATCCCCTCTTAGAGTTTTCCATACTAAACCTCTTTAGTACTTCCTCTATGTACATCTTCTGTGAAAGTCCTAGCATCCTATTCGGTCTATCCCTATAGACCTTAATTCCTAGAATAAAGGATGCTTCACCTAGGTCTTTCATGGAGAATTCCTTGGACAACCACATCTTGACTGATGTCAACATGGGAATATCATTCCCAATAAGGAGGATGTCATCCACGTACAATACGAGGAAGACAACAGCGCTCCCACTGACCCTTTTGAAAACACATGGTTCCTCTTCATTTTTGATGAAACCAAACTTTTTGATCACATCATTGAAACGAGTGTTCCAGCTCCGAGATGCTTGCTTAAGTCCATATATGGACCTTTGCAGCTTGCAAACCTTGTGATCAGTATCACTGGATGTGAAACCTAGCGGCTGTTCCATATAGATATCTTCCTCAAGATATCCATTTAGGAATGCCGTTTTCACGTCCATTTGCCATATTTCATAATCGAAATAGGCTGCAACAGCAAGCAATGTGCGGATGGATTTTAGCATAGCTACCGGGGAAAAGGTATCCTGATAGTCAATGCCTTCACGTTGACTATAACCTTTTGCCACCAGTCTAGCCTTGAATGTCTCCACATTCCCATCTGCACCAATCTTTCTCTTGAAGATCCATTTACACCCAATAGGTACTATACCTTCTGGTGGATCTACCAAGGTCCAGACTTGGTTTGAGTGCATCGAGTCGATCTCTGACTTCATTGCCTCAAGCCATTTCTCGGAGTCGATATCTGATATCGCCTCGTTGTAGGTTTTGGGATCATCACCATGAGCACCATTACCTATGAGGAACATTTCCTCTACGTCCTCTGAAATAATACCTAAGTATCTTTCAGGGGGACGGGAAACTCTTTCCGATCTACGAGGTGGAGGAGGTAGTGTTCTTATTGGCTCAACCTGATTTGGTTCCACTTGGTCCTTAGCTCGTTCTGCTTGTGAGACTTTCTCATCAAGCTTAATCTGCTTTCCAATGCCGCTATCTTGAATAAACTATTTTTCAAGAAAGATGGCATGTCGACTCACAATCACATTGTGGTCTTCTGGAATGTAGAAATAGTATCCTAATGACTCTTTAGGATATCCTATGAATCGAGCTCTGAAGGACCTAAACTCTAACTTGTCCGCTTGTTGTCTTTTGACATGAGCCGGACAACCCCAAATTCTGAGATGACTCAGACTTGGTTTCTTACCGTGCCATATCTCATACGGTGTGGTAGGAACGGTTTTAGAGGGAACCCTATTCAGTAGATAAGATTGAAGTTAACAATAAGTGTCCCCAAAGGAAATCAGGGAGGTCTGTGAAGCTCATCATGGATCGAACCATATCCAATAGAGTCCGATTTCTCCGTTCTGAAACCCCGTTGAGTTGAGGTGTTCCTGGTGGAGTCCATTGAGAGACTATGCCATTTTTCCTTAAGATAGTCTAGGAATTCCCGGCTAAGGTATTCACCTCCTCGATCTGATCGAAGAACCTTAATGGGTTTTCCAGTTTGTTTTTCTACTTCATGTCTGAATTCTTTGAACTTTTCAAAAGGCTTCAGACTTGTGTCTCATAAGATACACATACCCATACCTAGACAGATCATCGGTAAAGGTAATGAAGTAGACAAAATTGCCTCTAGCCGGCACATCAAATGGGCCGCACACATCAGTATGTACTAGGGCAAGGAGATCTGTGGCCCCTCTCCCCATGTCCAACAAAAGGGAGTTTAGTCATTTTGCCTTGAAGACAAGATTCACAAGTTGGATATGACTCAAAAGTCAATGGACTCAATAGCCCATTTTTCTCCAATTTGTTAATCCTATCTTCTGCTATATGACCTAATCTCAGGTGCCATAGATATCTGTCGTTTGGACTATCCCTAGGTCGTTTGGCATTCACGTTTTGCTCGATAGTTAAAATAGGTACATCAATATGCAACTGATAAAGACCATTAACAAGGAAACCATTTGCAATTTTATTTCTTTCATAAAGAATGTTACAATGGTCCTTAAAGAAGGTGATCACATAACCTTCTTGTGCTAAGCATGAAACAGAAATCAAATTCCTGCTAGCTGCAGGCACATAATAACAGTCTTTTAAAACTAAGTCTAAACCAGATGGTAATCGAAGAGGGTATGTTCCCACGGCTACTGCAGCAACTCTTGCTCCATTACCGATGCGTAGGATCATGTCTCCATCCCTCAGCCTCCTGCTATCCTCAAGACCCTGCATAGAAGTGCACAGATGAGCACTAGAACCAGAGTCAAGCACCCAACTGGATGCAGAAGAAACCGTAAGGTTAGACTCAATAACGAGCATACCTCCAGAAGGACCTTCCTTCTTGTTCTTTAGGGTGGCCAGGTAAGTAGGGCAGTTCCGCTTCCAATGGCCGTCGCTGTTGCAATGGAAACACTTTCCTTTGCCATCGACCTTCTTCTTCGGTTCTGCCTTCTTCTTCTTCTTTGATCCTTCCACCTTTTGCTTTTTCACAGACTTCTTTTTCTTTCCATAAGACTTTCTTTTGGAAGAAGTCCATTCCATAGCAAGAACTGAGCCTTTAGAACCTTTCATAGAAAGCTCAGCGGTAACCAGCATATTCATCAACTCGGCCAAGGAATTTTGAAGTTTATGCATGTGGTAATTCATGATGAATTGCCCATATGCATCAGTCAAGGATTGCAGAATAATATCGTTCTGCAGATCCAAGTCCAACTTCACACCGAGCTTCTCAAGCTCTTCCATGTCCTTGATCATTGTCAGACAGTGATCTTGGACTGACTGCCCATCACGCATCTTAGCCTTAAAAAGTCATTTTCGTGACTTGATATTTGGCTGCGCGACTCTGTTCACCAAACATCTCCTGCAGGTGAGCCAACATTTGGCGAGCAGTCCCGATATCTTCATGTTGGCGCTGGAGCTCATCAGACATCGAGCCCAACATGTAAGTATCTGGCCTTATTATCTTCGTCAATCCATTTTTTCCAGAGACGCTCTCTGTTCAACAGATGGACGGGCTGGTAAGGTGGGAGGGTCCTGGTCCAAAACATGGGTTAACTTCTCTCGGAACCCAAAATAATTTTGTAGTTCCTGAGCCAATCTTTATAATTGGGTCCAGTCAGTCTATGTGTGTCCAGGATACGTGCCAATGGGTTGGATGCAGACATTTTTCTGTAGAGAGTCAAAGATTCTAGTTAGATACTGTAATTTTGACTTGACCAATTTGTTTAGGGATTTTATTTTTAAACAAATTAGCTCCCACTATTTTCTCGGATCCCTACACTCCCTCTGTAGAGATGCGAAAATCTCCGCGATTGATGATTTCTAGTGGGTGGTGCGGTCTCACCAACTGACTCATCACCTCACCTAAAATAGTTATTGGTGATGGGTTAGCCAATGAGTGAACAACTCTTGTTCAATGATTCTCTAATCATGGTGCACCCAAACTTGGTCTCTAATTCATGAATCTCACCGTATCCAGAATATTGATCCACTCCTTAGTTAAGTCAGACCCACCATTTGCATAGACTGGGTTCCTAATTGGGTCTCTCACCGTATCCGAAATATTGAGCCCAACTCATCCTCCAGCCCATAGCATCCAATGCCTAATAGACATGGTTGCATCTTCCGGTGCAACTGAGCCACTGTATCCAGCCGAGAACAATCAACCCCGGGAAGGGCCCGCACATCTACAATGGTGGAAGACCTCGGACTTAATCTTTTCTTAGGGAGAATTGATTCAGGTCTCATTAAACTAGACTTGGCTTAGTCATAACAATTATGACTAACCTAGTGGCATGGGTTAGCTCGGATTATTGACCACCTCAGATCAGAACTGTGTCAACAGATATGGCCAGGTAAGTGAGACCGGTGGAAGGAATATGCCATTAACTCATACAAGAACGCATTCAGGTCGAGTAGCTTCCAATTAAAAACCAGTCGGTCGTCTATGCCAAACTTACCTTAGACACCAAATTGTTGAGTCAGAACCAATTGGGTTAGCCTACAATCCAGACTCTAACCTCTGAGCCTAATTAGGTCTTGCTTGATCGTGACTCGATCTTGACCCAGACTTAATCCTATTAGGCTGGTCAATTTAAGCATTGTTGATCCCATCTAACCAACTCTTGATTCGGTTTGATCAACCGCTTAGACCTAATTGAGCTACCCAAGCCCGAACCCAGTATTATGAATATGTCTTAGATCTGAAATTCTCAATTTTAGACCTAATTAATATTCCATAAACTTAATTCTTAATTAAGTTGGGTTCATAAACAAAATATGCACAATAAATCCTAGGGTTTCAGGATCTAGGGTTTTGCAGAAAGTAAGTTTTGGGTTTCTGATTAAGGACGAACACGCAGCACCCCTACACGTCATAAGAACACCCCATCGAATGGGAAGAGAGGGCCTTTAAACCCTTCTTCGTTCTTATGACCGGACGGCCAAGAGGAACGCCTTAATCAGGAACATGTAAATCTACAAAACAGTTATAGATCTATATCATATATCTCATATACAAATTTAGATCTAATCAAGGCATATTTTGCATACATCTCATGTATCAAATCATGCATATTTTTAGATCTAAATTATCTCATAATAATCTAAAAAATTAGATTTAAATTGATCTAATCAAAATAAATTCTAATCTAGACAATTATGTAGAACTATTCTACAACTAGTCTAGACATGCATCAATCATATCTCATATGATATTCAAAAATTAAATAATTTTTATTTGCTATTTATCAGATGTTATTATAACACTTATAATATCATAAAATAGTAAATAAGAAGATCTAAAATATGATTTAATCAGATTAAATCAAAAACATGCAAAACTATTCTATAGAACTATTCTATTCTAGAACTAGTCATGCATATCTTCTTAATCTTAGATCCAAATTATTTAATTTTAATTTTTCTGATTTCAGATCTGATCACATCTCATGTGACATCTAAAATCACTTTATTTTCTAATTAAAATAAAATTAAAATTAGATCTAAACAATTTAGAACCATGGCTCTGATACCAGTTGAAGGAAAATCCTGATTTTTCGGTCCAGGTTCGTCCAGATCTGATCAGATCAAGAGATATATTTCAAAAATTTTTCTCTTGATCCCAATCAGATCTTGATATGTTTCAGATCTGATTCTTATTATTTTAATAAATAAAATAAAATAAGATAAATTAAATCAAATTTAATTTACCTGATTTGGGTAATCCTATTACCCTGTAGATGATCCTGATTGCAGCGGAAGGTTCTGGATCTAGCCACGCAAGCGCCTGGCCTCTACCGGTATCCACTCGGGTTGGATCTGGAGATCCTCTTCTTCTCTATCACGCCTCCAAAAATCAGATCTGGATCTGATCTGGAGGATCTTCAAAACTCCTTTTGAAGATCAGCAGTCGTCCTTTGCAGCAGTGCAGCCTTCTTCTTTTGATCGCCTTTCTTTTGATCTGGAACGCACCAACCTAAGTCCAAAACTCTTTTGGACGTGGAGAGGAGAAGGAGGAGAAGTTTAGGCATGGAGGAAGAGGGGAGAGGCAGCCTTGGGGCGTGGGAAATCTCTATTCTAATTGCATTAGAATCTGAGTTGGGCGCAGGGTCTTATTTATAGACTAAGCGTGATCCAACTCCTCTTCCTCCCAACCAATCACAACCCTTTGTGAAATCAGATCTAAATCTGATTGGTGGGAATAGAGACCCCTGGATTCCTCCTTAGAGGGTGCCTAAGACCAGTCAAACTGGATTCTTAGTAGAACTCTGATTGGAATCCAAAAGGGAGGTGGAGTCCTTGTCCAACAAGGACTCCAAGGCGCCTCCAACTTGGGCGCACACGCCTAGGGTGGCGTGCGCCCTCCTCCTTGCCAGGTTCTGGCAGGGGGACAGGCCCCCACCAGTTCTCCAATAGGTGCGTGACACGTGGACAAAAGTCAAAGTGTCTATGGTCAACATTTGACCAGTCAAAGGTCAACTTTTGACCAAAGTCAAAGGACCAAAAATGGCAGGTGACCAAAAATGGCAGGTCATGTCTTATAAAATAAGACAACCTTCTCTAACTTGGACAACCTCCAGTTAGACCATATGAAGGCCTCTGATTGAGCACAAACTCCTTTGGCTCAGTCAGGACAACTTATTTGTGATAGTAAAAGAAGAACGTTAGGTTCAATCGAGTGCTAGCACGATTTCCTTGAACCTAATTGAATCTCATTCAGATCAATTGAACTAGATCAGTTCAATTGATGATCACCAGATTCAAACCCTTGTTTGTGTGACCCAGTTAGGTTCAGTTCTGTATGGTAATGGGATATGTCATGATCTCTATCATAGACATCATCGAAACTCCTTTCGATGGATCAGAACTCTTCTGATTCGAACAGCTAGAATGATCGATCATCTAAATCATTCTAATTGCTCCCAAAATCCACCAGTGACACCTAGCAGTATATGGTGGCAACCCATCAGAGCTGAATGTGAACCTCTTGGTGCAGCTACCTGTGTGATTAAGTTCTTCTATCTTGAGCCCCGATCAGATTAGGGTTAAGGTAAACTCGTCAAACCCTAGTCTCTGTCATATGATATAATCATTCGATTCGAGTCCAATGTGAAAATCTAAATAGAAACTCTTTCTATTATTTCACTCTGCCATGGCCATGGGCTTCAGGACTTGATTCTCATGATTATCATAGGGCTGCTCCTCTACCACCGAGGTAGATAGATCCCATCTTGATGCAATCCAGTTCCTACAATGAACATGCTATAGCCAACATACACCTCAGGGTTCCATATGGCTAGGAGACCGAGTAATGGTGTAGTCAAACTATAACACCCTCAAGGTGAACTGTCGATGCATCTCAGGTCAAAGAACCAGACACACTACTGCAGCATCGAGTCAGTCATTGACGAGAAGGTAGACTTCCTAATGACTACTCGAGGTGGTCACGCTCAGTGCCCTCGTTCTCTAACGAGTACCTGTACTTTCGCTCCGGTGTCTCCACACCGTAGACTCAAGACTCATCTACTAAAGAGAAGCGATCGTACACCAACCTTTCGGATCAATCACCATCCTCGTGATGATCCTATGGTCGGGAGCTGTTTATGAGTTAATAATGATTATTCATGTCTTAAATTTTCAACTCTTGAAAATATGAATTATCATTACCATTAACTCAAAGGATGTATCACAGACACTAAATACACAGGTGTGATAGAAAATAACCCATTTTATTAATTATAGTCAAAATTATAATTTTGCCCCTAGAAGTGTATTACAAGTGTCAGCCAATTCTGGCTTCTAGGGCACATATATCTAACAAATCGATCCTCCTATAATGCTTGCACTAGGTTAAACATCAATTATATTGATTGTTTAATCCTAGAACGATTCTCAATCATTGATCAATCATCTGATTAGATTATTAGCTCAAATATATGTGACCTCATAGATCCAAACCTAAGCTAGTAGTATAGAAATAGATTTCTATATCAATCGAAGTAACCATCTAGCAATGGTACCCGATGGTCGGATTGGTCGAATGTGTAGAACAACATTCTTAGAATCCATGCGGATATAGTTTTCATATAATTCATCTCCTTGATCAAAATACTCATAGGACACCTTAGAATTCAACTATCAACTCTGATGAGATTGTCCACATTATATTTTAAAATATTAAATCTGTCTAATGGATTATCCTAGCCAAGATTTTGCTATATTGAAATATAGTGATACATTCTTCTCCAACTCTTGGAGTGATCAATTCCATCTTGATCATACTCTGACTTCATAAGTATTTGACTGTGTCCAAAAGTTTTTCGTTACTGAATTAGAAATTCATCCCCCCTCTTGAGTAGCCATACTTGGGCAATAATTGATATCAGAGCAGGTACTCTAAATTTTTTCTTTATTCTAGAGTTAAAGATCTTATGACTGACCCATTTGATTCTTTGTTGAGTGAATGATAGTCAACCATTAGACCTTTTTTCAATGGCACCAACTATACTTATTAAAAAACTAGAATGAGAATTTTTATTCAAACACAAGATTATGACATGTGGAAGGTCATACTCAATGGTCTTCACACATCCACAATGACTGTCAATGATATGTGGGTACCTAAATCAAAAAAAAATTAGAATGAGCTAGATAAAAAGCTAGCTTAATTAGATACTAAAGCTATTAATATTCTATATTATGCTTTAGATTATAACAAATTCAATAGAATATCAACATGTTTATCTGCAAAAAAAGATTTAGGATAGACTTGAAGTGATCCATGAGGGTACAAGTCAAATCAAAGAATCTAAAATAAACATGTTGGTTCATAAATATGAGTTGTTCAAAATGGAACCTCATGAAATAATAAGTGATATGTTTACAAGATTTACTAAAATTATAAATGAATTAAAGAGTCTTGGAAAAGACTATTTTAACAGTGATCTTGTATGCAAAATTTTTAGGTCCTTATCAAAGGCTTGCAAAGCAAAAGTAACAGCAATTTAAGAAGCCAAGGACCTTAGCAAGCTTACTTTGGAAGAAGTAATCAGATCGCTCATGACACATGAACTCAATATAAACCAAAGCACGGAGGAGGAAAAGATGAAGAAGATAATCGTTGCACTCAAGTCATCGGCTATTGAAGAAAGTTCAAGTGACTCTATCGAGGATTCAAAAAATGATGAAGAAATGGCAATGATTACAAGAAGGTTCATGAGATTCATGAGAAAGAAGAAAAATTTTGAACGAAGAGAAAAAAAAAGAGGAAAAGAATTAACTTAGAAAATATAGAAAGGACTATCCCTCATTGAAAAAGATCTCAAGAAAATTAAGGAAAGCTATATTGGCTAATTAAAAAAGTAGTGAGAGCTTAAATTCTGAAGAAGAGTCATCCTCAAGTGAAAAAGAGATAAACCTATGCTTGATGGCTCACAATGAAAAGATAAGCTTAAATCAATCCAATGATTTTACTTTTGATGAACTACATAATGCATTTTTTGAATTATTTAATGATTTTAAAAGGCTATCTAAAAAAAATAAAGAGCTTAAGAAGGATAATCAAAATTTGAATAAAAATAAAGAAATATTAGAAGAAGATGATAAAGACTTGCAAACAAAACAAGATGACTTAATTAAACAAAATGAGAGTCTACAAAAGAAAGTAGATAGATTAAAATCCATTGTAGGTGAAAAGAATAAATTATTGAATGAAAAAGAAGATATTTTAAAAGAAAAGAATGCTTTAGCTAAAGAAAAAAAGTACTTCTTAAATCTGAAAAATCTTTAGTTGAAGAAAATATTAAGCTAAAAATAAAATTTAAAAAAATTAAAATTTTATATTGAAAAAAAGATAACTTGTTAAAAGAAAAGAAGTTACTTTTGGAAGAAAATACCAATCTAAGAAAAGAGATTGAAATTTTATATTGAGGCCTATGCTTAATAAGTTTACAATTGGCTCTCAAAAGCTTCAATCTATTTTAATCAATCAAAAAGTTATTTTCGATATAGCTGAAATTGACTATAATTCATTAAAAAATAGAAATTTGTAAATAATATATTTAGCAAAGCTTATTCTGAAAATCATTCTATAGTTTGCTTTAAATGCAATAAAATTGGTCATAAAATTTTTGAATGTAATGCTAAATGAATTAGTCATACCTTAATTAAACAAATATGGATTCTAAAAGAAACCATAAGCTTTAACCTTAATGGACCCAAGATGGCTTGGGTACTAAAATTTAGTAAATAATTTTGCAGGTTCACCAAGGATCCAATGGAATGAAAAGAGAAAAATATTATGAATGGATGTCTTAAGAATGAAAATGGATGGATGATGCTATTGGATAAAATCTAAACTTTTCTCACATCATACCATCAATATTTATTTGATTGATTCTATTAATTTAATAATCTATCGATATTATTTTATATCATATTCACTTGCTTGAAATACTTTTCATATTTTGGTAAGATTAGTATGAGTGATTGATTTTGATGTTTGAAATGATTTGAATACTTTGATTTTTAAATCAATGTGCTCTTCTATAAGTATCATATTTTGAATCAATATGAAATTAATTTATCTTAAAATTTAACATGATATCTCAACTTTTCCTTATCAATTATATATTCAAGAATCTTGAATCAACAAAAGTTAAATTGGGTATGAATGTTTTAATTGCTAAACCTATATGAGAAACAAATTTTGACATTTTCTCATAAGATACTTAATTATCAAAATTCTTCTAAAAATTTTCTAACCTGAGTACTTGAAGATAAGACACTCTAGTCATAAAAGATCAAGTGCTTGACTTTGATAATTTATATTATATCTTAGCTTGATCTCTAAGGACTTAAAAATTTTCTAGTTGAACCTAACTTTTGAAGCCTTTATCTAGTTTTCCTTTGATCTAATCTTGATATGATTCTATTTTATTTGATTGATTATCATGCCACTAATTGAATGTCAAATGATTCAATATTTTATCTTATTGATTTTGATGATGTTATAATTGATTATGGCTGAAGATATATTGAATAAAATTAATTTATGAACTTTCATGATTAGAGTTTAAGAATAATTTGAAATATTGACATATTTGTTTGATAAATTAAATTTCTTGGAAAAATATTTTCAAATTCAATTGGTATATTAAATTATAGTAAATACTATTAATGACAACAAGGAAGAGAAAATTTGATAAATGAAGAAAATAAATTTAACATATCATAATACATTGAAATCTTGCCATAATAGGATATTTTTTATAATATGATTTTAATTTGGTTATGAGATACAAAATTGATCAGGAGTAAGCATGTTGCCTAAGTATAGCTTCCTAAGAGGGGGTGAATTGGGTATTTTAAAATTTAGCTTAAGATATGAGCAATTTAAACTAATCAAAGGCTTAAATGAAACAAGCTATGTAATGTGCAGTGAATAAAAGTAATAAGATAGAAACACACAATCACAAACATAATAATTTTATAGTGGTTTAGTGCCAAACTCAGCACCTACGTCCACTTTCTAAGTAAATCACTTAGAAATTCAACTATAATCACTTAGCTTGATTACAGTTTGATTGTTTTACTTGGGCTCACAATCCAATCTAGTTGGTTTTGACCTTAGCTCAGCAACCATAGCCATACAATGATTATTTTTCTGAGCTAACAATGAACCATGATTGATTTTGTTCTAGGCTTACCAATCTAACCTTACAACGTCTAACTTTAGGCTTGGACCAACCCAAGTTTCTCACCCCAAGAAATTTGAAATAAAAAGAGGAGTACAATAAAATTAAAACAAACTCAATGAAGCTTATGAGAAGAAAATATGTGCAGATTTGCTTGATGGATTGATTTCTTCTCTTGAATGCTTGAGAAAAGTAGAAAGTAATCTTCAATAGCAATGTCCTGACTTCTCTCAGATTGAGGATGTTGAAAGGATAAATGTTTGTCTAGATGTCACTCCTTCCTTTTTACAATATTGCTTACACACTTGCATGTATTGAAAAAACTGTTTGGAAACTCTTTTTGCAAGTTCAAAAATTCCTTCTGTTGTTCCAAATATTCTCTTAAGTATCTCAAAGATTTTCCACCATTACAAGTAAACTAGGAGGGCTTCTAAAAGTGATCGAGCCATTGAAAGATCAAAAATAGCTGTTGAAAGGTGTGTAGGATAAAAAAGCTGCGAAACTGAAAACTAACCATTACAAACACTGGACCAGCTCAGTTATTAACTGGGTTGGCTCAGTCCAGACTGGGTTGGCTCAGTCTCAGAGATCCCAAAATATCTATTTCTATCATCTTCTATTTTCTAAGACTAGGATGGCTACTTTTCTGACTGGGTCGGTCTGGTTGTCACTGGGTCGGCTCAGTCTCCTGGATCATAAAAAATTTTGCTTTCTGTCTTTTCTATCTTTTGCTTCCACTGAGACTAGGTTGGTCTAGTTTGCGTGCCATGCGTGTCAAAGATCATTTGTATCCTTTTCTTCTCCAAATTTCTTTGTAGGCTAGACTTGTCATTTTTGTCTTGATTTAATCTTCATTATAACCTCTTGAAAGATATATCCACTTTAAAATATCTCCTCTAAAATCTTGAGTGATGAGTCTTTACTTGGATGAATGAGAATACTTGGTGTTTGTGAGCTCTTGAAATTTATAATTATCCATTCTGACAAATAATGTTAGTAATTTAATAATCTATGCTCAAATGCTTTTGTTATTATCAAAATCAATTTAGGGTCAATAATCTTCTTCTTTTTGATGATGATAAAATCTTTTGAGTATAACCTTTTCTTCAAATTTCAAAATGATATTTTCATTCAATCTTACTAATTAACTCATACATCATATTTATTTTTATTTTATCAATTTATATATGCTCCCCCTAAATATGATAAGTATGTTCAATTTTAAGTCAAATTTTGTATTGCTCCCCCTTACTATGTGCCGAGGTTTCAGTTTAGCAATTTGAGTTATGATATCTACCATATTTGTAATTACAATTGAATCGCTATTGCTTGCGCCTTCTTTATTTAGTTCTTACTTAAGTAATGCCTGTTGGCTCCATTCTTTCCATTCTTTTCACTTAATTTATATTTCAATTATCAATTTTTACTTAATTTATATTTCAATTATCAATTATCATTTGATACTTATTTTTCTCCTCCTTTTTGTCAGTATCAAAAAATATATGGACAATGTAAAGAGAGATTTGATCAAGCATGAAAAGAGATAATTTCATTCATTCATTAGAAAAATTTGATACAATTTAAGTTAAAAGTCAAACTTCATTCATTCATAGATACAAACAGTTTCAAATGTACAAAATGCTGAAGTTTGAATATTACATATCATAGATACCTATCATGAACATTGACAATCAAAATGCTCTAAGTATAGCTAGATGGATCCTATATGCAACCTAGTCAACACTAGGCTCTGGAGGGTTGGATGAGATTGGATCCATAGGTGCATAAGTGTGCTGCTCGATGAACACTTCTCTCAAAGCATCTTTGATTAGCTAAGAAAGACCACTAGATATCCTATCATATATGAGCTGCACAATCTCTCCAGTCTGATCCTCATCTAATTTGATAGTGGACGAAGATGGAGCAGGCGCAGGACACTGTGGCACGAGCTTTGGCTCATGTCTTTCTTCTGCTTCCTCATCTAACTTCATCTAAATCCCATTAACCTTCTTAAACTTCATCCTATGCATCGATTTCAGATTATATGTATCATAGTGCTGAAGCCTCCTACTAGGTTCTCCTTCCAAACTAACTCCAAAGTCTTAAAACACTAATGTCAAAAACATCCCATAAGATAGTGCAAGTTTTTCTCTTTGGGATGCTTCTTGCATCACCCTCAAAATCAAAGCTGGAAGGTTAAACTTTTCTTTCATTATGATATGATACATCACAGCTATGTCATTTTTATTGAGAAAATCAAACCTTCCTACTCTGGATTCTAGAATCCTCCATGGATAGGTCCTTAGCATGGATTTCCTCAAAATGCATGGCATCATCCCGTCCAAACAACAATCGTAGCCCACTTACTCGATCATCGAGTCTCTCAGCTCCTTCAATGGGTGCCCTAAGTAAACTACCTAGCTTTTCTATGGTTAAATTTATCTTAACCTTCTTGACTTCTTATTTAAATAATCTTGGGCTAACCCTAGCATTGCCATAGAACTCCCTCACTAGATTTGGATAGGTTGGAAGATTGATCCCAAAGCAGAGGTATTCCCATCTTTGATACTTCAATCCCTCTCCAAACTCAAAACCCTCACTTGCTAGGAAATCAAAATCCATCCTTCTACTAGTTGTGATAGCTCTAGAGGAGAGTGGAATGGGTGTGGAAGAAGGAGATGGCAGGAAAATCAGAGTAGGAGGTTGAGTGGATAGTCCCGGAGGAGGTGAGGAGGACTGAGACGACCTAGAGGGCAAAGAACGGCCTTCACAAAACTTAGTTTGCCGTTCTCCACTGCTAATCCCCCTTCTAGGTGGCGGAACCAGACATGCATGCTTGATCCTAGGGGTTACGGTCTGTTTCTTGCATGGCATGATTCCAAAACCTTACTCAAATTTGATGGAAAAGGATTTCGAGAGGAAGATCTTTAGGGTTCTAGGGTTTCTCTATAGACGGCTAAGAAACGAATCATAGAAGAGTTGTCAGTCTGTTCGTTTAAAAAACAGAGCCTTCGACAACTTAGCTTATCCAATTTTTTTATGAAGAAAAACTGAGTCGGCCTAGTACTGGGACAACTAAGTTTTTCTATAAGAAAGTAATGGGACAGCTCAGTTTGGCATAGACTTGAACATTCAGATTTTCATGTTCAAAAAATTTTTCATTTATTTTTTTTTCTAAGTAAGATAAAAATTGAACAAATGCAAGAAAACTAACCATATCAAAATCAATCATTTTATCATATGAAAATCAATTATCATAAGATATTTATTTAATAAATTGGATCAAATAAACCTAATTGTTTTCTAATTGTGTAAAATCTTTCTTCATTCAAGAATTTGGTAAAGATATCAGTAACTTGATTTTCAGTAGGCACATATTCAAGAAGTATATCGTTATTTTGAACATGCTCTCTAATAAAATGATATCTTACTTCTATATATTTTGTTCTTAAATGTAGTATAGGATTTTTAGCTAAATTTATGGTACTTGTGTTGTCACATCGAATAGAAATATTATTACAAGTAATATTATAATCTTCTAGTTGTTGTTTAATCCATAATAGTTGAGCATAATAACTTCCAGCAGTAATGTATTTAGCTTCCACCATGGACAAGGCTACCGAGTTTTGTTTCTTGTGAAATCAAGAGATTAAATTCACTCCTCGAATTTGATATGTACTGCTTGTACTCTTCCTATCTAAGTAACGACCAGCAAATTCTAAATCGCTGTAACCAATTAAATCTAATGAAGATTGTTTAGAGTACTATAAACCAACATCTTTAGTATTTATTAGATACTTAAAGAATTTTTTAACTGCTAATACATGTGATTTCTTAGAATTTGATTGATAATGCGCACATATGCATACACTAAACATTATGTCCGACCTACTTGTAGTTAAATATAGTAAAGATCCAATCATATCTCGATATAGCTTAGGATCTACTACGTTTTCTTTTGGATCTTGATCAAGCTTGCAACTTGTGCTCATGGAGGTCCCACTTTCTTTGACATTCTCCATCCCAAATTTTTTTAGCATTTTCTTGATGTATTTGCTTTGGTTGATGAAGATCCCCTCATTTGATTATTTGATTTGTAGTCCGATGAAGAAGTTGAGCTCTTTCATCATATTCATCTCGAACTCACCTTGCATGAGATTAGCAAACTCTCTATACAAAACCTCATTAGTAGCATCGAATGCTATATCATCAACATATAATTAGATAATTAATAGATCACTTGAAAATTTTTTAATAAATAGTATTTTATCTACATTACCTCTTTTAAAATTATTATTTAATAAAAACTTACTCAATCTATTATATCAAGCCCTAGGTGCTTGTTTTAATTCATATAGTGCTTTCTTAAGTTTATATACATAATTAGGTAAATCTTGACCCTCAAAGCTTGGAGGTTGTTCTACATAAACTTCTTCTTCAATTAAATCATTTAAAAATAAATTCTTTACATCCATTTAAAAAAGTTTAAAGTTCATGAAACATGCAAATGCTAAGAATAATCTAATAGCTTCAAGTCTAGCTACAAGTATAAAGAATTCATCAAAATCAATATCCTCTTCTTGATTGTATCCTTGTGCAACCAATCTAGTCTTATTTCTAATTACATTGTCCTTTTCATCAAGTTTATTTCTAAAGATCTATTTTGTATCAATTACAAAAAAATTTTTAGGTCTTTCAACTAATTTTCAAACTTTATTTCTTTCAAATTGGTTTAAATCTTCTTGCATTGATAATATCTAATTTGGATCTTTTTTAGCTTCAATTACATTTTTAGATTCTAAATGAGATATAATTGCAATATGATTCATAGCTTTCCTAAAAGATGATCTAGTTTTAACTCCATAAGATGGATCATCTATTATTAATTTCTTAGGATGATTATGATCATACCTCCATTCTTTTGGTAAGTTGGATGTACCTTGATCATCTTGAGATTATGGCGATACTTCAACTTCTTGCTCTTTGTCTTCATTTTCTTGAGAGGGAGTATCTTCAAGTGATATATCCTTCATTTTCTTTTTTAGAATTTCTGCATCCACATCAAGCCCTTCTTGAACAATGGACAATCCGTTCGAAAATGTCCAGACTTCTTACATTCATAACAAGTGATTTGATTTTTCTCTTTTCTCTTTATTTTTCTTTGCTACCTTCGTCCTTGCTGAAATTTCTTTTTCTTAGTTCAAACTTCTTCCTTCTTTTTATGAATTTCTTGAACCTTCTAGTAATTAGTACCATTTCTTCATCATCCTCCGAGTCTTCTTCAGAGTCACTTTCCTCTTCATACATAGCAGCAGCTTTGAGTGCTATGCACTTTTTTTTCTTCACTTCCTCTTCTTGTCTTTGGTTCATGTTTAGCTCATAGGTCATGAGTGATCCAATTAACTCCTCCAATGCAAGAGTGTTTAAGTCTTTCGCCTCTTGAATGGCAGTCACCTTTGGCTTCCAATTCTTTGGCAAAGATCTAAGGATTTTACGCACAACATCGCTGTTAGTATAATCTCTTCTAAAATTTTTTAAACCATTTAGAATATCAGTGAATCTAGTGGATATTTCAGTTATGATTTCATGTGGTTCCATTTTAAATAACTCATACTTATGCACCAACATATTTATCTTTGATTTCTTGACTTGATTAGTACCCTCATGGATGACTTCAAGTCTATTCCAAATTTTTTGGTAGATGAACATGTTGATATTCTATTGAACTCATTAGCATCCAAAGCACAATATAAAACATTCATTGATTTGGTATTAAGTTGAGTTTTTTTCTTATCATGTTCATCTCAATCCTTTTCAGATTTTGGGATGGACACTCCATCAACCATGATTGTAGGTGTATGAGGTCCTAAGATTATGACATTCTACATGTCATAATCTTGTGCTTGGATGAATATTCTCATTCGTACTTTTCAATAGGTATAGTTAGTTCCATTGAATAGTGGAGATCTATTGGTTGATTGCCTCTCAACCAATGAAGTCCCAATTAGGGTTGCTATTTAATCTTTAGCTCTTTGATAGTTTGATCAACAACTAATATTAGAGCACCTGCTCTGATACCACTTGTTGCCCAAGGATGACTTTCCAAGAGGGAGGGTGAATTGGGTATTTTAAAATTTAGCTTAAGATATGAGCAATTTAAACTAATCAAGGGGTTAAATGAAATAAGCTATGTAATGTGCAGTGAATAAAAGTAATAAGATAGAAATACACAATCATAAATACAATAATTTTATAATGGTTCAATGCCAAACTCAGCACCTATATCTACTTCCTAAGTAAACCACTTAGAAATTCAACTATAATCACTTAGCTTGATTATAGTCTGATTGATTTACTTAGGCTCACAATCCAATCTAGTTGGTTTTGACCTTGGCTCACCAACCACAACCATACAATGATTATTTTTTCGGGCTAACAATCAATCCCGATTGATTTTATTTAGGCTTACCAATCTAACCTTACCACATCCAACTCTAGGCTTGGACCAACCCAAGTTTCTCATCCTAAAAAACTTAAAATAAAAAGAAGAGTATAATAAAATTAAAACAAACTCAATGAAGCTTGTGAGAAGAAAATCTAGGTAGATTTGCTTGATGGATTGATTTCTTCTCTTGAATGCTTGAGGAAAGTATAAAGTAATATTCAATAGCAATGCCCTAACTTCTCTTAGATTGAGGATGTTGGAAGGATAAATATATGTCTAGATGTCACTCCTTTCTTTTCATAATATTGTTCACATGCGTGAATGTACTAAAAAACTATTTGAAAGCTTTTTTTATAAGTTCAAAAGTCCCTTCTCTTGTTCCAAATGTTCTCTTAAGTATCTTTGAGATTTTTCACCATTACAAGTAAGCTAGGAGGTCGTCTGAAAGTGATCTAGCCATTGAAAGATCAAAAATAACCATTGGAAGGCGTGTGGAGTAAAAAAGCTACGAAACTAGAAACTAGCCATTACAGACACTGGGCCAGCTTAGTTATTAACTAGGTCAGCTCAGTCTAGACTGGATCGACTTAGTTTTCAGCTGGATCGACTCAGTCTTAGAGTTCTCAAAACATCTATTTCTATCATCTTCTATATTTTGAGACTGGGATGGCTACTTTTCTGACTGGGTCGGTCTGGTTGTCACTAGATCGGCTCAGTCTCCTAGGTCATAAAAATTTTTACTTTCTATCCTTTCTATCTTTTACTTTTATCGAGACTAGGTTGGCCCAGTTTGAAACTCGGTCGGCCCAGTTTGCATGCCATGTATTCCAAAGACCATTTGTATCCTTTTCTTCTCCAAGTTTTTTTGTAGGCTAGATTTATCTTTTTTGTCTTGATTTAATCTTTATTATAACCTCTTAAAAGATGTATCCACTTTAAAATATCTCTTTTAAAATCTTGAGTGATGAGTCTTTACTTGGATGAAGGAGAATACTTGGTGTTTGTGAGTTCTTGAAATTTACAACTACACATCCTCACAAATAACATTAGTAATTTAATAATTTATACTCAAATATTTTTATTATCATCAAGATCAATCTAAGATCAACAAAGCAAGAAATGATATTAAAAAATATGGCATATAGTAAAGGAGAGCAAATTTTGAATAAAAGTTAAACTCAATTAACTAGAATATTAAGGGAGAGCTTAATATTTTTAGATTATTTTACTTTCTTGATTTTATTGATAACCTCCATTTAGAATTGCTTTTTTTTGTTACTATCAAAAAGGAGGAGAGTTATTATTTAATATATGCTTGAGCTTAACTAGAATAAAGTATGTTTTTATTATTTAGTGATTTCATGCCTTTAAATATGTAATTATTTAAAAATTCACTATATAATATTTTTCATATGCTCAAAAGTTTTGTCATCATCAAAAAGAAAAGATTGTTAATCTAACGATTGATTTTGATGATCATAAAGAGTTTTGAATATAAGTTATAAAATTTAATGATATTTATGAGGATGTGCAGTTTCAAAATTTCAAGTACTCATAATTTTTTCGAGTATTTTTCAATATGTTAATAAGGATAAAATTAAGTCAAGAAGATAAATCTAGCTTACAAATCAAATTAGAGAAGAAAGGATCACAAACAGTCTTTGACATGCATAGTACGCAAATTGGGCCGACCTAGTTTGGAACTGAGCTGACCTAGTCTTAGTAAAAGCAAAAGATAGAAAGACAAAAAATAAATTTTCAAGATCTAGGGGACTGATCCAATCCAACTATAAACTGAGCTGATCCCGTGGAACTGAGCCAACCTAGTCAAAAACTGAGCTGACCTAGTGACTATAATGGCTAGTTTTCAGATCTATAGCTCTTTCATCCCATGGGCTTTTCAATGGCTAATTTCTCATCTCCAATGGCTAGATCTTTTTCTAAAGACCTTCCAGATGTCAAAAAATAATGGATAGTCTCAAGAATATATATGAAAACCCTTAGAGCATTAAGGATATATTTTTGAGAGCATATTGAGTATTCTTTGAGAAAGCTAAAGAGTGAGCTGAAAAGAGAAGAGGAGTTATTTTCAAAGTGATCCTTTGTTCTTACACTATAAATCATCCTCACGCAAGTGAGAGCAAGAGTAAAGAGAATCAAGGAACCTTACAATCTCTCAATCATTCAAGGAGAAGAAATCAAGCTTACAAGCAAAGCAACTTAGATTTTCTTCTCTTATGCTTCAAAGGAGTTTGTTTTAATTATATTTCTATATTTTTTTCATGTTTCTTAGGATGAAAAACTTGGGTTGGTCCAAGTCTTGAATTGGATGATTGTATTGATTTGATTGGTGAGCCAAAGTTAAAATCATTCGAGGTTGATTGTTAGCCTAGAGAAAAATAATTACTTATGAGGTTTTGGTTGGTGATCTAGAAAAAAACTAGCTGGATTGATTATGAGTTCAGAAAATAATCTTGTATGGTTTTGGTTGGTGAGCCAGAAAAAACCAACTAGATTTGACTGTGAGCTTAGAAAATAATTGGACTGTAATTCTAGTTATGAATTATAGTTGAATTCCCAAGGAGTATACTTGAGGAGTGGATGTAGGTACTGAGTTTGACACTGAACCACTATAAAATTTATGTATTTATGTTTGTCCTTATTGCCCTGATTCTTTACATCTTTTATCTTTTCGTTACTCATTACATAAAAGATTATATTGTTTATCGGGTGCACATCACTTAGTTTAAATCATTGAAAATCTGCATATTAGTCATTTATTTTTTAGAATATCAAATTCATCCCTCCTCTTGGGTAGCCATACCTGGGCAACAAAGGCTATATGCTAATTTTCTTATAAAGGGAATCAAGAAGTATTTGAAAAGAGTCCTTGATCATTCCTATATGGATACTTGTAGAGGCCGGATGCTTATGTGGCTTTAAGAAATCGAGAAGATATCCACAATCATCAAATTATGATGAATATTTACCCATGCAAAGGTGAAGATTCGATCTTCTTTCTTTTAGATCCTAATCTTAATAACTATGAGATATCATGATTGATTTGAGATAAGTTCTCACTTAATAATAATCTAAAAATTTTATTTATCTGCTGTATTTATGATTTAAAATTTTTTAATTTCCACTATAAAGAAAATAATGCAGGGTTTCTAGCTCTACTTTTGAAACTTTTTTAAAAAATCATATAGTAGAATTTAAAAATTAATCTAATTAATTTTTATAAGCTATTGATCATATCAACAAAATCCTATAACTAGGACCCTACTGTGACATATATGCATTAAAAATTTGAAAATAAAAATAGCATGCAGTATTGATCCTACACTCTTGTGTTTAGAACATAATACTTTATGAGGATAGTCGATCACCTCAATTGATACACTATCAGGGAGGTCTACTCATTGCGATGTAGACACACACATCGTCTGGCCTCTATGGATCATCCACATGAGGTCTTGGTCTCGATCGGCTCCTTCTGAGTGCTAGTTCGATATTGAAAGCTTCGACGACTGATTTTGATCAAATTGGCTCGATCTCCCTCCACCAATTTTTTGAATGCTTTGGAACACCAGCAGAGGTAGGGGAGAGGTAAAGGAGGCTCTCCTAAAAATTCTATGGATTTACGACACTCACAAGTCATAGAATCAATTCCCCAACCATAGGCCAAAACCCTAGGGCAGCACACACCTAGACCCGGTGCCTCTCTTAAAATTCTTTCTCTTGAGATTTTTTTTTAAATTCTTCCTCATGCAGAAGGGGGCTCATGCAACTTGGTTTCTTGCTCTCTAGGATGTGTGCATGCCCTAGGAAATTCCTTATTTTATTTGTGCCAAACTAATGTTGAGTCAGCATGAAGGGATAAAGATAAGTTGTTATCCATTCAAATTCAATCTTCATTTGAATTTAAATGGCAACAAACTAGAACCTATCCACTAGGGCATGAGAAGGCTGGGCGTGCACCCTCTTGTGCATGGAAAAATTTTACGAGAATCAAATTCTCATAGAAAAGGGAGTAGGTGCAAGTCAAGGTGGCGCTAGGGAGAAGACCAATCAAACTAGTCTTCATACAACCTTACCCAATTGAACCCAATCCAAACCCATTTGGCTAGACCCAATTAGACCAGATTAAATCTAACTAATTTAAACTTAAATAAACTTAATTAAATTTTAATCAAATCAAGAATTAATTAAGTTCTATCTCTGATCAAATTAGGAATCAAACATCCTCGGCGATTAGGTCATCACATAACCTAATCGGGTCAAATCCAATTGAATCCAATTTGTTGGGGTTAAAATGACCCGCACTAAAGTCCTTGGCCAAAGTCCTTGACTATCGACCTCCTTTCTATTAGGGTTTGTCAATTTTTTCAATAAAGAGTTCGTACTGTAGAACCTTCCCAAAGCACATAGAAGCCCGACGATACGATCTTGAATAGTAAAGAAGAACTACTATTCTAACCTTACCTTTCAAACTCTTCCAGTCGTGCTCCTTTCAGATGAACTCCTTCAGTCATGCTCCTTATGGACGAACTTCTCTAGTCGCGCTCCTTCCATAAACAAGGAGGGTGTGCGAAAGCCTTAGATCTTGGCTTAAGGAGCACCCACTTGTGTGCAACTCAGAAAGCTTCCGAACTTTCTAAAGCAATTAGACATTGCCCCTAACAACGCCCGACTGATCCTAAGTTTGCTACGGACATCAAATTCTCCAATCTACATTCAAGCTTCAACAAGGGGATCTACACCACCTACAAGTCACGACAAATGACAACTCATCCTCCGTAACAAACTACACGTGGCCTGAGCGATCCACTATCAGATAGTTATGGCTGTCACCATCAGTTTGTTACATACTCTATCTATAAAAGAAATCCTCTAGATACATTTCCTCTAGACTCTCTTCTCCTTTCCATCACTCTACTTCTTTATCCTATTTACTCCATTCCAGTTGGATGAAAAATTAACTTGAGCATCGGAGGGTCCTGTCGGAGCCACCCACCTCCAATTTGGACTTTGTTTTGTAGGTCCTTTCTGTGGTCTCGCCTTCTCCACTTTAGCTATCTTCGACATCCTCATGGGTTTCTACACCAACAGGATTGGTGCTAGAGGAAGGGATACTATGCTCTTGTTCTAAAAGGAGTGTTCAATCAATGTTATTTACCTTCTTCTCCGTTCAATCTCTTTTATTCTAAAAATATCCCCGAAGAAGACAACCATCCGATGGTCTACTGCATTTGCCACCAGATCTGAGCCGAACCCATCCATTTCTACTCCATCACCGGCACCTCAACCCCCTTTACCGACAGCCATGGTGGATCCAAAATAGTTCAACTTGCTGATGCAACAGGTTCGATGTCTCACTAAAATGGTGCAGGCCATGTGGCAACCCTCGGCAGCAGCCCAGCTAGAGAACCCCTACCCAGATCTTCAAAAGCCAGCATTGAGAAGGGCAACCTGGGTTAGTAGACCCGTCGACCTCAAAAAAAGAAGGCAGAGAGTAGGGAGCCCCTATTCCGATCATGATTCTTCTTTAGAGGAGACTTTCTCCATCTACAGTCGGTGGCTCTCTAAGATCCATGGTCAAGAAGATGCTCCCAATCAAAAGCTTCAGAACATGAATCGATGAATTGAGGAGCTTTGCTATGTCGCCTTAGCCCACCATTATGATATCTACACTGATCCCTCTTTTTCTGCTAAGATCATGTAAGAGCCCATCCCGCTAAACTTCAAGCTCCTTTAGTTTGAGAGTTATGATAGGACTTTCAATCCGATCGACCATCTTGAGACCTTCTAGATGATGATGCTACTCCATGGCACATCGGATGCCATTTTGTGTTGAGCTTTCCTATCCACCTTGAAGGGAGCAATAAAAAATTGATACTCGAGTCTAAAGCTAGGTATGATCTTCTCCTTTTATTAAATGAGCCATCAGTTCATGGCTCATTTCATAAGCAGCCGACGTCCAAGACGAGGTTCGGACTTTCTTATCAACATAAAGTAGAAAGAGGAGGAGTCCATCCAAGCTTATGTCCGCCACTTTAATGCTACTGCGCTAGAGGTTCAGAACTTAGAGCAATCTATAGCCATGGCCACACTGAAGGATGGTCTTCAGGAGAATGATCTTCCATTTTTTCTAAAAAGAAAGTACCCTAGGAATGTTGCTGATATATTGGCCTAGGCCAAAGGATATGTTGGACAGAGGAGGCCTTTAGACTAAAGGATGATGAGGCCGTAAGAGAGCAGTAGGTGGGTGAATCCAGCAAGCCCACGTCTGAAGGAAAGTCGAGTGAAGATCGATCGTGCTCGCAAACTTCTCTCGAGTGTAGACGAGCTCAAACTCCTCCTCAAGCTCATCGGTGGGGAAGTCCAGATTGGAGGACCCATTAGAACTCCCCTCCCAGAAGATTCAATAATTATGCTCGGTTGAATGCCTCAAAGACTCAAGTGGTAATGGAGATAAGGGAGCAGCTGGCAGAGCCAGAGAGGATGCAGACTCATTCGACCAAGTGCAATCCCAACAAGTAATACCTCTATGATTGTGACCACGATCACGACATAGAAGAATGCATTCAGCTTTAGGATGAGATCGAGGCACTGATTAGAAGAGGTCGGTTGGATCGATTCATTAGGCACCGATCGAAGAGGAGAGAAGAACATCCAAGTGTCCCGCCACAGCCCGAACCATCCCGGTAGGATGAATCATAAGGAGATCAGTCCTCCCTTGGAATCATTAACTCCATCGCTGGGGGACATTGTTGAGGGGAGGCCAGTAGGTTGGTAGAGCCAGCTAAAAAGCGATAGACTAAAGAACCCATCACTTTCACTGAAGAAGATGCTCAAGGAGTTTAGCTTTCGCATAATGATGCGATTGTAGTTACTTTAAATATTGCTGATTATGATGTACGTCGTATTTTAATTGATAATAGAAGCTCTATTGATGTCTTATTTTATGATGCTTTCTCCAAAATGTCTATATTTGATGATAGGATGGGTCCGATGAATTCTCTATTAGTAGGATTCACAGGCAATACGGTACCAGAGGAAGAAATAATAACATTGCCTATGGTAGTTGGTCGATACCCAAAACAATCGAAGGCACAAGTTGATTTTTTAGTCAAAGCCCCTTTTGCCTACAATGCAATCCTTGGCCAACCTAGTTTGAATGCATTTCTAGCTGTGGTTTTTATTTACTACCTAAAAATGAAGTTCTCAATAAGGCATGGGTCTGGAATGTTAGAAGAGATCAGGCATTAGCTCGGCACTGCTACAATATTGTCCTATAGAAGGAAAAATAAGTAGATCCTTGTTCGATGGATGGGCTCGATGCTCGTGATGACTTATCTGAAGAAAGAAGAGAACCTATTGATGATCTTGAAGAGATTCCGTTGAATGATGGAGAAGAGCAACATACTATAAGGATTGGCTCGAATCTGAAAAAGGAAGTTAGAAAGCAGTTCATCACATTCTTGCAAAATAATGCTGATGTATTTGCCTGGGCACCCATAGATATGCCTGGGATTCATGTAGAAGTCATGGAATATCGTTGGGTGTAGACCTCAAATGTCAGCTAGTGAAGCAGAAAAGCGTAGTTTTATACCAAAAAGATAGAAGGCCATAATGGATGAGGTCGACCAGCTCCTTAAGGTAGGATTCATTCGAGAAGTGCTTTATCCAGACTAGATCGCAAATGTTATTCTTCTTAAAAAAGCAAATGACAAATGAAGGATGTGCATAGACTTCATAGATTTAAATACATCCTGCCCAAAAGACAGCTATCCTCTATCCAAGATCGACCAACTGGTGGATGCGACCTCGGGCCATGAACTCCTTACCTTCATGGATGCTTTCTCCAGATATAATCAAATTTGGATGGCACCATAGGATGAGGGGAAAACTACTTTGATTACTAACTATGGTCTTTATTATTATATGATCATTCCCTTTGGGCTTAAACATATGGGTGTGACATACTAGCGTCTGATGAATAAATCTTTTAAGAAATAGATCGGCTACAACATGAAGGTCTATGTAGGTGATATGCTGGTTAAAAGTTGATCTTCACCAAATCACATTGTCGACCTTGAGGAGACCTTCGGTACCCTCCGAAAGTATAAGATGAAGCTGAACCCTATCAAATGTGCTTCGGGATAACCTCGAGAAAGTTTCTGGAATTCATGGTGTCAAGCCAAGGCATCGAGGCCAATCTAGAGAAGATCCATGCCATCAAAAAAATGATTGCCCTAAAAATAATAAAAAAAATTCAATGCATCACAGGCAAGGTGGCGGCTCTAAATTGCTTCGTGTCAAGGTATGTGGAGCATTGCATGCCTTTCTTCCAAGTGCTCAAGTAGAACTTCAACTGGACTCTTGAATGTCAGCAAGCCCTCGGAGAATTGAAGAACTATCTCAGCTTGCCCCTACTACTAGCCAAACCTGAACTTGGAGAAGAACTATTCTTATACCTTGCCATATCTCCTGTAGCCATAGGAGCCATATTGGTCAGAGAAGAAGCTAAAGTTTAGAAGCTGATCTACTATATAAGCAGAGTTTTAAGGAATGTAGAAATAAAGAATACCAATTTAGAAAAACTAACATATGCCTTGTTGATTACAGCCAGGAAGCTCCGACCTTATTTCTAGGGTCTAGGGACAGACAGTTACCTTCCTCACTGATCAATCCATCAAGGTAGTTCTTCATCATCCCGATACCTCTGAAAGAGTGGTAAAGTGCGCGATTGAGCTGATCGAATTCAACATCCATTTCCAACCTCGACCGTCCATTGAAGCTCAAGTATTGATCGATTTCATAGTAGAATGCACCATTTTGGAGGAGATTAAATCAGTGCACCAAGAAGTTTTGATCCCTGGCTCCCCTGAAGAGAAGGTCGATCTTCCTAAAAACTCCTAGGTACTGTATGTGGATGGTTCATCCAGTGCCTCCGGGGTAGGTGCTGGTTTGATCCTCACCAATCCGAAAGAGATTGTAGTGGAGTATGCATTACGCTTTGACTTTTCCGCCACCAACAATGGTGCAGAATATGAAGCTCTATTTATGGGGCTAAGAATAGCCAAAGAGCTAGAAGTATGGCATTTGAAGGTTTATAGTGACTTTCAGCTAGTGGTGGAATAAGTCAATTGCTCGTTTGAAGCCCAGGAGGAAAGTATGAAAAAATACTTAAAAAGAGTGAAGAACTTAAGTTTGGCCTTTGACAATTTCAACATCCAATAGATCCCTAGGGCGGAGAACACCAGAGCCAACTTTCTCTTAAAGCTGGCCACTTTGGCCCTAAATGAACTACCAAAATAGCTCCTTTTTGAAGTCCTACAACGTCCAAGTTCGAAAGAACCCCAGACAATAATGCAAGTTGATCATGACCCTAGCTGGATCGACCCATTAAGTGCTTATCTCAAGGAAGGAATTCTTCCTAGAGATCAGAAGAAAGCTCTAAAGTTAAGAAATCAAGCTTTTCACTACATCTTATATGAAAATAAGTTGTATAAGAAATTATACTCATTACCACCCCTTAAGTATCTCCGATCTTCAGAAGCCAACTATGCCTTAAGGAAAGTTTACGAAGAAATTTATAAAAATCATCTGGAGGCAAGATTCTTATCATATAAATTACTCCGTCAAGGGTATTCTTGGCCAATAATGCATCAAGATGCGGTGGATTATGTGAGAAAATTGATAGATGTCAAAGAAATGCAAACATTCAGAGAAAGTCAGCTTCATAGCTCACACCAGTGACAGCCCCCTAACCATTTGCACAATGGGGGATGGACATATTTGGACCTTTTTTCATGGCATCTGGGTAGTGAAAGTTCCTGCTGGTGGTGGTAGATTATTTCACTAAATAGGTTAAGATCGAACTTTTGACGAAGATCACTAAAGCAAAAGTACAGGACTTCATCTAGAAGTCAATTATTTGTAAGTTTGGTCTACCTTGAATGCTAATCATTGATAATGGCGTCAGTTTGCAGGTGCAAAGTTTGTTGAGTTTTTTGAAGATCAGAATATATCTCACCATTTCACATCAGTAGCTCATCCACAAGTAAATGGTGAGGCAGAAGTAATCAATAGAACTTTGCTTCAAGGGATAAAGGCCATGCTTGAAAGGGCAAAAGGAATCTGGATGGATGAACTCTATCATGTGCTCTGGGCTTACAGAACCACTCCAAGGTTGCCAACAGGAGAAACCCCTTTCGCATTAGCTTTCGGAATAGAGGTGGTCATCCCCGTCTAGCTTGACCTTTCCTCAGCTCGAGTTGAAGCTTTTAATGAGCAGAAGAACTCTCAAGACCTCAAGATAAATCTTGATTTATTAGAAGAAAAGTGAGAGAAAGGTCAGATTTGAATGGTGGCTTACAAGCAAAAAGTAGTCCGCTACTACAACTCAAAGGTCAAGAACAAAATATTCAGAATGGGAGATCTTATACTTCGGCGAGTAGACATTTCACAACCTTAGAATCAAGGAAAGCTCACACCAAATAAGGAGGGTCCTTATGAAGTCATAGAGGTCGTCCGATCGAAAACATATTATCTAAAGAAGCTCAGAGGACCAATGCTCTCATGACCTTAGAGTTTGAAAAATCTACGAACGTATTACCAGTAATTCCATTTTAATAAAACTCTTTTATTTCAATAATTTCATTTCTTAGTGCAAAATCTTATGATGATAGAAAATGACTCAACCGAACCTCATCTTGACATGGATGAAGACCTCCGATTAATTAAGATAGGAGAAGGAGAGAGGCCCTTTTAATAGCTTTTTTGTACCCCTATGACCTAGTTAGGGATAGGAGAAGAACCTCACTCTAACAAAGATAAAGGCCAATCCTATCAGGAACAGGAGGAGGACCTTATCTTGATAGGGGGATAAAGAAGGCCAATCATGTTAGAAATAGAAGGAGGACCTCGTTCAGATATGGATGAAGATCTCTGGTTTATTAAGATAGGAGGAGGCTAAAGATCCTTTCAATGACCCTTTTGTGCTTTTACGACCTAGTTAGGAACAGGAGGAGAACCTCATCCTAACCAAGGTAAAAGCCAACCCCATCAAGAACAGGAGGAGGACCTCATCCTGACAGGAGCATAAGGAAGGCAAATCATATCGAGAATAGGAGGATGACCTCATCCTAATATGGATGAAGACCTTCAGTTGATTAAGACAGGAGGAGGGGAGAGGCCCTTGCAATGGCCCTTTTGTGCTCCTATGATCTAGTTAAGGACAGGAGGAGAACCTCGTCCTAATAAAGGTAAAGGCCAATTCCGTCAGGAATAGAAGGAGAATCTCATTCCAATAGGAGGACAAGAAAAGCCAACCATGTCAGGAATAAGAGGAGGACCTCATCCTGACATGAATGAAGACCTTCGATTGATTAAGACTGGAGGAGGGGAGAGGCTCTTTTAAAAGCCCTTTTGTGTCCCTATGATCTAGTTAGGGACAGAAGAAAAATCTCATCCTAACTAAGATAAAGACCAATCCCATCAGGAATAGGTGGAGGACTTCATCCTGATAGAGGGATAAGAAAGGCCAACCGTGTCAGGAATAGAAGAAGGATCTCGTCCTGACATGAATGAAGACCTCCGATTAATTAAGATAGGAGGAGAGAGGCCCTTTCAATGATCCTTTTATGCCCCTATGACCTAGTTAGGGATAGGAGAAGAACCTCATCCTAACCAAGGTAAAGGCCAACCTCGTCAGGAATAGGAGGAGGATCTCATCCTAATAGAGGAACAAGAAAGGCCAACCATGTCAGGAATAGAAGGACCTCATCCTAATATGGATGAAGACCTTCGATTAATTAAGATAGGAGGAGGAGGAGATCCTTTCAACAGCCTTTTTGTACCCCTATGACCTAGTTAGGGATAGGAGGAGAACCTCATCCTAACAAAGATAAAGGCTAATTTCGTCAGAAAAATGAAGAGGATCTCATCCTGACCGAAGGACATGGAAGGCCAACCATATCAGAAACAGGAGGAGGATCTCATTCTGACATGGATGAAGATCTTTGGTTAATTAAGATAGGAGGAGGGGAGAGGTCCTTTCAATGGCTCTTTTGTGTTCCTATGATCAAGTTAGGGATAGGAGGAGAACCTCATCCTAACCAAGATAATGGCCAATCTCATGAGGAACAGGAAGAGGATCTTATCCTAATAGGAGGACAAGAAAGACCAACCATGTCAGGAACAGAAGGAGGACCTCATCCCGACATGGATGAAGACCTCTGGTTAATTAAGATAGGAGGAGAGAAGAGGTCCTTTCAATGATCTTTTTGTGCTCCTATGACCTAGTTAAGGATAGGAGGAGAACCTCATCCTAATAAAGATAAAGGCCAACCCCATCAAAAATAGATGAAGGACCTCATCCTGACAGGAGGATAAGAAAGACCAACCATGTCGTAAATAGGAGGAGGATCTCGCTCTGACATGGATGAAGACCTCCAGTTGATTAAGATAGGAGGAGGGGAGAGGTCCTTTCAATGACCCATTTGTGCTCCTATGACTTAGTTAGGGACAGGAGGAGAACCTCATCCTAATCAAGATAAAAGTCAATCCCATCAGGAATAGGAGGCAGACCTCATCCTGATAGGAGGACCAAAAAGGCCAACCATATTAGAAATAGGAGGAGGACCTCATCCTGACATGGATGGAGACCTTCAGTTAATCAAGATAGAAGAAGGAGAGAGGCCCTTTCAATGGTCCTTTTGTGCCCCTATAATCTAGTTAGGGATAGGAGGAGAACCTCGTCCTAACCAAGGTAAAGGCCAATCCCATCAGGAATAGGAGGAGAACCTCATCCTTATAGAGGGACAAGAAAGGCCAACCGTATCAAAAATAGGAGGACCTCGTCTTGACATGAATGAAGATCTTTGGTTAATTAAGATAGGAGGAGGAAAGAGGTCCTTTCAACAGTCCTTTTGTGTCCCTATGATCTAGTTAGGGATAGAAGGAGAACCTCGCCCTAACCAAGGTAATGGCCAACCCTATTAAGAATAGGAGGAGGACCTCATCTTGACAGGAGGACAAGAAAGGCCAACCGTATCAGAAATAGGAGGACCTCATCCTGACACAGATGAAGACCTCCAGTTAATTAAGACAGGAGGATGGAAGAGGCCCTTTCGATGATCCTTTTCTGTCCTAATGACCTAGTTAGGGATAGGAGGAGAACCTCATCCTAACAAAAGTAAAGACCAACCTTGTTAGGAACAGGAGGAGGACCTCGTCCTGATTGGAGGACAAGAAAGGCCAACCGTGTTAGAAATAGGAGGAGGACCTCATTCTGACATGGATGAAGACTTTTGATTAATTAAGACATGAGTAGGAAAGAGGCCCTTTCAACGGCCCTTTTGTGTCCCTATGACCAAGTTTGGGATAGGAGAAGAACCTCGTCCTAACAAAGGTAAAGGCTAACCCCATCAGAAATAGGAGGAGGATCTCATCCTGATAGGAAGATAAGAAAGGCCAACCATGTTAGAAATAGGAGGACCTCATCTTGACATGGATGAAGATCTCTGATTGATTAAAATAGGAAGAGAAAAGAGTGAAAAGCTATGCAAACACCCAATTGAGATGAAGTTATCAAAATAATATTTCCATTAAAACCAAGAGTTTGGTACATGGGAAGGTTCGTAAGACCAATTACAAAAAAAAATGAAGCCAAAGTCCTATTCATAGTTTGACTTTGGACTATCTATGTCGGCCAACACCAAAGATAACTTCAAATCTTTGATCTTCTCTTCAAGCTCCCACCGAACTGGTAAGCACTCAACAGCTTCTTATGACTCCATGAGTCATTCTTAACTTTTCTTAACTTCTTTTTTAACACGATCGACTCAGCCTCAACATCCTTCATGGCGTCCTACTGGTAGACCATCTGTATCTTTAACTCATGAACCTCCTTTTGGCTATTCCCAAATAGGGTGGACAAGTCCTCCAGAGAACTCCATAAGGATAGGACCTCCGCTGAGTCATTGCTAGAGCTGGCTCGGGTCCCTTTGAACAATTATCGTTGAAGATGTGCAATCTCATCATCAGTCCTTCGGAGCTTCCCCTTGAGATTGGCGACTTGGCAACACCAATCATGTCTGTATTCGTTATGAAAATCCTCTGCTACTTGTAATTTATTTTGGAGCTCGAAGAACTTCTTTGTCTAGTCTCAACCGTACTCCTTCTAGCTGGTTGACCACGCTGAGTTTTCTTCAAGTAATCGAATCTTCTCTTGTGCGGCCCTAAGGTCAACTTCTAGAGAACTCGCTTTGGCTGTTAGCGCCCATGCCTTACCACTGCCAAGCTTCTTCACTTATTTCAGCTCTTCTGTTAGATGGCAGTTTTTATTGATATAATTGATAGCACCCTTTCTATGGACTTGGTAGAGATGAGTAACTTCAATTGTAGCCCTAGAATAATGTTTCTTCAACTTCCGAAGCTTGTCCTCTATTTTCTTTAATTTCTTTTTAGCTTGATGATCTTCCCTCCTTAGGATCTTTACATGAGCCTTCAAGAGAATACTCTGATGAAGGAGATCGACTTTGATAGGAGACTGCACTTGAAGCATGAAAGTATCACCACGTGAATTCCATAGAAGAAAAATTTATTTTCATAATTGACTTCCTTGATCAAAATATTTTTAATACAAGGAGAAAAAATAAAAAAGAGAATACAAAAGTAGGAGGCCTTAGACCTTGGGGAAATAGTAGAAGAGTTTGGTGCAGCCTTAGTTGGTGCGGGCCCTTCAGTGATGGTGGGAGCAAGCAAGGTCAGAGGTGCGGCGAAAGCTAGCTTGATTGGCGGAATGTCGGTCGCAACGATAGATGGATCCACCACCTCCTCAGAAGCTTCTTCATATAGGAAGTCAAGGTTGAGATCTAAAAATTTGTTATCCACCCATTCTTCACAGAGCTCATAACCTTTATTGAAGTTCTCCTGACTGAATTTGACATTTAGATCTCTTATCTTTGAGGAGACCTTAAATTTATCTATTGTCTGGGCTGCTGCCTCTGAGATTTGTGGAGAAATTTGCATCTTCAATTTGGCGGTCTTGGCTTCAGCCCTTTTCCTCCACTCTTCTTTCAAGTCCAAGGCGGCTTTCAGCTCCATTGATATTTCATTTTCTTTGTGGAGCACTTCTTGGAGAACCTCGATCTTGGTAGATCTATCTTTGAAGGAATGGTCAACCTTGTTTCGCTCCCTAATAAGGTGCTCAACTTCAGCCTGATGATCTTCTTGGGCCTTTGCCAACTCTGACCTCAAGTGGTTCAGTGATCTAATGTAGCCTAATAGTTGATGGCCCGTCTGATCAAAAATACATGTATATGATGATAAGATAGGTTGTATGGATAGGTAAATATCAAGAAAGTCAAAGAGAAAAAGATAGATGAGGTGACTACCTCGAGAAAAGATCCAAGCGAATTCCTGGCATGCTGGTCGACATCGGCGTTGATGATCCTGTCCATAACTTCAGGTATGGTAAACCCATCAACCAAGGCCCTGACAACTTCATGATTGTTTAAGGGATTCTTCCCTATTTCTTCGTCGAAGCTGTTAGGCCTATTATGGCAGACCTTCTATTGGGACTTTCTCAGAGCCCTTTTAATCTTCTTCTTCCCCACCTCTTTCTTCCTTTTGAGGGAAGGCTCTGGGACTTGGATTTTAGCGGGAGGGCTCAGTGGCATTAGAGGATCAGCCGCATCAACAGCAGGACCAGACTCGATGATGGGAAGAATTTCAACCTTGGGAGCAATTTCAGGGATGCCCATGTCACTGACGGGAGCCATAGAGATTGGAATGTCAACCCTTGCTTTCTTCAAACTCTCATCCGATGCCTTTTCTTTTCTTTTGCGTGCTGGGACTCTTCTTGTAAGCATCTCGACTGTCTGAAAATCCATTTCTACAGTAAGAAAGATAAAAGTATAGTCAGAAAGGAGAAAGAAAAAGAAGAGTAATAATCCACGACTTCAGCTGTATACCTGTTAGATTCAAGGGGCTAAGGATGAGGTTGAACAAAGTTTATTCTTTTATTAGTTCAAACATAGGACGGGTTTGAAAATCCTTGATTTTGCTAACTGACTCCTGGTCCTCTTTTTCTAACCCCAGGGCTTGGCGGATAGAATCCCTCAGGTTTTCCCAGGGTGGAAGTTCTAGATCTAAGCTCGAGCAAAAAACAAAAATGAACTTTTTTTTAATTATGATTTGAGAAGGGGGCACCTTTGAGCAACCCCTTCTTGCCAATCTAGGAAGAGACATACCACCAGTCCTTCACAGTAGCGTGACGCTTAAGGATAAAGTAAGTTCAGAAAAGTGAAGTAGTTGGCCGAACTTCAGCGGATATGCAGAGAATAAGGAATCCTACTATGAATCTAAAAGAGTTTGATACTACAGAAGCTAAAGAAATATCTAGAAAATGAAAAAGAGAAACAACAAAAGTGGGGAGAGAAAGCCATAATTCAGTATGGAATGCCTCTAAATATAAGCAGAACTGACTTGGAGGAGGGGCGCAAGCTCGACCACTCAATCCAGGAAGCTCTAGCTCATACTCAGTTGGCACCCATACTGAATCCTGGTTAATAATAGGTCTTCGACAATCAAGAAATAGAAGATGGTACCCAATATGAAATTTGACCGAGCTGCTACGGGTTCAAGTTCCATCTTGGTCTCGGGATTTTTGAAGCTTGGGTCAGCCGGACTCTTAGAACCACTAGACCAGAAAACCTCGGATGACATGTAGATCAGATTAAATCAAATGAAATCCTCAAAAAATATAGGAAAAGGAGCGATGAAAACTCGAGGATGAGGAACAGCTGTACCCACCTAGAAAAACTTAAAAAAAAATTGAAGAATACAAGAAAGCTAGAAATCAAAAGGATAGGAAAGAGGAACTGACCTAAGGTAAGTTAGAAAACTCAGAAAAGAGATCAAAAAGATGGAGGATGATCGAGAAGGATGCTGACGATCGGAGAGGTCACGGAAGAGCAAGGGCGATGAAGGTGGAACACTCAGGATGAGGAAAAGTGAAGAAAGGGGAAGAAGAAGGAGTGCAGACGAAAGTAAGAAATCGGAGGGGAAGAAGGAGAGATTTAAATAGAGAATCAAAATCATAAAAAGTTATGATTGCAGGACTCCTTCAGCTAGCATCGACCTACCACATGTCCCACTCATGCCTGCCACTTGGCAAAACACTAGTTGCACCATACCTAGAGCACTACACCAGATGAGTTTCTAGGAAGAATCATCCCTTCAGGTCATTCGATATAAAAAATCTCGATGCCAATTTGAAAAAAGACAAAGAGTTTCGTTCTCGTAGAGTGGGAAGCTGCCAAAGGACTTCGGCCATGGAAACTTCTCTATACTTCTTGAAGGAAAAGTCCAATTTCTCGGGTCAGGTTTGTTCATATCTGATTGGATCAAGAGGGATATTTCAAAAAATTTTTCTCTTAGATCCAAATTATTTTTGAGACTCTTCAGATCTGATCTTATTGATATGATAAAATAAAATAAATTAAATTAAATCTAATTTAATTATATCTATTTTTTAGATAATCCAATTATCCTATGATGATCTCGATGTTTGCCTGAGGTTCTAGATGTAGCCATGCAAGCACCTGGCCTCTACCGGTATCCACTCGGGCAGGATCTGAAGATCTTCTTCTTTTCAATCTATGCTCCAAAAATTAGATCTGCATCTGATCTTGAAGATCTTCAAAATGGCTTTTGAAGATTAGCCATTGTCTCTTGCAGTAGTGCTGCCTTCTTCCTTTTCTGTCGTCTTTCTCTTGCTTGGATCGCACCAAACTTGAGCCCAAGAATACTTGGACGTGGATAGGAGAGAGAGAATTTGAAGGTGGCATGGAGAAGGAGGGAGAGAAGCTTTGTGGCATGGGCAAAGGGCAGAAGCTGTCAATTCTAGGCACAGATAGAGTTTATATAGATCCTGCTGCGCCATGTAGTGCCACATCATCCCGACCAATCATGGCTCTTTATGCAATCAGATCTAAATTTAATTGGTGGGATGATATCATCTGATCTAATCAGATTAAAGTCCCTCATAAACCTCCTTAGGTGGTGCCAAGACTGATCAAACAGGACTCCTTGGCACCACCTAATTTGAATTCATGAAGCAACCTAGAGTCCCATCTATATGGGACTCCAGGCATGATCCTCATGGGGTGCATGCCTCCCTAGGCATGTGCTTCCTCCCTTTTTGCTTTTTAGTAGGAGGAGAAAGCCCCATGTTCTCTCCTATGGGTGCATGATACATGGGCAGATGTCTATGTGTCAAAGGTCAACATTTGACCAAAGTCCAAGGACAAGATTTAGCAGGTGACGGAAAATGGCAGGTGTTATCTCAAATTTATCTCATAAATTAAGACAACCCTTTTCTGACTTGGACAAGCTCTAGTCAGACCAAATAAAGATTCTTGAGTGAGTCCAAATACATTTGGCTCAGTCGAGACAAGCTTTAATGATTGTTGAAGAAGAACATTAGGCTCAATCGTGTGCTAGTACGATTTTCTTGAACCTAATTGAATCTTATTCAAATCAATTGAACTGGTTTAATCCAATTGATGATATCCAAATCCAAATCCTTGTTTGTATGACCTAGTTAGGTTTAGTTTTGTATGATAATGGGATATGTCATGATCTCTATCATTGACATCATTGAAACACCATCCGATGGATTAGAACTTTTCTAATTCAAACAACTAGTATGATCGATCATCCAAATCATTCTAATTGCTCCCAAAATCCACCAATGACACCTAGCAACATATGGTGGCAACCCATCAGAACTGAAAATGAACCTCTCGATGTAGTTACCTGTGTGATTAAGTTTCTCTGTCTTGAGTCCTGACCGAATTAGGGTTAAGGTGATCTCGTCAAACCCTAATATCCGTCAAATGAATTAATCATTAGATTCAAGTCCAATGTGAAAACCCTAATAGAAACTCTTTCTATTATTTCACTCTGCCATGGCCATGGGCTTATGGACTTGATTCTCATGATCATCATAGGGTTGCTCCTCTTCTACCGAGGTAGATAGATCTCCTGTTGGTGCAATCCAATTCCTATAATGAACATGCTATAGCCAAGATACACCTCAGGATTTTGAATGGCTAGGAGATCGAGTTATGGTGTAGTCAAATTATAACACCCTCAAGATGAACTGCTGATGCACCTCAAGTCAAAGAATCAGACACACTACTGTAGCTTCGAGTCAATCATCGACGAGAAGGTAGACTTCCTGATGATTGCTTGAGGTGGTCATGCTTAGTGCCCTCGTTCTCTAACGTGTATTTGTACTCTCACTCCAGTGTCTCTATACCATAGACTCAAGACTCATCTATCCTAAAGAAGCGATCGTGCACCAACCTTCTGGATCAATCACCATCCTCATGATAATCCTACGATCGAAAGTATTTTATGAGTTAATAATGAAAATTCATGTCTTAAATTTTCAACTCTTGAAAAAATGAACTATCATTATCATTAACTCAAGAGATGTATCACAGACACTTTCAAATACACACTATGATAGAAAAAACCCATTTTATTCTTTATAATCAAAATTATAATTTTGCCCTTAGATGTGTATTACAAGTTTCGGCCAATTCTAGCTTCTAGGGCACACATATCTAGCACTTCTTTCATTTGAAATTCGAATTTAGGAGTAGGAGGACAAATGTTGGGGTTAAAATGACCCCTATCAAAGTTCTTGGCCAAAGTTCTTGATCGTTGACCTTCTTTCTATTGGGGTTTGCCAATTTCTTCAACAAAGAGTTCGTACTGTAGAACCTTCCCAAAGCATATAGAAGTCCGATGATATGATCTTGAATGGTAAAGAAGAACTATTGTTAAACTAACCTTGCCTTTCAAACTCCTCCAGTTGTGCTCCTTCCAGACGAACTCCTCTAGTCGCGCTCCTTATGGATAAACTCCTCCAGTCATGATCCTTCCGGATGAACTCCTCCAGTCACATTCCTTCCATACACAAGGAGGGAGCATGAAAGCCTTAGATCTCGGCTTAGGGGGCACCCACTTGTATACAACTCAAAAAGCTTCCGAATTTTCTGAAGCAATTAGATGTTGCCCCTAACAGCCCCTAACCGATCCTAAGTTCACTATGGATACCAAAGTCTCCAATCTACATCCGAACTTCAACAAGAAGATCTACACCGCCTACAAGTCATGATAAATGATAACTCATCCTCCATAACAAACTCCACGTGGCCTGAGCAGCCCATTACCAGATGATTATGGCTGTCACCATCAGTTTGTTACATGCTCCATCTATGCAAGGGACCTTTCGAATATGTTTCCTCCAGACTCTCTTCTCCTTCCCATCACTTAGCTTTTTATCCTGTGCACTCCATTCCAGTTGGCCAAAAAATTAACTTGAGCATCGGAGGATCCTACCGAAGCCACCCACATTTGGTTTGGACTTTGTTTTGTAGGTTTCATCTGCAACCTCGCCTTCTCCACTCCAGCTACCTCCGGCATCCTCATATATTTTTGCACCAACATAATTTAATTAGACTTGATCCAAAACTCATTACTCAATCAAATTAAGTTAATTAATAATCAAATCACTAATTAAATCTCTCATAACTATAGAGTCTAAATCCAGTGGATATTCGGGCAATAGAGTCCCATCTAAAGGAAAATCCTAATTTTTTGGATCAGGTTTGTTCAGATCTGATTGAATCGAGAGGCATATTTCAAAAATTTCCTTTTGAACCTAGATCAGATCTGACACTTTTTAGATCTGATTTATAATCTGATAATTAAAAAAATTAAACTAAATTAATTTTGAATTAATTTTATCTTGATCTTGGGTAATCTGATTATCCATTGATGATCTTGCGGAAGCTCTGAGGTTCTGGATCTAGCCATGCAAGTGCTTGGCCTCTACCGGTATCCACTCGAGCTGGATCTAGAGATCTTCTTCTTCTCTTTTTTTCTCTAAAAATTAGATCTGAATCTAATTTGAAGGATCTTCAAAACACCTTCTGAAGATCGCCCGTCGTCTCTGCAGCAGTGCTGCCTTCTTTCTTTTTCATCAGCCTTTCCTTGCTTGACTCGCACTAATTAGAAGACCCAACTTCCTTGGTCGTGGAGAGGAGGGAGAGGGCCAGATGGTGGCGTGGAGAAGGGAGAGGGGCAGCCTTGGGGCGTGGCTTGGAAGAGGGGTTCTCAAAAGTGGATGCAGATAGGGTCCTTTTATAGACTCTGCTGCGCCATGTAGTGCTATATCGCCCCGGCCAATCACGTTGCTTCGTTCAATCAGATCTAAATCTAATTGGTGGGATGATATCACCTGATCTAATCAGATGAGAGACCCATAGGTTCATTCTTAGATGGCACCTAAGACTGATCAAAGTAGATACCCAAGGGCCACCTAAGTAGAAACCAAGAAGCAACCTGGAGTCCCATCCGTATGGGACTCCAGCATCCCTAACCATGGGCACACGTCATCCTAGGCATGCACCCCCTTCTTTCCAATTTTTAGAGAGGGGACCAGCCCCTATCTACTCTCCAATAAGTGCATGACACATGGGCAGATGTCCAAAGGTCAAAGGTCAATGTTTGACCAAGTCAAAGTACAAGAATTAGTAGATGACGAAAAATGGTAGGTGTTGTCTCAAATTTATCTCATAAATTAAGAAAATTCTTTTCTAACTTGGACAAGCTTTAGTCAGACCAGGTAAAGGTACTTGAGTAAGTGCAAACTCATTTGGCTCAGTCAAGACAACTTTTAAGATAGAAATAGGAGAATGTTAGGCTCAATCGTGTGCTCACGATTTCCTTGAACCTAATTGAATCTTATTCAAATCAATTGAACTGGGTTAGTCAAATTGATGATATCCAGATCCAAACCCTTATTTGTGTGACCTAGTTAGGTTCAGTTCTGTATGGTAATGGGATATGTCATGATCTCCATCATCGACATCATCGAAACTTCTTTCGATGGATCAGAACTTTTCTGATTCAGACAACTTAGAATGATTGATCATCTAAATCATTCTAATTGCTCCCAAAATCCACCAGTGACACCTAGCAGCATATGGTGGCAACCCATCAAAACTGAAAATGATCCTCTCGGTGCAGCTACTTGTGTGATTAAGTTCTTCTATCTTGAGCTCCAATAAGATTAGGGTTAAGGTGAACTCATCAAATCCTAATTTCTATCATATGATTTAATCATTCGATTCAAGTTCAATGTGAAAACTTTAATAGAAACTCTTTCTATTATTTCACACTCTGCCATGGCCATGGGCTTATAGACTTGATTCTCATGATCATCATAGGGCTGCTCCTCATCCATCGCGGTAGATAGATTCCATCTTGGTGCAATCCAATTCCTACAATGAACTTGCTATAGCCAACATACACCTCAGAATTTCGAATGGCTAGGAGATCGAGTCATGGTGTAGTCAAACTATAACACCCTCAAGGTAAACTGTCGATGCACCTCAGGTCAAAGAACCAAACACACCACTGCAGCGTCGAGTCAGTCATTGACGAGAAGGTAGACTTTCTTATGATTACTTGAGGTGGTCACGCTTGGTGCCCTTGTTCTCTAACGAGTACCTATGCTCTCACTCTGGTGTCTCTACACCGTAGACTTAAGACTCATCTACTACAAAGAAGTGATTGTACACAACCTTCCAGATCAATCACCATCCTTATGATAATCCTACGGTCAGGAGCATTTTATGAGTTAACAAACAAAAATTCATGTCTTAAATTTTCAACTCTTGAAAATGTGAATTATCATTATCATTAACTCAAGAAATGTATCACAGACACTAAATACACTTATGTGATAAAAAATAATCTATTTTATTATTTATAATTAAAATTACAATTTTGCCCTTAGAAGTGTATTACAAGTGTCAGCCAATTCTGGCTTTTAGGGCATACATATCTAACAAACTCCCACTTGACCTAAAGCCAATTGGCTACAAATCTAAATCCCATCTTCTCAAGGTGGGCTTTGATCTTCTGTTGGCCCAACGGCTTTGTAAGTGGATCCACCGCATTATCTATGGAGTTGACTCTCTTGACCTCGATGTAACCCTTCTCGAGGTAATCACGGATGAGGTGGTATCGCCGCTGAATGTGCTTGGACTTTTGGTGAGACCTCGACTCCTTAGCAAGGGCTATGGTGCCATTGTTGTCACAGTATAAAGGAATGGCATCACTCCGATCTTCATGGTAAACTTCTTGTACCAGAATGCCTCCTTTGCAGCTTCTGACGCAGTGATATATTCTACTTCCATGGTGGAATCTGCTATCACTGTCTTCTTGAAACATTTTCAACTGATAGCTCTACCATTGCATACAAACAGACTTTCAGATGTTGACTTTCGATTAACTACATCGGACATAAAGTCCGAGTCTGTATACCTCTAGACTTGGAGTTCTCCATTGCCAATGATCAGTAACATATCCTTAGTTCTTCTCAAGTACTTAAGGATATATTTCACAGAAGTCCAGTGTTCTTCATCTGAATTCGACTGATATCTACTCGTGACACTCACGGCATGGGCTATATCAGGTTGTGTACATAACATGGCATACATGAGGCTCCCTATTGCTGAAGCATAAGGGATCGTGCTCATGCATTCTATTTCCTTAGGTGTACTAGGGCACATCTTCTATGAAAGATGAATGCCATGCCTGAAGGATACTAAACCCCTCTTAGAGTTTTCCATACTAAACCTCTTTAGTACTTTCTCTATGTACATCTTCTATGAAAGTCCTAGCATTCTATTCGGTCTATCTCTATAGACCTTAATTCCTAGAATAAAGGATGCTTCTCCTAGGTTTTTCATGGAGAATTCTTTAGATAACCATATTTTAACTATGGTCAACATGGGAATATCATTCCCGATAAGGAGGATGTCATCCACGTATAATACGAGGAAGACAACAGTGCTCCCACTGACCTTTTTGAAGACACATGGCTCCTCCTCATTCTTGATGAAATCAAATATTTTGATCACATCATTAAAATGAGTATTCCAGCTCCGAGATGCTTGCTTAAGTCCATATATGGACCTTTGTAGCTTGCAAACCTTGTGATCATCATCACTGGATGTGAAACCTAGCGGCTGTTCCATGTAGATATCTTCCTCAAGATATCAATTTAAGAATGCCATTTTCACGTCCATTTGCCATATTTCATAATCAAAATAGGCTGCAACAGCAAGCAATGTGCGGATGAATTTTAGCATAGCTACTGGTGAAAAGGTATCCTGATAGTCAATGCCCTCGCATTGACTATAACCTTTCGTCACTAATCTAGTCTTGAATGTCTGCACATTCCCATCTACACCAACCTTTCTCTTGATCCATTTACATCCAATAGGTACTATACCTTCTGATGGATCTACCAAGGTCCAGACTTGGTTTGAGTGCATCGAGTCAATTTTTGACTTCATTGCCTCTAACCATTTCTCAGAGTCGATATCTGATATCGCCTCGTTATAGGTTTTGGGATCATCACCATGAACCCCATTACCTATGAGGAACATTTTCTCTATATTTTCTGAAATAGTACCTAAGTACCTTTCAGGAGGATAGAAAATTCTTTCTGATCTATGAGGTGGAGGAGGTAGTGTATGGATTGGCTTAGCCTGATTTGGTTCCATTTGGTCCTTAGCTCGTTGCTCTTGTGAGACTTTCTTATTGAGCTTGATCTGCTTTCCAATGCCGCTATCTTGAATAAACTATTTTTCAAGAAAGATGGCATGTCGACTCACAATCACATTGTGATCTTCTGGAATGTAGAACTAATACCCTAATGACTCTTTAGGATATCCTATGAATCGAGCTCTAAAGGACCTAAAGTCTAACTTGTCCACTTGTTGTCTTTTGACATGAGCCGAACAACCCCAAATTCTGAGATGATTCAGACTTGATTTCTTACCATGCCATATCTCATACGGTGTGGTAGGAACAGTTTTAGAAGGAACTTGATTCAGTAAGTATATTGCAGTTAATAAATAGTGTCCCCAAAGAAAATCAAAGAGGTCTGTGAAGCTCATCATGGATCGGACCATATCTAATAGGGTCCTGTTCCTCCATTCTAAAATTTCGTTGAATTGAGGTGTTCCTGGTAGAGTCCATTGAGAGACTATGCCATTTTCTTTGAGATAGTCCAGAAATTTTTGACTAAGATATTCACCTCCTCGATCTGATTGAAGAACCTTAATGGGTTTTCCAATTTGCTTTTCTACTTTATGTCTGAATTCTTTGAACTTTTCAAATGCTTCAGACTTGTGTCTCATAAGATACACATAACCATAGCTAGATAAATCATCAGTAAAGATTATGAAGTAGATGAAGTTGCCTCTAACTAGCACATCGAATGGGCCACACACATTTGTATGTACTAGGACATGAAGATCCGTGGCCCTTTCCCCATGTTCTACAAAAGGAAGCTTAGTCATTTTGCCATGAAGACAGGATTCATAAATTGGATATGACTTGAAAGTCAATGAACTTAATAGCCCAGTTTTCTCTAATTTGTTAACCCTATCTCTACTATATGACCTAATCTTAGGTGCCATAGATATCTATCATTAGGACTATCCCTTGGACGTTTTGATTTTTTGGCATTCATATTTTGCTCAAAGTTAAAAATAGATACATCAACATGTAACTGATAAAGATTGTTAATAAGAAAATCATTTGCAATTTTATTTCTTTCATAAAGAATGTTACAATGATCTTTAAGAAAACTAATTACATAGCCTTCTAATGCATGGCAAGAAATAGAAATCAAATTCCTGCTTGCTGCAGGCACAAAATAACAGTCTTTTAATACTAAGTCTAAACTAGATGGTAATCGAAGAGGATATATTTTCACGACCACGGCAGCAACCCTTGCTCCATTTTTTGATGCATAGGATCATCTTACCATCCCTCAGCCTCCTGCTATCCTCAAGAACCTGCATAAAAGTACACAAGTAAGCACTACAACTAGAGTCAAGCACCCAACTAGATGCAGAAGAAACTGTAAGGTTAGACTCAATAACAAGCATACCTCCAGAAGGACCTGCCTCCTTCTTCTTTAGGGTGGCCAGGTAAGTAGGACAGTTTTGCTTTCAGTGGCCGTCGTTGTTGCAATGGAAATACTTTTCTTTGTCAGTAGCCTTCTTCTTTGGCTCTGTCTTTTTCTTCTTTTCTTCTTCCATCTTTTGCTATTTCGTAGACTTCTTCTTTTCAAAAGATTTTCTCTTGAAAGAAGTCCATTCCATAGCAAGCACTTAGCCTTTAGAATCTTTAATGGAAAGCTCAGCAGTAACCAGCATGTTCATAAGTTCGGCCAAGGAGTTTTGAAGTTTATGCATATGGTAGTTCATGATGAACTATCCAAATGCATCAGTCAAGGATTGTAGAATTATGTCATACTGTAGATCCATGTCCAACCTCACTTTGAGCTTCTCAAGCTCTTCCAAGTCCTTGATCATAATCAGACAATGATCTTGGACTGACTGTCCGTCACGCATCTTAGCCTTGAACAGTCGTTTAGTGACTTGATACTTGGCTATGCAACTCTATTCACCAAACATTTCCTGTAGGTGAGCCAACATTTGACAGGCAGTTCTGATATCTTCTGTTGGCGCTGAAGCTCATCAAACATCGAGCCCAACATGTAGTATCTGTCCTTATTATCTTCGTCAGTCTACTTATCCAGAGACACTCTCTGTTCAGCGGATGGACGAGCTGGTAAGGTGGGATGGTCTTGGTCCAATACATGAGTTAACTTCTCGAAACCCAAAATAATTTTGAAGTTTCAGAGCCAATCCTTGTAATTTTATCCGATCAGTCTATGGGTGTCCAGGATTCATGCTAGTGGGTTGGATGCAGACATCTTCCTATAGAGAGTCAAAGTTTCTAGTTAGATATTATAATTAAGACTTAACCAATTTATTTAGAAATTTTATTTTTAAACAAATTAGCTTCCACTATTTTCTCAGATCCCTACACTCCCTCTATAGAGATGCAAAAATCTCCACGATTATTGATTTCTAGTGGATGGTGCGGTCCCACCGATTTACTCATCACCTCACCTTATAGTTATTGATGATGGGTTAGCCAATGGGTGAATAACTTTTGTTCAATGATTCTCTAATCATGGTGCACCCAAACTTGGTCTCTAATTCATGAATCTCATCGTGTCTGGAATATTGATCCACTCCTTAGTTAAGTCAGACCCACCATTTGCACAGATTGGATTCCTAATTGAGTCTTTCACCGTATCCAAAATATTGAGCCCAATTCATCCTCCAGCCTGTAGCATCCAATGCCTAATAGACATGGTTGCATCTTTTCGGTGCAACTGAGCCACTATAATCAGTCGAGAACAATCAACCTCAGAAAGGGCCCGCACATCTATAATGGTGGAAGATCTTTGACTTAATCTTTTCTTAGGGAGATTTGATTTAGGTCTCATTAAACTAGACTTGACATAGTCATAACTATTATGACTAACCTAGTGGCATGGGTTAGCTCATATTATTGACCATCTCAGATCAGAACTGAGTCAACAAATATGGCCAGGTAAGTGAGATCGGTGGAAGGGATATGCCATTAATTTGACAAGAACGCATTTGATTCGAGTAGCTTCCAATTAAAAATCAGTCGATCGTATCTGCCAAACTTACCTTAGACACCAAATTGTTGAGATAGAACCAATCAGCTTAGCCTACATTCCAGACTCTAACCACTGAGCCTAATTAGGTCTTAGCTTGATCGATCACATTCATGACTCGATCCTGACCCAGACTTAATCCTATTAGGCTGGTCATTTAAGCATTGTTGATCCCATCTAACCAACTATTGATTTAGTTTGATCAACCGCTAGACCTAATTGAGCTACCCAAGTCCGAACCCAGATTAATAAATATGTCTTAGATCTAAAATTCTTAATTTTAGACCTAATTGATATTTCATAAATTTAATTTTTAATTAAGTTAGGGTTCATAAATAAAACATGTAAAATGATCCTAGGGTTTTAGGATCTAGGGTTTTGCAGAAAGTAAGTTTTCAATTTTTGATTAAGGATGAACGCGCAGCACCCCTACACATCATAAGAACACCCCATCGAATGAAAGGAGATGGTCTTTAAGCCCTACTTTGTTCTTATGATCGGACGGCCAAGGGGAACGCCTTAATCAGAAATATAACTAATCTACAATAACAAATTAGATCTAAGCATATATCTCATATAAAAAAAAAATCTAATTAAAACATATTTTGTATATATCACATATATCATGCATGCATGTTTTTCAGATCTAAATTATCTCATAATGATCTAAAAAATTAAATTTAAATTCAATCATATCAAATAAAATTTAATCTAGACCTATTTGCACAACTATTCTACAACTAGTCTAAACATGCAACTATCATATCTCATATGAACAATTAATTTTATTTTATTTTCTATTTTTAGATCTGATTATAATATTTATAATATCAAAAAATAGAAAATAAATAGATCTAAAAATTACTTTTAATCAAATAAAAATTATGATCAAACTAGACTACACATAGAATAATTCTATTCCTAGTCTAGTTATGTATCTCATACATATTAGATCTAAACTAATTTATTTTAATTTTTTTTTTTTTGATTTTAGATCTAATCACATCTCATGCGATATCTAAAATCAAAAATTAATTAGATTAAATAATATCTAAATTAATTTTATAAGAACCTGGCTCTGATATCAGTTGAAGGAAAATCCTGATTTCTCGGATCAGGTTCGTTCAGATCTGATTGGATCGAGAGGTATATTTCAAAAATTTTCTCTTGGATCTAGATCAGATATAACACTTTTTAGATCTAATTTATAATATGATAATTAAGAAAATTAAACTAAATTAATTCTAAATTAATTTTATCTTGATCTTGGGTAATCTGATTACCCATTGATGATCCTGCAGAAGCTCTGAGGTTCTGGATCTAGCCACGCAAGCGCCTGGCCTCTACTGGTATCCACTTGGGCTGGATCTAGAGATCTTCTTCTCTTTTTTTTCTCCAAAAATTAGATCTGAATTTAATTTGGAGGATCCTCAAAACACATTTTGAAGATCGTCCATCGTCTCTGCGGCAGTGCTGCCTTCTTCTTTTTTCGTTAGCCTTTCCTTGCTTGACTCGCACTAATCAGAAGACCCAACTTTCTTGGGCATGGAGAGGAGGGAGAGGGCCAGATGGTAGCATGGAGAAGGGAGAGGGGCAGCCTTGGGGCATGGCTTGGAAGAGGGGTTCTCAAAAGTGGGCGCAGATAGGGTCCTTTTATAGACTCTGCTGCGCCATGCAGTGCTGCATCACCTCGGCCAATCGCATTGCTTTGTTCAATCAGATTTAAATTTGATTGGTGGGATGACATCACCTGATCCAATTAGATGAGAGACCCATAGGTTCATTTTTAGATGGTGCCTAAGACTGGTCAAAGTAGATACCCAAGGGCCACCTAAGTAGAAACCAAGAAGCAACTTGGAGTCCCATCCGTATGGGACTCCAGCATTCTATCTATGGGTGCACACCATCCTAGGCATGCACCCCCTTCTTTTCAATTTTTAGAGAGGAGACAAGCCCCTTTCTAATCTCCAATAAGTGCATAACACATGGGCAGATGTCCAAGGGTCAAAGGTCAATGTTTGACCAAGTTAAAGTACAAGAATTAGCAGGAGACGAAAAATGGTAGATATTGTCTCAAATTTATCTCATAAATTAAGACAATCCTTTTCTGACTTGGACAAATTTCAGTCAGACCAGGTAAAGGTACCTGAGTGAACATAAACTCATTTAGCTCAGTCGAGATAACTTTTAAGATAGAAAAAGAAGAATGTTAGGCTCAATCGTGTCCTAGCATGATTTCCTTGAACCTAATTGAATCTTATTCAAATCAATTAAACTAGGTTAGTCCAATTGATGATATCCAGATCTAAATTCTTATTTGTGTGATCTAGTTAGGTTCAGTTCTATATGATAATGGGATATGTCATGATCTCCATCATCGACATCATCGAAACTCCTTTCGATGAATCAGAACTTTTCTGATTTAGACAACTTAGAATGATTGATCATCTAAATCATTCTAATTGCTCCCAAAATCCACCAGTGACACCTAGCAACATATAGTGGCAACCCATCAAAACTGAAAATGAACCTCTTGGTGCAGCTACTTGTGTGATTAAGTTCTTCTATCTTGAGCCCCGATCAGATTAGGGTTAAGGTGAACTCGTCAAACCCTAATTTCTATCATATGATTTAATCATTCGATTCAAGTCCGATGTGAAAACCTTAATAAAAACTCTTTCTATTATTTCACACTCTGCCATGGCCATGAGCTTATGGACTTGATTCTCATGATCATCATAGGGCTGCTCCTCATCCACCAAGGTAGATAGATTCCATCTTGGTGCAATCTAATTCCTACAATGAACATGCTATAGCCAACATACACCTCAGGATTTTGAATGGCTAAGAGACTGAGTCATGTTGTAGTCAAACTATAACACCCTCAAGGTGAACTATCGATGCACCTCAGGTCAAAGAACCAGTCACATCACTGCAGCATATATCAGTCATCGATGAGAAGGTAGACTTCCTTATGACTACTTGAGGTGGTCACGCTCAGTGCCCTCGTTCTCTAACGAGTACCTGTAATCTCACTCTGGTGTTTCTATACCATAGACTTAAGACTCATCTACTATAAAAAAGCGATTGTACATTAACCTTCCGGATCAATCACCATCCTCATGATGATCCTACGGTCAGGAGCATTCTATGAGTTAATAAATGAAAATTCATGTCTTAAATTTTCAACTCTTGAAAATGTGAATTATCATTCCCATTAACTCAAGGGATGTATCATAGACACTAAATACACTTATGTGATAGAAAATAATCCATTTTATTATTTATAGTTAAAATTATATTTTTTCCCTTAGAAGTGTATTACAAGTGTCAGCCAATTTTGACTTCTAGGGCATACATTTCTAACACCATCCATATGAAACTCTTGATCAAAAGATCCCAAACTAGTGAAACTCTTGATCTTAGTATCACAAACAAGTGAAACTCATGATCATAGAGTCCTAGACCAATAGGACTCTCAATCATAGAGTTTCAAGTAGTAGAACTTAGAGTCCTGATGTAGTAGGACTCTTGATCGTAGAGTTCTATTCTAGTAAAACTCTTGACTATAGAGTCCTAGTCCAGTGGGATACTTCATCAACCATCAGATCAGGTAGAAATCTCTAATGTACGTGATTCCATAGATTTGAATCTAAGCTAGTAGCATAGAAACCACTTTCTATACTAATCGATGTGACCATTTAGCAATGGTACCCGATGTTCTAGGTCGAATAGTAACAATCATAATATTTAGAATGTACTTGAATATGGTTATCGCATAGTTCATCTCTTTGATTTCTATGTTTAGGATGTCTCAGAGTTAAACTACCAATCCTGAAAGTATATCCATATTGTGTCTCAACATAATTAGTCCTGTGACTCCTCACAAAGACTACCCTAGCCAAGGCTTTGCTAAATTAAAACACAATTCAACATAACTCCTAAAATCAGGAGTGGTCAATCCCATCTTGATACACGCACCAACTCTTCAAGTACTTGACTATGCCTAGAAATCTTCTATCACCAAATTTAAAATTCAGATTGTCCATCTCCGAAGCACAGTGAGTTGCTTGAAAGTCATTATGGTGATCATAGGTTAAAGGGATACTTATATCCATATCTCTTAGAAGTAATTTTTGATAGTAGAAAACTCTAGATTGGTTATATTTAGTGCAGATGTATCCTTACATCTCACTTGCATGCCATACCAATATCTCCATACTCCTTGGTTAAGAGGACAACCAACTCATTTGGCAAACAATGACTTGCATTCGATAAACATTATTGTCCTTAGTAATAATGTATCATTTGATTGTGAATAGAATTAAGGATTAAATGATAAATCCTCATTTATTAATTCTAAATAATCCTAAGAACTTAATCACAATATAGGAGTTCATTAAAAGGTTCAAAAAATTTATAATGAAAATATCAATAGTAATACTTTATTCATTTATAATTCATATACAAATATAAAAATGGCTTAACCATCAATAGACTGATGATTGGTTTTGGAACACAATTTCCAACAATCTTTTACTTGGACTAAAGCCAATTGGTACAGTAATTAATATTCATCTTCGACTTGAAATCATCAACTCCTTCACCACAATGGCTTTAGTAAATGGATCTACCAGGTTCTCCTTTCCATCGATCTTTTGAAGATCGATGTCACCTCAATCAATGATCTCTTTGACAAGATGGTAGTGATACAAAATATGCTTCATTTGCTAGTGTGCCTTTAGTTCCTTCACCTAAGCAATGGCTTCAGAGCTGTCATAGTACAACAGAACTAGACCATGATGGGAGGGTGCTATTCCAAGCTCGGTGATAAATTTTCTCAGTCACACCACTTCTTTGGCAGCATCTGATGCAGTGACATATTCCTTCTCACAAACTAAATTGATCATAGTGTGCTACTTGGAACTCTTCTAGTAGACAACTCCATCGTTAAGGATAAACACATATCCCGATACACTTTTACTGTCATCGTGATCAGAGTAGAAATTGAAGTCTGTAAACCCCATCTCAAATCAGACTTACCATAAACAAGCCACTAATTCATAGTATTTCTTAAATACTTAAGGATGGTTTAACAATCTTCCAGTGGTTCTTGCCTAGATTAGATTGGTATCTACTCACTACCCTTAATGAGTATGCCATATCTGATCTCATACATGTCATGGCATACACGATAGAACCTACTATTGAAGCATATAGAATTCTACTTATATGCTCTCTCTCTTAAGGTGTTGTCGGACAATCTCTCTTTGAGAGAAAAATTTCATGACCTATCGGTAGATAGCCTTTCTTGAAATTCTCCATGCTAAACTGCTTTAGCATAGTATCTTTGTATGTGGACTAGGATAATCTGAATAATCTCTTAGATCTATCTCTATATATCTTCATCCCTAGGATGTAGGAAGCTTCTTTCAAGTCTTTCATGGAGAACTGAGAAGACAGCCAAATTTTTATTCTCTATAATGCAGAGACATCATTCCTGATTAAGAGAATATCATGCATGTACAACACAAGAAATACTACTACTGGACCATTAGCCCACTTATATATATAGGACTCTTTTTCATTTTTAATGAAGCTATACATTTTGATCATCCTATCAAAATGTATGTTCCAACTCTAAGATGCCTGCTTCAGTCCATAAATGGACCTTTAAAGTTTGCACACCTTAGACTCATCTATGGATGTGAACCCTTTAGGTTGTATCATATACATCTCTTCATTCTGCTTTTCATTCAGAAAAGTTGTCTTCACATCCATCTACTAGATTTTATAATTCAGATGGGCAGTTATTGTAAGTATAATTTGAATAGACTTAAGCATTACCATAGGAGAAAATATCTCGTTATAGTCTATTAATGGAAAATATGCAAGATTTCATGCATGAATTTCAAAATTTTTTTGAAATATAACACAACGAAAGTTATAAATTAAACCATTTAATCTATAAATACATGTAATCAAATTACTAAATCCTACATCTAGGACCTATAACATGTCATATTGTATTTTAAATAAAAAAATAAATATTTTGATTTTGATCAAATCAATATTCTAGATCTAGAATGATTCTAGATCTAAACCCTAGATCTCATTTAGGTGAGAGAAGAGATTAAATCTCTTACCTTGCATGGATTGAGAACTTCATAGTTGATTTTCGTTGTTGCCTTTGAAGCTGCACACGCATCCGACCTCTACAGATGATCCATACGAGGCTGCAACAGAATCGGAGGTTCGTCAAATGAAGATCCGCTCGAAGTGCTAACTTCTTACTGATCCCTCCAGATGGTTAATCTAAAAACTATTCTTTGAATCTCTTGGATACTCCAAGAGATGAAGAACAAGTTGAGAAATAAGAAAGAAATTCAATCTTTGGATCTCCCAAAAATAAAAAATTAAATAGTTAGGAAAGATCCTAAGAGAAGACACATCTTTTCTTTTCAGGACATCAACCGTTGATATCCTAAATGAATCTTCATACCTGGACAAGAGAAGACCTTCTCCTCTAGAATATTTTCATGCCTCTAGATCTCTTCCTCTCTAATTTTTTTCATAGAAAAATTATACATAAATTAAGAAGAAAGGATTCTCAAAAGAATCCTAAGAGAAGACCATCTTCTCTTCACTTTCCTCTCATTAGGATATGATCAAATCATGTTTGAAAAGATCACCATGCACCAACTCCTTGGAGCATCCTTCCAATGCCCTCTTCCTCTCTCTCTCTCTTAGATTTTTATCATATAAAAATTATTTTAAAATAAGAAGGAAAATAACATGGAAGAAAAATTACAAGAGAAAATAATATTCTCTTACCTTTGTCTTCATCAGGACATGAACTTTTCACGTCCTAATGAAATCTTTTTCTCCAAAGAAGTGGGCACCTCAAACCTCCATGCCAAGACCTCTCTTTCTCTTCTTTTTGCCATGAAAAACTTGGAGTTTTTGATGCCCTCCTCCTATCTAATAGGAGGTGCCACAAAATAAGGGAGACTAGGTCAAATGACCTAGTCAAACATAGAAATAATGGGGCATCCAACTCTTGGACGCCCCTTCCCCTATTTTTTTTGCATGGAGACTTGGAAACCACACACAAACATAAGAAAAAGGGTGGCAAAAAATGAAAGGTGGGAATGGGTTTATTTCCATAGAGAGAGGTGAAGGGAAATCCTGATTTCCCGGTCCAGGTTCGTCCAGATCTGATTAGATCAAGAGATATATTTCAAATTTTTTTCTCTTGATCCCAATCAGATCTTGATATGTTTCAGATCTGATTCTTATTATTTTAATAAATAAAATAAAATAAGATAAATTAAATCAAATTTAATTTACCTGATTTGGGTAATCCTATTACCCTGTAGATGATCCTGATTGCAGCGGAAGGTTCTGGATCTAGCCACGCAAGCGCCTGGCCTCTACCGGTATCCACTTGGGTTGGATCTGGAGATCCTCTTCTTCTCTATCACACCTCCAAAAATCAGATCTGGATCTGATCTGGAGGATCTTCAAAACTCTTTTGAAGATCTGCAGTCGTCCTTTTGCAGCAGCGCAGCCTTCTTGCTTTTGATCGCCTTTCCTTGATCTGAATCGCACCAACCAAAGTCCAAAACACCTTTTGGACGTGGAGAGCAAGGGGAGAAGAAGCTATGGCGTGGAGGAGGGGAGAGGCAGCCTTGGGGCGTGGGGAAATCTCTATTGAATTGCATTAGCATTGAATCTGAGTTGGGCGCAGGGTCTTATTTATAGACTAAGCGTGATCCAACTCCTCTTCCTCCCAACCAATCACAACCCTTTGTGAAATCAGATCTAAATCTGATTGGTGGGAATAGAGACCCCTGGATTCCTCCTTAGAGGGCGCCTAAGACCAGTCAAAGTTGGTTCTTAGAAGAACTCTAATTGGAATCCAAAAAGGAGATGGAGTCCTTGTCCAACAAGGACTCCTAGGCGCCTCCTACTTGGGCTCACGCCACCCTTGGCGTGCGCCCTTCTCCTTGCCAGGTTCTGGCAGGGGGACAGGCCCCCACCAGCTCTCCAATAGGTGCATGACATGTGGTCAAAAGTCAAAAGGTCAATGGTCAACGTTTGACCAGTCAAAGGTAGACTTTTGACCAAAGTCAAAGAACAAGAAATGGCAGGTGACCAAAAATGGCAGGTAATGTCTTACAAATAAGACAACCTATTCTGACTTGGACAACCTCCAGTCAGACCATATGAAGGCCTCTGATTGAGCACAAACTCCTTTGGCTCAGACAGGACAACTTATTTATGATAGCAAAAGAAGAACGTTAGGTTCAATCGAGTGCTAGCACGATTTCCTTGAACCTAATTGAATCTCATTCAGATCAATTGAACTAGATCAGTTCAATTGATGATCACCAGATTCAAACCCTTGTTTGTGTGACCCAGTTAGGTTCAGTTCTGTATGGTAATGGGATATGTCATGATCTCTATCATAGACATCATCGAAACTCCTTTCGATGGATCAGAACTCTTCTGATTCGAACAGCTAGAATGATCGATCATCTAAATCATTCTAATTGCTCCCAAAATCCACCAGTGACACCTAGCAGTATATGGTGGCAACCCATCAGAGCTGAATGCGAACCTCTTGGTGCAGCTACCTGTGTGATTAAGTTCTTCTATCTTGAGCCCCGATCAGATTAGGGTTAAGGTAAACTCGTCAAACCCTAGTCTCTGTCATATGATATAATCATTCGATTCGAGTCCTAATGTGAAAATCTAAATAGAAACTCTTTCTATTATTTCACTCTGCCATGGCCATGGGCTTCAGGACTTGATTCTCATGATTATCATAGGGCTGCTCCTCTACCACCGAGGTAGATAGATCCCATCTTGATGCAATCCAGTTCCTACAATGAACATGCTATAGCCAACATACACCTCAGGGTTCCATATGGCTAGGAGACCGAGTAATGGTGTAGTCAAACTATAACACCCTCAAGGTGAACTGCCGATGCATCTCAGGTCAAAGAACCAGACACACTACTGCAGCATCGAGTCAGTCATTGACGAGAAGGTAGACTTTCTAATGACTACTCGAGGTGGTCACGCTCAGTGCCCTCGTTCTCTAACGAGTACTTGTACTCTCGCTCCGGTGTCTCCACACCGTAGACTCAAGACTCATCTACTAAAGAGAAGCGATCGTACACCAGCATTTCGGATCAATCACCATCCTCCTGATGATCCTATGGTCGGGAGCTGTTTATGAGTTAATAATGATTATTCATGTCTTAAATTTTCAACTCTTGAAAATATGAATTATCATTACCATTAACTCAAAGGATGTATCACAGACACTAAATACACAGGTGTGATAGAAAATAACCCATTTCATTAATTATAGTCAAAATTATAATTTTGCCCCTAGAAGTGTATTACAAGTGTCAGCCAATTCTGGCTTCTAGGGCACATATATCTAACAATCTCCCACTTGTCCTAAAGCTAATTGGCTACAAGTTTAAGTCCCATCTTCTCAAGGTGGGCTTCGATCTTCTGTTGTCCCAACGGCTTTGTAAGTGGGTCTGCCACATTATCTGCAGAGTTGACTCTCTTGACCTCAACATAATCTTTCTCAAGGTAATCGCGGATGAGATGGTATCACCGTTTGCTTGGAACTCTTCCAGCACAAACAGTCTGCCAGATGTCGACTTTCGATCATCTATATCAGACATGAAGTCCGAGTCTGTGTATCCTTGAACTTAGGAGTTCTCCGTTACCAAAGACCAACATCATATCCTTAGTTCTTCTCAAGTACTTAAGGATACATTTCACAGAAGTCCAGTGTTCTTCACCTGGATTTGACTGATATCTGCTTGTGACACTCACAGCATGGGCTATATCAGGTCGTGTACATAGCATGGCATACATGAGGCTCCCTATTGCAGAAGCATAAAGGGATTCTGCTCATGCATACTATTTCCTCAGGTGTCTGGGGCACATCTTCTTGAAAGATGAATACCATGTCCTGAAGGTATTAATCCCCTCTTTAGAGTTTTCCATGCTAAACCTCTTTAGTACTTCCTCTATGTACATCTTCTGTAGAAGTCCTAGCATCCTATTGGTCTATCCTATACGACTTATTCCTAGAATAAAGGATGCTTCACCTAGGTCTTTCATGGAGAATTCCTTGGAACAACCACATCTTGACTGATGTCAACATGGGAATATCATTCCATAAGGAGGATGTCATCCACGTACAATACGAGGAAGACAACAGCGCTCCCACTGACCCTTTTGAAAACACATGGTTCTCTTTGTTTTTGATGAAACCAAACTTTTTGATCACATCATTGAAATGAGTATCCACTCTGAGATGCTTGCTTAAGTCCATATATGACCTTTGCAGCTTGCAAACCTTTGTGATCATATCACTGGACGTGAAACCTAGCGGCTGTTCCAATAGATATCTTCCTCAAAGATATCATTTAGGAATGCCATTTTCCACATCTATTGCCATATTTTATAATTAAATAGGCTGCAATGGCAAGCAATATGCGGATGGATTTTTAGCATAGCTACCGGGGAAAAGTATCCTGATAGTCAATGCTCTCAGTTGCTATAACCTTTTGCACCAGTCTAGCCTTGAATGTCTCCACAATTCCCATCTGCACCAAATCCTTTTCTTAAGAATCCATTTACCCCAATAGGTACTATACCTTCTGGTGGATTAACCAAGGTCCAGACTTGGTTTTGAGTGCATCGAGCGATCATCTGACTTCATTGCTCTCAAGCCATTTCTCGGAGTCGATATCTGATATCGCCTCTTATAGGTTTTGGGATCATCACCATGAGCACCATTACCTATGAGGAATATTTCCTCTATTCCTCCTGAAACAATACCTAAGTATCTTTCAGGGACAGAAAAACTCTTTTGATCTACAGAGGTGGAGGAGGTAGTGTTCTTATTGGCTCAACCTGATTGTTCCACTTGGTCCTTAGCTCGTTCTGCTTGTGAGACTTTCTCATCAAGCTTGAATTTGTTTCCAATGCGCTATCTTGAATAAACTATTTTTCAAGAAAGATGGCATGTCGACTCACAATCACATTGTGGTCTTCTGGAATGTAGAAAATAGTATCCTAATGACTCTTTAGGATATCCTATGAATCGAGCTCTGAAGGACCTAAACTCTAACTTGTCCGCTTGTTGTCTTTTGACATAAGTCGGACAACACCCAAATTCTGAGATGACTCAGACTTGGTTTCTTCATGCCATATCTCATACGGTGTGGTAGGAACGGTTTTAGAGGGAACCTATTCAGTAAATAGATTGAAGTTAACAATGAGTGTCCCCAAAAGAAATCAGGGAGGTCTGTGAAGCTCATCATGGATCGAATCATATCCAATAGAGTCCAATTTCTCCGTTCTGAAATACCGTTGAGTGGTGTGTTCCTGGTGGAGTCCATTGAGAGACTATGCCATTTTCCTTAAGATAGTCTCAGAATTCCCGGCTAAGGTATTCACCTCCTCCGATCTGATCGAAGAACCTTAATGGGTTTTCCAGTTTGTTTTTCTACTTCATGTCTGATTCTTTGAACTTTTCAAAAAGCTTCAGACTTATGTCTCAATAAGATACACATACCCATACCTTAGACAGATCACGGTAAAGGTTAATGAAGTAAGACAAATTGCCTCTAGCCGGCACATCAAATGGGCCCGCACACATCAGTATGTACTAGGGCAAGGAGATCTGTGGCCCTCTCTCCATGTCCAACAAAAGGTAAGTTAGTCATCTTGAAGACAAATTCACAAGTTGGATATGATCAAAAGTCAATGGACTCAATAGCCCATTTTCTTCCAATTTGTTAATCCTATCTTCTGCTATATGACCTAATCTCAGGTGCCATAGATATCTATACGTTTGGACTATCCCTATGGTCGTTTGGCATTCACGTTTTGCTCGAATAGTTAAAACAGGTACATCAATATGCAAACTGATAAAGACCATTAACAAGGAAACCCTTTGCAATTTTTATTCTTTCATAAAGAATGTTACAAATGGTCCTTAAGAAGAATGATCACATAACCTCTTGTGCTAGGCATGAAACAGAAATCAAAATTCCTGCTAGCTTGCAGGCAAAATTAACAGTCTTTTAAAACTAAGTCTAAACAAGATGGTAATCAAAGAGGTTATGTTTCCCACGGCTACTGCAGCAACTCTTGCTCCATTACGATGCGTAGGATTATTCTCCATCCCATCAGCCTCCTGCTATCCTCAAGACCCTGCATAAAGTGCATAGAGAGCACTAGAACCAGAGTCAAGCACCCAACTGGAAATGCAGAAGAAACTTGTAAGGTTAGACTCAATAACGAGCATACCTCCAGAAGGACCTCCTTCTTGTTCTTTAGGGTGGCCAGGTAAATAGGACAGTTTCGGCTTCAAATGGCCTCGCTATTTGCAATGGAAACACTTTCCTGTGCCATCGCCTTTTTTCTTCGATTCTTGCCTTCTCTTCTTTGATCCTTCCACCTTTGCTTTTTTCACAGACTTCTTTTTCTTTCCATAAGACTTTCTTTTGGAAGAAGTCGTTCCATAGCAAGACTGAGCCTTTAGAACCTTTCATTAAGAAAGCTCAACGTAACCAGGCAATTCATTACCGGCCAAGGATTTTGAAGTTTATGCATGTGGTAATTCATTGATGAATTGCCCTATGCATCAGTCAAGGATTGCAGAATAATATCGTTCCTGTAGATCCAAGTCTAACTTGACACCGAGCTTCTCAAGCTCTTCCATGTCCTTGATCATTGTCAGAACAGTGATCGTGGGCTGACTGCCCATCACGTCGCATCTTAGCCTTAAAAAAGTTATTTGTGACTGGATATTTGGCTGCGGACTCTGTTCACCAAACATCTCCCTGCAGGTGAGCCAACATTTGAGAGCAGTCCCGATATCTTCATGTTGGCGTTGAGCTCATCGACAATCGAGCCCAACATGTAATATCTGGCCTTATTATCTTCGTCAATCCTTTTTTTTTCAAGACACTCTCTGTTCAACAGATGGACGGAGCTGGTAATGGTGGGAGGGTCCTGATCCAAAATATGGTTAACTTCTCGAAAACCCAAAACACATTTGTAGTTCTGAAGCCAAATCTTTAATAATTGGGTCCAGTCATCTATGGTGTCAGCGGATACGTGCAATGGTTTGACAGCAGACATAGTCCTGTTGAGAGTCAAAATTCTAGTTAGATATGTAATTTTTGACTTGACCAATTTGTTTAGGGATTTTATTTTTAAACATAATTAGCTCCACTATTTTCTCGGATCCCCTACACTCCCTCTGTAGAGATGCGAAAATCTCCAGCGATTGATGATTTTAGTGGGTGGTGTGCGTCTCACCACTGACTCATCACCTACCTAACATGTTATTGATGATGGATTAGCCATAAGTGAAAACTCTTTGTTCAAAATGATTTCTCAATCATGGTGCACCCAAACTTGGTCTCTAATTCAATGAATGCTCATTCGGTTAGTCCAGAATATTGACTGCCACATCTTA
>QRFJ01002901.1:0-47810 GCA_006176705.1 Cocos nucifera
GGAATGTTCTAGTAAATGTGTATGTATATCCAAACTAAACCGAGCGATATAGATATCGCTCTGAGAATGGCTTGAGATGAATCAGAGATCGGCTGATGCACTACCAGTTGATTGGAGATCACCAGAGTTAGTACTATTGGTGTATGGATTCAAGAGAAAGATTGGTGCAGATGGGATGTGGAGACATTTCAAGGCTAGACTGGTGGCAAAAGGTTCATAGTCAAGCGAAGCATTGACTATCAGGATACCTTTCCCCGGTAGCTATGCCAAAATCATCCGGCAATTGCTTGCTGTTGCCAGCCATTGATTAATGAAATATGGAAGGGACGTGAAAAGCATTCCTAATGATATCGTTGAGGAAGATATTCTATGGAACAGCCGCTAGTTTTATCACATCCAGTATACTGATCACAAGGTTTGCAAGCTTGCAAAGTCCATATATGGACTTTAAGCAGCATTCTCGGAGCTGGAACATCGTTTCATGATGTGATCAAAAGTTTGGTTTCACAAAAATGAAGAGGAACGCATGTGTTTTCAAAAGGTCAGTGGAGCGCTGTGTGTTCCTCGTATTGTACGTGGATGACATCCTCCTTATTGGGAATGATATTCCCATTGTTTGACATCAGTCAAGATGTGGTTGTCCAAGGAATTCTCCATGAAAGACTGGGTGAAGCATCTTTATTCTAGGATTAAGGTCTATAGAGATAACCGAATAGGATGCTAGGACTTTCACAGAAGATGTACATAGAGGAAGTACTAAAGAGGTTTAGTATGAAAACTCTAAGAGGAGATTAATACCCTTTAGACATGGTATTCATCTTTCCAAGAAGATGTGCCCAGCACACCTGAGAAAATAGAATCGCATGAGCAAGATCCTTATTGCTTCTGCAATAGGGGCTCATGTATGCCATGCTATGTACAGACTCTGATATAACCCATGCTTTGTGAGTGTCACAAGCAGATATCAGTCAAATCCAGGTGAAGAACACTGGACTTCTGTGAAATGTATCCCTTAAGTACTTGAGAAGAACTAAGGATATGATGTTGGTCTTTTGGTAACGGAGAACTCTAGTCAAGGATACACAGACTCGACTTCATGTCTCGATATAGATGATGCGAAAGTCGACATCTGGAGCTTTGTGTATAGTCACTAGTTCCACAATTGATTAGCCTGCAGAGTGATCCTAGACGCAAATTTCGATTGAGTGCTGGAATGCAGTTCTGAGCAGTTACAGCTAACATTGAGATATCATCTCATCCGATTACCTTAGAGGTTAGTTGAGGTCAGAGAGTCAACTCCCAGATAATATGGCAGACCCACTTACAAAGCCGTTGGGCAGCAGAAGATCGAAGCCCACCTTGAGAAGATGGGACTTAGACTTGTAGCCAATTGGCTTAGGACAAGTGGAAGATTGTTAGATATATGTGCCCTAGAAGCCAGAATTGGCTGAACTTGTAATACACTTCTAGGGGCAAAATTATAATTTTGACTATAATTAATGAAATGGGTTATTTCTATCACACCTGTGTATTTAGTGTCTGTGATACATCCTTTGGTTAATGGTAATGATAATTCATATTTTCAAGAGTTGAAATTTAAGACATGAATAATCATTATTAACTCATAAACAGCTCCCGACCATAGGATCATCACGAGGATGGTGATTGATCCAGAAGGTTGGTGTACGATCGCTTCTCTTTAGTAGATGAGTCTTGAGTCTACGGTGTGGAGACACCGAGCGAGAGTATAGGTACTTGTTGAGAACGAGGGCACTGAGCGTGACCACCTCGAAGTAGTCATTAGGGAGTCTACCTTCTCGTCAATGACTGACTCGATGCTGCAGTAGTGTGTCTGGTTCTTTGACCTGAGATGCATCGGCAGTTCACCTTGAGGGTGTTTAGTTTGACTCACCATTACTCGGTCTCCTAGCCATATGAACCCTGAGGTGTATGTTGGCTATAGCATGTTCATTGTAGGAACTGGATTGCATCAAGATGGGATCTATCTACCTCGGTGGTAGAGGAGTAGCCCTATGATGATCATGAGAATCAAGTCCAGAAATCCATGGCCATGGTAGAGTGAAATAATAGAAAGAGTTTCTATTTAGATTTTCACATTGGACTCGAATCGAATGATTACATCATATGACAGAGACTAGGTTGATCGAGTTCACCTTAACCCTAATCTGATCGGGGCTCAAGATAGAAAACTTAATCACACAGGTAGCTGCACCAAGAGGTCCATTCAGCTCTGATGGGTTGCCACGATATACTGCTAGGTGTCACTGGTGGATTTTGGGAGCAATTAGAATGATTTAGATGATCGATCATTCTAGCTGTTCGAATCAGAAGAGTTCTGATCCATCGAAAGGAGTTTCGATGATGTCTATGATAGAGATCATGACATATCCCATTACCATACAGAACTGAACCTAACTGGGTCACACAAACAAGGGTTTGAATCTAGTGATCATCAATTGAACTGATCTAGTTCAATTGATCTGAATGAGATTCATTAGGTTCAAGGAAATCGTGCTAGCACTCGATTGAACCTAACGTTCTTCTTTTACTATCAAAAATAAGTTGTCCTGACTGAGCCAAAGGAGTTTGTGCTCAATCAGAGGCCTTCATATGGTCTGACTGGAGGTTGTCCAAGTCAGAATAGGTTGTCTTATTTTTAAGACATTACCTGCCATTTTTGGTCACCTGCCATTTCTTGTTCTTTGACTTTGGTCAAAAGTCTACCTTTGACTGGTCAAACGTTGACCATTGACCCTTTGACTTTTGACCACATGTCATGCACCTATTGGAGAGCTGGTGGGGGCCTGTCCCCTGCCAGAACCTGGCAAGGAGAAGGGCACACGCCAAGGGTGGCCAAGTTAGGAGGCGCCTAGGAGTCCTTGTTGGAAAGGACCCACCTCCCTTTTGGATTCCAATCAGAGTTCTACTAAGAATCCAGTTTGACTGGTCTTAGGCGCCCTCTAAGGAGGAATCCAGGGGTCTCTATTCCAACCAATCAGATTTAAATCTGATTTCACAAAGGGTTGTGATTGGTTGAGAGAAGGGGAGGATCACAAGAGGTCTATAAATAAGACCCTGCGCCCAACTCAATTCAGTGAATGCAATTCAATTGAGAAACCCCACGCCCCAAGGCTGCCTCTCCCTCCTTCTCCATGCCATATACTTCTCCTCCTTCGTGCTCTCCACGTCCAAAAAGTTTTGGACTTAGGTTGGTGCGATTCAGATCAAAGGAAAGGCGATCAAAAGCAAGAAGGCTGCGCAGCTGCAAAAGGATGACTGCAGATCTTCAAAAGATTTTTGAAGATCCTCCAGATCAGATCCAGATCTGATTTTTTAGAGGGTGATATGAGAAGAAGAGGATCTCCAGATCCAATCCGAGTGGATACCGGTAGAGGCCAGGCGCTTGCGTGGCTAGATCCAGAACCTTCCGCTGCAATCAGGATCATCTAAGGGTAATAGGATTACCCAATAGATAAATTAATTGATTTAATTTATCTTATTTTATATTTATTTATTAAAAATAATAGAATCAGATTTGAAATATCAAGATTTGATTGGATCAAGAGAAAATTTTTGAAATATATCTCTTGATCTAATCAGTTTGGATGAACCTGGACCGGGAAATCAGGATTTCCTTCGTAGTTCACCTTAGCTCAATGATTTGATTTTCTAGATTGGTCCTTAGCAAGGGCTATGGTGCCATTGGTTGTCACAGTATAGAGGAATGGCATGCTGATGGGCATTACTCTGATTTCTACAGCAACTTTCTTATACCGAATTGCTTCCTTCGAGCCTTCTGATGCAGCGCATATAATTCTGCTTCCATGGTGGAATCTGCTAATCATGGTTTTTCTTGAGAACTCTTCCAGCTGACAGCGCCCAACCATGCACACAAACAGCTCCTAGATGTTCGGACTCTCTTGATCATTTACATCGGACATGAAATCCGATGTCTGTGTATCCTTGGACTTGAAATTCTCCATTACCAAAGATCAAATCTTATAATCCTTAGTTTTTCTCAAGTATTAAGGATACATTTCACAGAAGTCCAGTGTTCTTCACTAGATTTTGACTGATATCTGCTTGTACACTCACAGCATGGGCTATATTAGGGTTCGTGTACATGATGGCATACATGAGGCTCCATTGTACAAGCATAAGGGATCTTGCTCATTGCTCTTTATTTCTAGTGTGACTAGGGCAGCATCTTCTTGAAAGATGAAATACCATGTCATAAAAGGGTATTAAATCCCCTCTTAGAAGTTTTCCATTACTAAACCTCTTTAGTACTTCCCTATTGTAAACTTCTATGAATAGTCCTAGCATCCTATTCGCGTCTATCCTATAGACCTTTTAATTCCTAGAATAAGCGACTGCGTTCACCTAGGTCTTTCATGGATGAATTCCTTTGGACAACAAATTTGACTATATCCATCATGAATATCATTACCCAATAGAGGATGTCATCCACGTACACAATACGAGGAAGACAATAGCAACTCCCATGATCTTTTGAAAGACAATACATGATTTCTCTTCATTTTTTATTGAAACCAAACGTTTTTGATCACATCATTGAAATGAGATGTTCTAGTTCCGAGATTGCTGCGGTAAGTCCATATACGAAATCTTCTTGCAGCTTGCAAATCTTGTGATCACTAATCACTAGATGTGAAACTCAGCAGCTGTTGTGCAATAGATATCTCCTCAAAATAATCCATTTCAAGGAATACCATTTTTCACGTCCATTTGCCATATTTCATAATCGAATAGGCTGCCAATGGCAAGCAATGTGCGATGAATTTTAGCCAGCCACTGGAGAAAAGTATCGCTTGATTAGTCCAATGCCTTCGCGATTTGACTATTAATCTTTTATGCACTAGTCTAGCCTTGAATGCTAATCCACCATTCTCAATCATTGCACAAATCTTTCTCTTGAAGATCCATTTACACCCAATATGTAACTTATACCTTCTGGTGGGATACTACCAAGGTCCAGACTTGGTTCGAGTGCATTTTGCCTCTAGTAGCCATTTCTCAAGAATCGATATCTAATTATCGCGCTCAATTATGATTTTGGGATCATCACCATGAGCACCATTACCTCGTACGAGAATACTTTTCTCTACTTCCTCTTGATAATATTATAACTAAGTATCTTTCAGTGGGATGGAAAACTCTTTTCGATCTTACGAGGTGGAAGGACGGTGTTAGATATATGTGCCTAGAAGCTAAATTGGCTGAACACTTGATAATACACTTCTAGGGGCAAAAATTTGTGATTTTGACTATAATAATGAGAAATGGGTTAATTTTTCTATCACACCTGTGTTTATTTAGATAGTGTCTGTGATAATCCTTTGAGTTTAATGGTAATGATATTCATTATTTTCAAGAGTTGAAAATTTTAGACCATGAATAATCATTATTAATCATAAAAGCTCCCGACCATAGGATCATCACGAGGATGGTGATTGATCCGGGAAGGTTGGTGTAACGATCGCTTCTCTTTAGTAGATGAGTTCTTTGAGTCTATGGTGTGGAGGAACCGGAGCGAGAGTACAGATACTTTTAAATGGATCTTCAAGAGACAGCATTGTGCAGATGGGAATGTGAGACATTTCAAGGCTAGACTGGTGGCAAAAGGTTATAGTCAACGCGAAGCATTGACCTAGCAGGATACCTTTTCCCCGGTAGCTAGGCTAAAAATCCATCCGCATTGCTTGCTGTTTGCAGCCTAATTTCGATATGAAATATGGCAAAGTGGACGTGAAAACGCATTTCCTAAATGGAATATCTTGAGGAAGATATCATTATGGTAACAGCCGTGCTAGTGTTGACATCCAGTGATACTGATTAACAAGGTTTGCAATGCTGCAAAGGTCCATATATGGACTTAAGCAAGCTCTCGGAGCTGGAACACTCGTTTCAACAGATGTAGATTCAAAGAAGTTTTTGCGTTCATCAAACAATGAAGAGGAACCATGTGTTATTTCAAAGGGTCAGTGGGAGCGCTCGTTGTCTTCCTCGTATTGTACGTGGGATTACATCCTCCTATTGGGAATGATATTCCCATGTTGACATCAGTCAAGATGTGTGTCCAAGGAATTTCTCCATGAGATAGACCTGGTGTTGAGCATCCTTAATATTCTAGGAATTTAAGGTCTATAGAGATAGACCGAATAGGATTGCAGGACTTTCAAGAAGATGTACATAGAGAATATCTAATTAGGTTTAGTATGAAAAAACTCTAAGAGGAGATTAATACTCCTTTAGACATGTATGTCATCTTTCAAAGAAGATGCTGCCCCGCACACCTGAGATAAATTCAGAACGATTGAGCAGATCCTTATGCTTCTGCAATTAGGGAGCCTCATGTATGCCGATGTTATTACACGATCTGGATATAACCCAGGTTGTGAGTGTCACACAGATTAATCAGTCAAATCCAGGTGAAGAAACACTGGGACTTCTGTGAAATGTATCCTTAAGTACTTGAGAAGAACTAAGGAATATGATGTTGGGTCTTTGGTAACGGAGAACTCTTAGTTCAAGGATACACAGACATCGGACTTCATGTCCGATTATAGATGATCGAGGGCGACATCTGGCAGTACTTGTTGGCTGGAAGCAGTTCCTAAGCAAACGAGTGATATCATCTCATCCATGATTAACCTTTGGAGATAGGTTACGTTGAGGTCAAGAGAGTCAACTCCACAGATAATATGCAGACCCACTTACAAAGCCGTGGGCACAAGCAGAAGATCGAAAGCCCACCTTGAGAAAGATGGGACTTAGACTTGTTAGCCAATATGAGCTTTAGGACAATGTAAGATTTGTAGATATATGTGGCCCTAGAAGTCAGAATTGGCTTGACACTTGTAATACACTTCTAGGGGCAAAATTATAATTTTGACTATAATTAATTTAAATTGGTTTATTTTCTATCACACCTGCTGTATTAGTGGTTCTGTGATTCACATTCCTTTAGCGTTATATGTTAATGATAATTATATTTTCAAGAAGTTGTAAAATTATAAGACTAGAATAATCATTATAACTCATAACAAGCTCCGACCAGTATAGGATCATCACGAGGATTGGTTGATTGATCCAGAAGGTTGGTGTACAATCGCTTTCTCGTTTAGTAGATGATCTTGAGTCTACGGCTGTGGAGACACCGGGCGAGAGTATAGGTACTTGTTAGAGAACGAGGGCACTGAGCGTGACCACCTCGAGTAGTCATTAGGGAGTCTACCTTCTCGTCAATGACTGACTCGATCTGCAGTAGTGTGTCTGGTTCTTTGACCTGAGATGCATCGGCAGTTCACCTTGAGGGTGTTATAGTTTGACTACACCATTACTCGTCTCCTAGCCATTGGAACCCTGAGGTGTATGTTGGCTATAGCATGTTCATTGTAGGACTAGATTGCATCAAGATGGAATCTATCTACCTCGGGGTAGAGGAGAGCCCTATGATGATCATGAGAATCAAGTCCAGAAATCATGGCCATGGTAGAGTGAAATAATGAAAGAGTTTCTATTTAGATTTTCACATTGGACTTGAATCGAATGATTACATCATATGACAGAGACTAGGGTTTGACGAGTTCACCTTAACCCTAATCTGATCGGGGCTCAAGATAGAAGAACTTGAATCACACAGGTAGCTGCACCAAGAGGTTCGCATTCAGCTCTGATGGGTTGCCACCATATACTGCTAGGTGTCACTGGTGGATTTTGGGAGCAATTAGAATGATTTAGATGATCGATCATTCTAGCTGTTCGAATCAGAAGAGTTCTGATCCATCGAAAGGAGTTTCGATGATCTCTATGATAGAGATCATGACATATCCCATTACCATACCGAACTGAACCTAACTGGGTCACACAAACAAGGGTTTGAATCTAGTGATCATCAATTGAACTGATCTAGTTCAATTGATCTGAATGAGATTCAATTAGGTTCAAGGAAATCGTGCTAGCACTCGATTGAACCTAACGTTCTTCTTTTACTATCATAAATAAGTTGTCCTGACTGAGCCAAAGGAGTTTGTGCTCAATCAGAGGCCTTCATATGGTCTGACTGGAGGTTGTCCAAGTCCGAATAGGTTGTCTTATTTGTAAGACATTACCTGCCATTTTTGGTCACCTGCCATTTCTTGTTCTTTGACTTTGGTCAAAAGTCTACCTTTGACTGGTCAAACGTTGACCATTGACCCTTTGACTTTTGACCACATGTCATGCACCTATTGGAAAGCTGGTGGGGGCCTGTCCCCCTGCCAGAACTGGGCAAGGAGAAGGGCACACGCCAAGGGTGGCATGAGCTAAGTAGGAGGCGCCTAGGAGTCCTGTTGGACAAGGACTCACCTCCCTTTTTGGATTCCAATCAGAGTTCTACTAAGAATCCAGTTTGACTGGTCTGAGGCGCCCTCTAAGGAGGAATCCAGGGGTCTCTATTCCAACCAATCAGATTTAAATTGATTTCACAAAGGGTTGATTGGTTGAGAGGAAGGGGAGTTGGATCACAAGAGGTCTATAAATAAGACCCTGCGCCCAACCCTAATTCTAAGTGAATGCAATTCAATTGAGAAACCCCACGCCCCAAGGCTGCCTCTCCCCTCCTTCTCCATGCCATAGTCTCTTCTCCCTTGCTCTCCACGTCCAAAAGAGTTTTGGACTTAGGTTGGTGCGATTCAGATCAAGGAAAGGCGATCAAAAGCAAGAAGGCTGCGCAGCTGCAAAGGATGTACTGCAGATCTTCAAAAGAGTTTTGAAGATCCTCCAGATCAGATCCAGATCTGATTTTTAGAGGTGTGATAGAGAAGAAGAGGATCTCCAGATCCAATCCGAGTGGATACCGGTAGAGGCCAGGCGCTTGCGTGGCTAGATCCAGAACCTTCCGCTGCAATCAGGATCATCTACAGGGTAATAGGATTACCCAAATCAGATAAATTAAATTTGATTTAATTTATCTTATTTTATTTTATTTATTAAAATAATAAGAATCAGATTTGAAATATATCAAGATTTGATTGAGATCAAGAGAAAATTTTTGAAATATATCTCTTGATCTAATCAGTTCTGGATGAACCTGGACCGGGAAATCAGGATTTTCCTTCAGGAGGTAGTGTTCTTATTAGCTCAACCTGATTTGATTTCGATTGGTCCTTAGCTCGTTGTACTTGTGAGACTTTCTGATCAAGCTTAATCTGCTTTCCAATGTCGCTATCTTGAATAAACTGTTTTTCAAGAAAGATGGCATGTCGACTCACAATCATATTGTGGTCTTCTGGAATGTAGAAATAGTATCCTAATGACTCTTTAGGATATCCTATAAATCAAGCTCTGAAGGACCTAAACTCTAACTTGTTTGCTTATTGTCTTTTGACATGAGCCGGACAACCCCAAATTCTGAGATGACTCAGACTTGGTTTCTTACCATGTCATATCTCATACGGTGTGGTAGGAATGGTCTTAGAGGGAACCCTATTCAGTAGATAAATTGAAGTTAACAATGGGTGTCCCTAAAGAAAATCAGGGAGGTCAATGAAGCTCATCATGGATTAGACCATATCTAATAGGGTCTGATTTCTCCATTCTAAAATTCGGTTGAGTTGAGGTGTTCCTGGTGGAGTCCATTGAGAGACTATGCCATTTTTTTTGAGATAGTCTAGAAATTTCTAGCTAAGGTATTCACCTCCTCGATCTGATCGAAGAACCTTAGTAGATTTTTCAGTTTGTTTTTCCACTTCATGTCTGAATTCTTTGAATTTTTTAAAAGCTTCAGACTTGTGTCTCATAAGATACACATACCCATACCTAGAAAGATCATCCGTAAAAGTAATGAAGTAGACAAAATTGCCTCTAGCCAGCCCATCAAATGGGCCACACACATCAGTATGTACTAGGGCAAGTAGATCTATGGCCCTCTCCCCATGTCTTACAAAAGAGAGTTTGGTCATTTTGCCTTGGAGACAAGATTCATAAGTTGGATATGACCTGGAAGTCAATGGACTCAATAGCCCATTTTTCTCCAATTTGTTGATCCTATCTTGGAAGTCAATGGACTCAATAGCCTATTTTTCTCCAATTTGTTGATCCTATCTTCTGCTATATGACCTAATCTCAGGTGCCATAGATATCTGTCGTTTGGACTATCCCTAGGTCATTTGGCATTCACGTTTTGCTCGATAGTTAGAATAGGTACATCAATATGTAGCTGATAAAGATCGTTAATAAGGAAACCATTTGCAATTTTATTTCTTTCATAAAGAATGTTACAATGGTCCTTAAAGAAGGTAATCACATAGCCTTCTAGTGCTAAGCATGAAATAGAAATCAAATTCCTGCTAGCTGCAGGCACATAATAACAGTCTTTCAAAACTAAGTCTAAACCAAATGATAATCAAAGAGGATATGTTTCCACCACTACTGCAGCAACTCTTGCTCCATTACCGACATCTAGGATCATGTCTCCATCCCTCAGCCTCCTGCTATCCTCAAGACCCTGCATGAAAGTGCACAGATGAGCACTAGAACCAGAGTCAAGTATCCAACTGGATGCAGAAGAAATCATAAGGTTAGACTCAATAATGAGCATACCTCAGAAGGACCTTCCTTCTTGTTCTTTAGGGTGGCTAAGTAAGTAGGGCAGTTTCGCTTTTAGTGGCCGTCGCTATTGCAATGGAAACACTTTCCTTTGGCAGCGGCTTTCATCTTTGGCTCTGTCTTCTTCTTCTTTCCTCCTTCCACCTTCTACTTTTTCACAGACTTCTTTTTCTTTCCATAAGACTTTCTTTTGGAAGAAGTCCATTCCATAGCAAGAACTGAGCCTTTAGAACCTTTCATAGAAAGCTCAGCGGTGATCAGCATATTCATTAATTCAAAGAATTTTGAAGTTTATGCATGTGGTAATTCATGATGAATTGCCCATATGCATCAGTCAAGGATTGTAGAATAATATCATTCTGCAGATCTAAGTCTAACTTCACACCGAGCTTCTCAAGCTCTTCCATGTCCTTGATCATCATCAGACAGTGATCTTGGACTGACTGCCCATCACGCATCTTAGCCTTAAAAAGTCATTTCGTGACTTGATACTTGGCTGCGCGACTCTGTTCACCAAACATCTCCTGCAGGTGAGCCAACATTTGGTGAGCAGTCCTGATATCTTCATGTTGGCGCTAGAGCTCATCAGACATCGAGCCCAACATGTAATATCTGGCCTTATTATCTTCATCTATCCATTTTTCCAGAGATGCTCTCTGTTCAGTGGATGGACGGGCTAGTAAGGTGGGAGGGTCTTGATCCAATACATGGGTTAACTTTTCGGAACCCAAAATAATTTTGTAGTTTCTGAGCCAATCTTTATAATTGAATCCAGTCAGTCTATGTGTGTCCAGGATACGTGCCAATGGGTTGGAGCAGACATTTTTCTGTAGAGAGTCAAAGATTCTAGTTAGATATTATAATTATGACTTGACCAATTTGTTTAGGGATTTTATTTTTAAACAAATTAGCTCCCACTATTTTCTCAGATTCCTACACTCCCTCTATAGAGATGCAAAAATCTCCATGATTAATGATTTCTAGTGGGTGGTGCGGTCTCACCAACTAACTCATCACCTCACCTAACAGTTATTGATGATGGGTTAGCCAATGAGTGAACAACTCTTGTTCAATGATTCTCTAATCATGGTGCACCCAAACTTGGTCTCTAATTTATTAATCTCACCATATCCAGAATATTGATCCACTCCTTAGTTAAGTTAGACCCACCATTTGCACAGACTGGATTCCTAATTGAGTCTCTCACCGTATCCAAAATATTGAGCCCAACTCATCCTCCAGCCCATAGCATCCAATGCCTAATAGACATGGTTGCATCTTTTCGGTGCAACTGAGCCACTGTATCCAGCCGAGAACAATCAACCTCGAAAAGGGCCCGCACATCTACAATGGTGGAAGACCTCAGACTTAATCTTTTCTTAGGGAGAATGGATTCAGATCTCATTAAACTAGACTTGTCATAGTCATAACAATTATGACTAACCTAGTGGCATGGATTAGCTCGGATTATTGACCACCTCAAATTAGAACTGAGTCGACAGATATGGCTAGGTAAGTGAGACAGGTGGAAGGGATATGCCATTAACTCGTACAAGAATGCATTTAGGTCGAGTAGCTCCCAATTAAAAACCAGTCGATCGTATGTGCCAAACTTACCTTAGACACCAAATTATTGAGTCAGAATCAATTGGGTTAGTCTACAATCCAAACTCTAACCTCTGAGCTTAATTAGGTCTTACTTGATCGTGACTCAATCTTGAACTAGACATAATCCTATTAGGCTGGTCAATTTAAGCATTGTTGATCCCATCTAACCAACTCTTGATTCTGTTTGATCAACCACTTAGACCTAATTGAGCTACCCAAGCCCGAGCCCAATATTATGAATATGTCTTAGATCTAAAATTCTCAATTTTAGAGCTAATTAATATTCCATAATCTTAATTCTTAATTAAATAGGGTTCATAAACAAAATATGCACAATAAATCCTAGGGTTTCAGGATCTAGGATTTTGCAAAAAGTAAGTTTTGGATTTCTGATTAAGGACGAACGCGCAGCACCCCTACACGTCATAAGAATACCCCATCGGATGGGAGAGAGGGTCTTTAAACCTTTCTTCATTCTTATGATCGGACGGCCAAGAGGAATATCTTAATTAGGAACATGTAATACTATAAAACAATTTTAGATCTATATCATATATCTCATATACAAATTAGATCTAATCATGGCATATTTTGCATACATCTCATGTATCGAATCATGTATGTTTTCAGATCTAAATTATCTCATAATAATCTAAAAAAATAGATTTAAATTAATCTTATCAAAATAAACTCTAATCTAGACAACTATGTAGAACTACTCTACAACTAGTCTAGACATGCATCAATCATATCTCATATGATGTTTAAAATTAAATAATTTTATTTGCTATTTTTTAGATGTTATTATAATAATTATAATATAAAAAAATAATAAATAAATAGATCTAAAATATGATTTAATCAAATTAAATTAAAAACATGCAAGACTATTTTATAGAACTATTCTATTTTAGAACTAGTCATGCATATTTTCTAATCTTAGATCCAAATAATTTAATTTTAATTTTTTATAATTTCAGATCTGATCACATCTCATGTGACATTTGAAATAATTTATTTTCTAATTAGAATAAATTTAAAATTAGATCTAAACACTTTTAGAACCTGGGCTCTGATACCAGTTGAAGGGAAATCCTGATTTTTCAGACCAGGTTCGTTCAAATCTGATCAGATCAAGAGATATATTTCAAAATTTTTTTTCTTTAATCCTAATTAGATCTGAGATGTTTCAGATCTAATTTTTATTATTTTAGTAATAAAAATAAAATATAAATAAATTAAATTTAATTTAATTTATCTTGATGTAGGGTAATCCTATTACCCATTGATGATCCTGTAAGCAGCAAAAGGTTCTGGATCTAGCCACGCAAGTGCCTGGCCTCTATCAGTATCTACTTGAACTAGATCTAGAGATCCTCTTCCTCTCCATCACATCTCCAAAAATCAGATCTGGATCTGATCTAGAGGATCTTCAAAATACCATTCGAAGATCAGCAGTTGTCCTTTGCAGCAGCGCAGCCTTCTAGCTTTCAGTCGTCTTTCTCTCGTCTGGATTGCACCAACCAAGAACCCAAAATACTTTTGGATGTGGAGAGGAGAGAGAGAAGATGCTTTGGCATGGAGGAGGAGAGGAGAGGCAGCCTTGGGCGTGGGAATTTTCAATTCCCTTTCTAATGCAATTTGAGTTGGGTGCGGGATCTTATTTATAGACTATCTGTGATCCAACTCCTCTTCTTCCCAACCAATCACAACCCTTTGTGAAATCAGATCTAAATCTAACGGTGGGAATAGATTCCCTTGGATTCCTCCTTAGATGGTGCCTAAGACTAGTCAAATTTAGTTCTTAGGAGAACTCTAATCGAAATCTAAAAAGGAGATGGAGTCCCTATCCAATAGGGACTCCTAGGCGCCTCCAGCTTGGGCTCACACGAAGGGTGGCATGTGCCCTCCTCCTTGCCAGGTTCTAGCAGGAGGACAGGCCCCCACCAGCTCTCCAATAGGTGCATGACACGTGGATAGAAGTCAAAGTGTCAATGGTCAACATTTGACCAGTCAAAGGTCAACTTTTGACCAAAGTCAAAGGACGAGAAATGGTAGGTGACCAAAAATGGTAGGTATTGTCTTACAAAATAAGACAACTCTTTTTTGACCTAGACAGGCTCCAGTCAGACTAGGTGAAGGCCTCTGATCGAGCACAAACTCCTTTGGCTCAGTCAGGATAATTATTTATGATAGTAAAAGAAGAACGTTAGGTTCAATCGAGTGCTAGCATGTTTTCTTTGAACCTAACTGAATCTCATTCAGATCAATTGAACTGGATTAGCTCAATTGATGATCACCATATTCAAATCCTTATTTGTGTGACCCAATTAGGTTCAGTTCTATATGGTAATGGGATATGTCATGATCTCTATCATCAACATCATCGAAACTCCTTTCGATGGATCAGAACTCTTCTGATTCGATCAGTTAGAATGATCAATCATCTAAATCATTCTAATTGCTTGTAAAATCCACCAGTGACACCTAGCAGTATATGGTGGCAATCCATTAGAGCTGAATGCGAACCTCTTGGTGCAGCTATCTGTGTGATTATGTTCTTCTATCTTGAGCCCTAATCAGATTAGGGTTTATGTGAACTCGTCAAACCCTAGTCTCTATCATATGATGTAATCATTCGATTCAAGTCCGATGTGAAAACCTAAATAGAAACTCTTTCTATTATTTCACTCTACCATGGCTATGGGTTTTTGGACTTGATTCTCATGATCATATAGGGCTGTTCCTCTACCACCGAGGTAGATAGATTCCATCTTGATGCGATCCAGTTCTTACAACGAACATGCTATAGCCAACATACACCTCAGGATTCCGTATGGCTAGGATATCGAGTTATGGTGTAGTTAAACTTAACACCCTCAAGGTAAACTACCGACACACCTCAGGTCAAAGAACCAGACACAGGCACTGCAGCATCGAGTTAGTCATTGACGAGAAGGTAGACTTCCTAATGACTACTCGAGGTGGTCACGCTTAGTGCCCTCGTTCTCTAATAAGTACCTGTACTCTTGCTCCGGTGTCTCTTCACCATAGACTCAAGACTCATCTACTAAAGGAAAGCGATTGTACACCAACCTTCCGAATCAATCACCATCCTCATGATGATCCTATGGTCGGGAGCATTTTATGAGTTAATAATGATTTATTCATGTCTTAAATTTTCAACTCTTAAAAATATGAATTATCATTACCATGTCTTAAATTTTATGAGTTGATCTCCAAGACACCAATCCACCATATACGTAGAAGAGATATCCAGTAGTATACCTTCTTGTATCAAAATCATCAGCATAATTTACATCAACAAACCCTTCTAGAGGATCTAAACCTTCATAGATTATTCTCTAAATCCTCCCAACTGCCCACCAAACCATAATTCCTTATTCCATGCAGATATCTCAATATCTATTTCAATGCTTTCTAGTGTTTCTTCCCAGGATTAGCCATGTATCTAATAATCGTGCTCACTGTATGTGCTATATCTGGTCTACAGTACACCATAGCGTACATCACACTATCTATAGCATTTGCATAAGGGATTTATTTCATGTACTCTTTCTTCTCTTCTAACTTGGGGCTCTGTAACTTAAAGAGAGACATATGGCTCAGCAATGGCGTCTCTGCAGGTTTCGCCTTCTTCATTCCAAACCTCTCTAGAACTTTCTAGACATACTTTTTTTGTGACAAATAGAGCACTCCTTTGCACCTATCTCTGCAAATCTCCATTCCAAGAATTTTCTCAATCGGACCCAAATCCTTCATCTCAAACTCAGATGATAATGCTCTTTTCAATCTTTTCACAACATCCATGCTTCTACTGGCTATGAGCATATCATCTACATACAATAATAGGTATAGGGCATTCTCCTCATCTATATCCTTGATGTAGACACAATAATCATGTTCATATCTACTGAAACCCAGGCTCAAGATAAAGCTATCAAACCTTTGATACCACTGATGAGGAGATTATTTCAAGCCATACAAAAACTTTCTGAGTAAACACACCTTTTCTTCCTATCCCATCTTCATGAAATCTTTTGGCTGCTTCATGTAGATTCTTTCCTTCAAAGTCCCATTAAGGAAAGCCGTCTTCACGTTCATGTATTTCAATTCCATGTTATGCTGTGCCACTAGTGACAGCAAAACTTGAATAGATGTATGATGCATCAGAGGAGAGAAAATTTATGTGTAGTCAATCCCTTTCCTTTGTGAGTATCCCTTTGCTGCCAGCCTTACTTTGAATCTGACTCCACCTTGTTTTGAAGGTGCTTCTTTCCTTGTGAACACCCACTTTGAGCCAATAGATCGAGCACCCTCTAGAAGATCCAACAGCTACCATGTTTGATTCTTCTCAAGTGATTTCATCTCCTCCATCATGGCCTATATCCATGAATCATGATCCTCACTCTCCATGACTTCTGCATAATTCTCTAGATCTTCATTAGCAGTGATGAATGCATAGGAGATAACCTCATCAATGCCATATCTGATCGATCTCCTAATAGTACATTTGGGCTTATTCAAAATCACTCTCACTGGCATATCTCTGTCTGGTGTCTGTGGCTACTCCTACACATCTGTCTGAACTGCTGTCCCTTCATGCTGATTTTCAATCTAAGACAATACTTTTCTACCCAGCTCCACCTCAATAGGAACGCTCTTAAGTGGATGTAACCTGCATACCATCATTCTCTGACTGGCCACCACTGTTCACCTCTATTTTTCTAATTCCATCTATCCTAGACCTCCTCAAGATGCTCTTCTCATAAAAAATAACATTCCTGCTGATCACTGACTTCTGTGCCTGAGAGTCTCACTGCAGGTACCCCTTGACTCCTTATGGATATCCTATGAATGTCATCTTTTGAGATTTTGGATCCAATTTGCTCCTCTCGATTGCCTCCACATATGTATAGACTGTGCAACTGAAGACTTCCAAGTGGTCAAGCTCCACCTTCTTTCCACTCCAGACCTCCTCTGGAATGCCTCCATTCAGTTTATAATGAGGGGACCTATTCACAACAAAATAAGAAAAAGTTAGAGCATCACCCCAAAAGAACTTTGGAAGTGATGTCTGTAACCTCAAACTCCATGCATTCTCGATCAGTGTTCGGTTCATCCTTTTCGCAACACCATTCTACTAGGAAGTCATCTTCACTGTGTAATGGTGTTTGATGCCATTTTTCTTATAGTACCTCTTGAATTCTAGGCTAATATACTTTTCTCCATTGTTCGACCTCAAACACTTCACCTAACTTTTTGACTCCTTCTTTACTTCAGCTCTCCAGGCTCTGATACCATATTATCGTCCACAACATCCCAGGCATCACCTAGCTCTGATACTAAATTGCAGACCCATGATATCGCTCGAACGCTGATAAGCATCATAAATTCACCAATAAAAGTATTAATTTATTAATTAATTTATATTAATTTTTAAAAATTATTAATCAATTTATATATAATTTTTGAAAAATTCATATTTTTATTAATTAAAAAATTAATTAAAAAATAATAAAAAAATAATAAAAATAAAAAAATAAAATTTTATTATCAATAGAAAGAGCTCATTTTTTTGATCATAACGAAATAAATTTCAAGAAAAATGGAGCTAAAATGAAAAAGATATGAATTTTTAAAAAATATAAAATAAATAAAAATTAAATAAAAAAAGAAAATGGCTCAGCCGGCTCCGCAAGCCGAGCCACCAAGCCAAGCCAAGCCATCAAGCCGACTCAGCCGTTGAAGCCATCAGCCGGTCCACGATCTAGGCGTGGACCGCCAGCTCAGCAAATTCCGGCGAATCAGAGATTGCCACGTGGTGGACCTAGACCCCTTAAGGGTCTACAGAAATTTATCGCGGCTCACAAGGGTAATTTAGTCTTTTCGTCCGACAACAGCGGCGCTGATTGGTTGCGGTGTGCGGTGCGGCCGGTCCACGCGGTCCATGGGAACAGTTATTGCGCGATCGGACGGATGTGGTTGTTTGCGGTCAGGATCGGACGGCTGTGGTTGCTTCCGAATTTTATTCAGATACAAACATCACGCGGATCACCATCGGACGGCAGCGCTCGATCCAGGCGATGATCCGACGGTCCAGAATGCTGTCGGCGGTGATCAAGACTCCCGAAGCACGATTTGCGGCCAGATTTCCTCGATCAAGCGCGATCCAACGGCCAGAATTTAATCCGACCCGATCTGAGCTTATCTGCATCCGATTTTGATGATTTTTGGACCGTTGGATTCCTGTTGAACGGCTGGATTTTATCAGATTTATCAGAGTCATATCAGAGCTATTTTGATTCAAATTTTATCCAAATTTCTTTGTATTTTTATGATTACAAAGGCTATTAGTCCCATATTGCCTTTAGAAAAAATATCCAGCCCTCCTAGCTCTATAAAAAGGACCCCAGGCCATCAAAAATTGAACATCTCCGATCAAGGTGAAGCTTTGGTACAGGGCGAAGCCAGGCTATGGGTTAAAGGCTGCTTCGAAGCAACGGGTGCCGAGAAGAAGAGCCGAGCTTCTACACCATCTTTCTGCCAATGCCGATCCAAGATCAGAGATCAGGCTATTTTATTTTATTTCTTTTCTTTTTAAATTTTATGTATTTAAATTCTAAAATTTTAATTAGTTAATAAAAATTTTATTTTTGCATTTTAATTTCTTACTTTTTATTTTTATTGTAATTTAATTTCTGCACTTTAATTATTATTTTTATGCTTTATTGCAAGTAGATGCTAAGATCTAACTAGTAGATCTTAGTACCAAGTTTAAATTTCTGCACCTTTTAATTTTTATTTTCAATCTTTCCGACTTCACTTTTTATTTCAAAATTCAAATCATTTTCTTTTTCTTCTTCAAAAAAATCAAAGATTTCAAATCTAAAAACACTACCTTCCCTGTGGATTCGACCCGACTCACTACTATCTACGCATTTTTAAATGATTTTAAGAAGTCGGATTAAACTGATAAACACGGTGTCTTAACGACAACATCGCGTTCCTATCAAGTTTTTGGCGCCGTTGCCGGGGAAGGTTTTTGATTTTTGATTTTGATTTCTTTGATTTATTTTAAATAAATAATTTCGGCAAACGCACCAAGTTTTTGGCGCCGTTGCCGGGGAAGGAATAGATGCTATTTTTTTTTTTGATTTCTTTGATTTTTTTTTTGTAAATTAATTATAAATTTTTTTTAATATTGCTTACTAATTTTTTTTATTTATTTTGTAGAAAAAAAAGAGAAAACAAGAAAGCATCAGAAGTTTTGCCTGGTGAGATCAATCCTAACCCTAGTCCTCTTTTCTTTTTATTTATTTATTTATTTATTTTATTTTTAAATTAATTTAAAAAAATATTCATTTAAACCTAATTAAAAGCCTCATGATAAGATTAGAAACCCTAACTGCTTAGAGCATGCATCATATTAGTTTTATTTTTATCTTTATTTTTATTTTTATTTTTTTGGTGATTGCTGGAGGCAAGGTAAGCCTTTCAGAATTTAATTAGTTGCATGCATCTAGTTTAAATTGCATAAAACCCTTTGATTGAATTTTTTTTTTTCGTGCATATTCATATTAAATCAAATTAAGGGCACAACCCAATTAAACAAGATAAGGTGGGGATTTGATCACCCTTCCTTAGCCCACAAACAACCAACCAACATCCTGCATTGACCTAAGCCTTTAAATTTTAAAATCAATTAGACATCAACCCTAGGAACTCGAGCTCAATAGGATAAGGAATCCTAAGAGTTGAACCGGGTTAGGATAAGTCAATTTGACTGGTGTCTAGGAAAGTGGTTCAGGGACGATTGGGCCCGAAGGAAGGTGGTTTCTAATTGGTTCCGTTCGCTTACCTGGCCAAGCACAATTGGTGTCTAAGGCAAGCAACGGGGGGACTCCCACCAACCTTACACTTACCTGGCCAGTTGATTGGCTAATCCTACACTTGGAGGGCTTGAAGGTGACCTTGACAGTTAGGAGCTGTCTAGATCTAGGATAACCCTTAGTCAGGATTGATTGACCAACTTGATTGCTAACCAACATTAAATCTAATTAAACCTAATTCTTCTCTTTCTTCTTAGTTCTAGGACTCCTTAGGATCTCTTCTTTAGAACTCTTTTTTCTTTCTTCTCCTTTCTCCTCTAAAAATAAAATAGAAATAAAAATTAAACTAACTAAAAATTAATAATTAAATTAAATTAAAATTAAAATAAAAATAAAAATAATTAAAAAAAATTAATTTTTAATATAATAAAATAATAATAATAATAATAAAATAAAAAATATATTCTAAAAATTTTTAAACCATACATTAGGGTTACACTAATACATGCATGGTAGGAAATCATTTTTTCTGATTTAGTTGAACATAATTGAATGGTTGATTCACATTAAACATAATAATCAAATGGCTAATATGAATCTAATTTTCCAAAAATTAGATAAAGTTGACCTTCTTGCTCAGAAAATAGATCAACTCCTAATCCTAGGTCAACAATCTCCTGCACAATTCACATCATCTTCTAATTATCAGGAGAATTATTCAATCTGTGCTAGTCCAACCCATCATGTAAGTGAATATCCTATGACTGCACAGTTTCCATATTTTATCCAAGAACAAGTTCAAGCTACTCAAGGATACTCCAAATTGATTAATGACCCATTTTCAAATTCATATAATTCAGATTGGAGTAACTTTAATTTTTCTTGGACATCCCAACAGACTCAGGCTCAGACCCAAATTTCACTTGAGCAAAATTATCAAAATTATGCCTATAATAATGGTCAGCCTAGTCAGTTTAACCAGCCATCATATTATAATCAGCCTTCATACCCACCTCCTCAACAGACCAATCTAGCTGATGATAGATTTAACCAACTTCAACAATTAATTCTAACTCAACAGCAATCTATCGCCAGACTAGAAGCTCAAATAGGATAATTAGTTGAGTCTAACATGAGGAGAGAACTAGATCAACTACCGAACCTACCAATTTCAAATAACCCACCTAATGACTACCAACCACCTGGATTAAATTATCAATCTAATGTTTCATCTAAGAATCTTCAATTTGAGAATACCAAAGTAATTTCTGAACTTAAAAGCTATAGGATTCTTATGGACCCATACCAAGATCGGGTGAGAGAGGCTAGTACTGATGCTAGCCAAAATAAAAATTTAGAGGAACTGGTTAGTACTGAGACTAACCACATAGAAGAACCCAAGCCAGGAATTAGTACTGATGCTAGTTCCAGTTTAAATGAGATAGAAATAAGGGAAAAAGAGAATAGATGATTTACCCGAGACTTATAAACCTAATGTCCTATTCCCTTCAACCCTAGAAGCTGGTTCTTCTTATAAAAATCAAAAGGCATCAAAAGGCATGTAATGAAATGTCAATGGAGTTGTTTAAGCAGGATCACATTAATTTACCTCCAGAATTAAAACCGCCTTTAGTCACCATTCCAGCACCCATTGAATCAAACTTAACTCCTAAAACTCCATTCATGAGCATTTTAGAAAAACAAATAGGAGAAATTCTTAATAAATATGGGTCTGAGAATGGAATCATAAAATATATCCCAAAAATTAACAGTGAATATATCAATAATGGGATTAAAAATCAACTTTCTGAGATTGGCAATCCAAAACCATTGGAATTTGTCAATCCAATATTCGACACAGGATAGTGAGCTACATTGTGTCTGGCTGAAGACGGTAAACTTAGCGCTTGTTGGGAGGCAACCCAATATTTAGTTTTTATCTAATTTATCTTTTTAGTTTATCTTTTTAGGATAATTTGAATAAGTTGGAGGGAGAGCTCAAATTTTCAAAGGCATGTGCTGGACCAAAAAAATAAAATAAAATAAATAAATAAATAAATAAATAAATAAATAAAATATAGGTGTATTCTTCCATGTTTTTTATTACATCCTTTATTTTTTCTTCTCCATTGAGGACAATGTCGATTAAGTTGGGGGGAGAGAAAAATAAAAATTTTAAAATTTTAAGTCCTCGAAAAAGTTAGTATTTAGTATTTAGATACTTGATTATGCTTAAGAATCGAATTAAACTAAGCATTTTTAAAAAAAAATTGATGCACAGATCAGAGAATCTATGAGATATTGAGGAATCAAGTATTAAGAAAATTCAATAAAGAGTTAAGTCCAGAACATAAAATTTTTTTTTTTGGAGCATTTCTAATTATTTCTACTAGCATCAAAGAAAAGTCTACTTTTTATAGGCTTGTGTAGGGTAACTATACGTTTCTTCATATAAAAATTTATTTTAATAAAATAGTTTCCAAGTACTTCTCACTGAGTAACCGGGCCTCTTTGCCTAAGCAAGCATTGAGTTTCGCGTCAAAAGGTGGGAAGGGCAAAGAAGCTCGTTGTAAAGCTAGTCTTAACTCGTAGCCTATTTGATTCGAGCTAGTAAGCCCGAGGGGTATTCTATACCTAGTGCCCTAAAGCCAACTGGTTTGGGAGTCATTGGCCCAAGACTCGCTACATGGATCAAATAGAAAGCTTAAGGAGTTAAGACACTCAATAGTGGTACAACGTTAAAAAAAAAAAAAAAAAAAAAAAAAAAAATTGGTTTCCCACCAAGTAACCGGGTCCCGTTGCCTAAGTAAGCAATGATATTCGCATCAAAAAGTGGACAATGTGAAAATAAAAATTAATAAATGAAGGATGGAAGTAGCAATACACCTGCCTATATGAAAGTTTAGACAAATCAGAGATAAAAGTGGAATAATTTAGAAAAAGTTCTGAAAAATTTAATGTTCTTTACTTAATTTTTCTATTGATAAGTATTAATACCCCAATGATATATCTCATTTAAGCTCTACTGAATATCAATGGCCATTTTGAAAATTGCTTAGGTAAAATTCGAAACTCTAAAGTTAAAAGGTATTTAAAACTAAATTCTTTCTTTACTCGAGGACGAGCAAAGCTTAAGTTGGGGGGTGTGATAAGCATCATAAATTCATCAATAAAAGTATTAATTTATTAATTAATTTATATTAATTTTTAAGAATTAATAATCAATTTATATATAATTTTTGAAAAATTCATATTTTTATTAATTAAAAAATTAATTAAAAAATAATAAAAAATAATAAAAATTAAAAAATAAAATTTTATTATCAATAGAAAGAGCTCATTTTTTTGATCACAACGAAATAAATTTCAAGTAAAACGGAGCTAAAATGGAAAAGATATGAATTTTGAAAGATATAAAATAAATAAAAATTAAATAAAAAAAAAAATGGCTCAGCCGGCTCCGTAAGCCGAGCCACCAAGCCAAGCCAAGCCATCAAGCCGACTCAGCCATTGAAGCCATCAGCCGGTCCACGATCTAGGCGTGGACCGCCAGCTCAGCAAATTCCGGCGAATCAGAGATTGCCACGTGGTGGACCTAGACCCCTTAAAGGGTCTACAGAAATTTATCGCGGCTCACAAGGGTAATTTAGTCTTTTCACTCGTCCGACAACGAAGCGCTGATTGGTTGCGGTGTGCGGTGCGGCCGGTCCATCGCGGTCCATGGGAACAGTAATTGCGCGATCGGACGGATGTGGTTGTTTGCGGTCAGGATCGGACGGCTGTGGTTGCTTCCGAATTTTATTCAGATACAAACATCACGCGGATCACCATCGGACGGCAGCGCTCGATCCAGGCGATGATCCGACGGTCCAGAATGCTGTCGGCGGTGATCAAGACTCCCGAAGCATGATTTGCGGCCAGATTTCCTCGATCAAGCGCGATCCAACGGCCAGAATTTAATCCGACCCGATCTGAGCTTATCTGCATCCGATTTTGATGATTTTTGGACCGTTGGATTCCTATTGAACGGCTGGATTTTATCAGATTTATCAGAGTCATATCAGAGCTATTTTGATTCAAATTTTATCCAAATTTCTTTGTATTTTTACGATTACAAAGGCTATTAGTCCCATATTGCCTTTAGAAAAAATATCCAGCCCTCCTAGCTCTATAAAAAGGACCCCAGGCCATCAAAAATTGATATCTCCGATCAAGGTGAAGCTTTGGTACAGGGCGAAGCCAGGCTATGGGTTAAAGGCTGCTTCGAAGCAACGGGTGCCGAGAAGAAGAGCCGAGCTTCTACACCATCTTTCTGCCAATGCCGATCCAAGATCAGAGATCAGGCTATTTTATTTTATTATCTTTTCTTTTTAAATTTTATGTATTTAAATTCTAAAATTTTAGTTAATAAAAATTTTATTTTTGCATTTTAATTTCTTGCTTTTTATTTTTATTGTAATTTAATTTTTGCACTTTAATTATTACTTCTTATTGCTTTGCAAGTAGATGCTAAGATCTAACTAGTAGATCTTAGTACCAAGTTTAAATTCCTGCACTTTTTTATTTTCAATCTTTCGACTTCAGTTTTTATTTCAAAAATTCAAATCATTTTTTTTTCTTTTATAAAATCAAAGATTTCAAATCTAAAAACACTACCTTCCCTGTGGATTCGACCCGACTCATTGCTATCTATGCATTTTTTAAATTATTTTAAGAAGTCAGATTAAACTGATAAACATGGTGTCTTAATGATAGCATCGCGTTTCTATCAAACGCCAATCATCCTTGACATCACAAGCCTCGATACCATGTTGCGAAAGTTCCTAATCTTTAGCATAGATCTGAAAGAACCTGTGATGTTCTCTGTGGGCTGCAAATCATAGATCCAACATCTAGATCTATGTTGGAGCACCTCCCTCCTTGGGCTTGAGGGAGGCACCCCCTCTCTTTAGGGCTTCTTCAAGAATCTAGGACAACTACATTAGAGAGAAGAGAAGAAGAGAGAACCGAGGGAGAAAAGATCTGTATTCCACAACATTCATAGCATCATGAAACCCTAATACAACCTATGTATTTATACATAGCCATTAGGCCCGACCAAAAAACTCTCCGACTAATCCAATACATGAAAGCACTCACCGAGCCCACGTACACCCATGTCTCCTATGCTCTCATCTTTTGGATCTAGACCTGACCCATATATGAGTTAGCCCCTTTAAGACCTCTCAAATTAGGCCTTAAGATCCCTAGGATCAACCCAGACCCTAGCCTAAAATAGACCCTTGTGTAACTCTGCCTGCGCCCTAAGTCAGCTCAGTCTTAGTGCTGAGCTGGCTAAGTTCTATTGGGTCATCTCAGTTTGAAATTGAGCCGGCCCAATTTTGTGCCATGCTAGCAATCTCGAACGTGCAGCTCTCTATGTTTTTTGTGCACTGAGACTTAGTCGATCCAATTTTGGACTGAGCTGGCTAACCTGCAGAAAATCTTCTTTTTGCAATCTTGATTCTCTGGCTTTGGTTTCTTGGTTCACCTTGAATCCTAGATCTTCAAAGCACCAACCAAGCCCCTTGAATCCTCAGAGCCAACACCCTGACTCCTCTCATGGCCTCCTAAGGCTTGGGAGAACCATAAATTCTCACATATTCTTAATAGTAGAGTACTACATTGATCATGTTCAATACAGATATACTTCCTACATCTCACCTACATGCCATATTTGTGTCTCCACACCACTTGATTATGAGGACAACCAATATATACGGCATACAGTGATCTATACTTAATAAGTTATCATCCTAATTAATAACCTATCATTTGGTCATGAATAATTTTAAAAATCATCAGATAAATCCTCCTTTATCAATTACTTATGGTTCTAAGGACTTCATCATAACATAAAAGTTCATTTAAGAAAGATAGATAATTTATGATGGAAAAGCTAAATAATTTTTTATTAATTAAAAATTTATATATAATTACATGAGGAGCATAATCATCTACAGCTTAAATAATTGGCTTTAGGATAAATTTTCTAACAACTTTCATTTAGAGTAAAGCTAATCAGAATAATATTGAATACCCATCTTCCCATTGTGTTTGTTAAAATCCTTCATTACAAGGGCTATAATAAATGGGTCGACCAAGTTCTTCTTTCCATCGATCTTCTGATGCTTGACATCATCTCGATCCACTATCTTTCAGATAAGGTGATAGCGATGCAGAACGGATTTGGTCTGTGGTGTACTTTTGATTCTTTAGCCTGAGCTATGGCTCCAGTACTATCATAATATAGGAGGACTGGACCATCGATGGAGAGTACCACTTTTAGCTCGCTAATGAACTTTTGCGATCACATAGCCTCCTTGGCAGCATCGAATGCCATGATGTATTCCACCTTGCAAACAAAATCGGTTATGGTGTGCCGCTTGAAACTTTTCTAGCAGATTGCTCCTCTATTTAGGATAAAAAACATAACTCAATACACTTTTGCTATTATTATAATTTGACTGAAAACTAAAATCAATGTATCCCATAAGTTTTAAGTCGGTATCTTCATGTATAAGCCACTGATCCTTAGTATTTTTCAGATAGTTTAGGATTGTCTTTATAACATTCCAGTGATTCTCACTAGGATCAGACTAGTATCTACTCACTACCCCTAGCGAGTATGCCACATCTGGTCTCGTACATGTCATGCCGTACATGATAGATTCTACTGCCAAGGTATATGGGATTCTACTCATATGCTCTCTTTCTTCAAGAGTTGTCAGATAATTCTTCTTAAAAAGAGAAATTTCTTGGCCTATTGATAGATAGCCTTTCTTAGAATTCTCTATGCTAAACCTTTTTAGCACGATATCTATGTATATGGATTGGGACAACCCAAGCATTCTTTTAGATCTATCTCCATAGATCTTCATCTCTAGGATGTAAGATGCTTCTCCCAAATTCTTTATGAAGAATTGAAATAACAACCAAACCTTTATTCTCTATGATGCAGAAAAATCATTTTCAATTGAGAGAATGTCATCCACATACAACATAAGAAATTCTACTATAGAATTATTTGCCCATTTATAGATGCAGGATCCTTCTCCATTATTAATGAAGCCATACATTTTGATCATCTTATCAAAATGCATGTTCCAACTCTGAGATGCCTGCTTCAATTCATAAATGGATCTTTAAAGCTTGTACAACTTAGACTCATCTGTGGATGTAAACCCTTCAAGTTGTATCATATACGTATTTTTGTCTAGCACTCTATTCAAGAAAACTATTTTCATATCCATTTACTGGATATCATAGTCCAAATGTGTTGCTTTCACAAGCATTATCCGAAAGGACTTGAGCATTGCTATAGGAAAAAATATTTCATCATAGTCTATACCATAACATTGATGATATCTCTTGGTAACCAAATAGACTTTATAGATCTCCATCTTCCTGTCTATGCTCTTTTTTCTTTCGAAAATTCATTTGCACCCAATGGATTTTATCTATTCAGGTGGATTAATTAGTATCCATACTCCATTGATCTTTATGGACTCTATTTCAGATTTTATGGCTTCAAGCCGCTTCTCAAAGTCAGACTTCTACATGGCATCCATATAGGTAATTGAATTCTTATTGTTCTCATCGAGCTCAATATGATTATCATGCTAGATGAAGAAATCATAGTATTTATCTGACTGATGCATACTCTATCAAATTTTTTTAAAGGTGCCTCTATAATGGGTGCTGAATTTTGATCTAATCAAATCAGGTTCTATACATTCACTAGTTGGTGTTGGTTCTTCTTGTTGGAAAATATGTCCCAAAGTTAATCATCAGCCTATTGATGATTGTGCTATTTTATAAATATAAATAATTTATTAATAAATAAAATATTTATTCTAAAATTTTTCATCATAAATCTACATCTTCTAATAAACTCTTATATTCTGATAAAGTACTTAAGACTATTTAGATCTGATAAAGAGAGGATTTACTGATTAGTCTTTAAAATTATTCATGATCAAATAATATGTTGTTAATCAAGACGATAATATTTATCAAGTGTAGGTCATTGTGTGCCATACAGGTTGGTTATTCTCTTAACCAAGGAGCATGGAGACACTAGTATGACATATAGGTGAGATGTAGAGGTACATCATCACTGAATATGACCAACTTCGAAGCGTTCTACTATTAAGAATTACTTTAATAGGATACGAATATAAGTATCCTTTGTATCTGAGATCACCATAATGGCTTGCAAGCAATTTTTTATACTTTGGTGCCAGACTATCTAAATTTTTAATTTAGTGATGGAAGATTTTTAGGCACAGTCAAGTACTTGTAAAGATAGTGAGTGATCAAGATGGGTGTTGACCCTAGTTTGATTTTGATGATAACAAAAATATTTGAGTATAAATTATTAAATTACTAATGTTTGTGAGGATGTGTAGTTATAAATTTCAAGAGCTCACAAACTTCAAATGTTTCCACTCATCCAAATGAAGATTTATCACTCAAGATTTTAGAGAAAAAATTCTAGAATGAATACATCTTTCAAGAGATCAAAATGATGAATAAATCAAGATAAAAAGGAAAAGTTTAGTCTATAAAGAAATTTAGAAAAGAAAGGATCACAAACGATCTTTGGCATGCATGGCACACAAATTAGGCCGACCCAGTCTGAGACTGAGCCGACCTAGTCTTAGTGAAAGCGAAAGATAGAAAGTGCAGAAAGTCAATCTTTTAATACCTAGAGGACTGAGCCAACCCAGCTATAAACTGAGTCGATCCAGTCAAAAACTGAGCCGACCCAGTGATCATAATGGCTAGTTTTCTGCAGCTTTTTCAAACGATCATTTCTCCACTTCAATGGCTATTTTAGGGCTTTCAATGGCTAGAATTGATCCTAAAGCTATCACAAAGAGTATAAAAGGCTAGAGAAATATTTGAAAAAGAAGATTAAGAAATTTAAAAAAAAATATTTCAGATTTGAGTGAAATTCATTGCACATCAAAAGAAGAGAGAAAAGAGAGGAACCAAATACTGATTTCAAAGGACTTTCAAGGGCAATCTTCACCATCATCTCCAGCATCCTCTCAAGCTTCAAAGAAGAGTGCTAATCTTCAAAAGAGCCAATCAATCAACCTCTTCTTGGTGCATCAAAAAGTTTATTTATGATTTTTGGTTTTGTGCTGAAATTACTTATCTTTGTATTTTGATTTGTTTACAAGTTTCTTTGGGGGAAAGAAACTTGGGGTGAAGGCTCGTCCAAGCTATGAATTAGACATTATGTAGGTTTTGGTTGGTGAGCCCAAAAAACCAACTAGGTTGATAGTGAGCCCAAAAAACTATCGATGTAAGGTTGTGGTTGGTGATCCAAAAAATTAATCGGATTGATAGTGAGCCCGAAAAACTATCGGTGTAAGGTTATGGTTGGTGATCCTAGAAAATCAACTAAATTTGTTTATGATCCTGGATTAAAACAAACACACCATAGTCAAGAGATTATAGTGGAATTCCCAAGGGGCTCTTGGGGAGTGAATGTAGGTGCGAGGGTGCACCAAACTACTATAAATTATTTTGTGTTTATGTTGTGCCTTTTCTCTCTTATCTTGCATACTTTCAATTTTTACTTAGCTTAATTAAATTCTTGCATAGCCCTAGTTATATCGTGATTCCACTATTGCTTGCATTATATACATCTTAAATACACAACTTAGCTTAAATAGAAGCACATACTTATTTAAACTTTAATTTAGTTTAATTTTTTCTTAAATAATCTAATTCACCCCCTCTATTGGGTTACTATATTTTTGGGCAACAAGTGGTATCAGAGCAGGTGCTCTAATATTATTTATTGACCTAGCAATCTTGAGTTAAAGATCATGGCAATCCAAATAAATTTTTTATTTAATGAAGGATATTCTATAGATAGACCCCGATTATTAAATGGATCAAATTATACATATTGAAAAGCTAGAATGAAAATCTTCATACAATCATAAGATTATAATTTATGGAAGATTATAATCAATGATCCATATACACACAATGCATTATTTGATGATGAAGAAATAATCTAACTAAATGCTAAGGCCTTAAATATGCTTTATTGTTCATTAGATATAAATGAGTTCAATCTAATTTTTTCTTGTATTTCAGTAAAGAAAGTTTGGGAGAAATTGAAAATGACTTATGAGAGAGAAAATCAAAAAGAAACATTGAGCTCCCATGAAGAGAATGAAGCACACCCCAACCTATGCCTCAATGCTCATATGGATGAAAAGAAGAAGAAGAAGAAAAAAAAGAAACACAAAAAAAAGAATACTTTGATTAAAGGGAAGCAAGGAAAAGAAGAAAAAAATGAGAAAGAGGAAGAAGGTATCCCCAATCTTTACTTCATGGCTAATGAAAATGAGGTAAATCTTAAAAATTCTTCCAACTTTATATTTGATGAATTATATGAAGCCTTTAATGACTTAATGGATGAATTTAAGAAATTAAGATTGAAAAACAAGGAGCTCAAAAAGTCTAATCTTCTTTTAGTTGATGAAAAGAGTAGACTCTTATTAGAAAAAGAAGATATTTTAAGAGAAAAAGATACTTTGGCTAAAGATAAAGAAATATACCTCAAATATAAAAAATCTTTAGTTGAAGAACATGTTAAGCTGAATAAGGAGCTTAAAAATTTAAATTTATCTTTATATGAAGAAAAGAATAAGATTTTTATGGAAAAAGATAATCTTTTGAAAGAAAAAAAATATTAGATGAAGAAAAAGAAATTCTTTTGAAATCTGAAAAATCTCTAATGGATGAAAATGGTAAACTTAGAAAAGAGATTGAAACATTAAAACTAATTACCAAAAAGTTCACATTTAGTTATGAAAAGCTTTAATTAATATTGAAAAGTCAAAAATCTATTTTCCACAAAGCTGAAATTAATTTTAGTCCTTTAGAAAAACAAAAATTTGTTAAGGATATGTTTGGAAAATGTTTATCTATAGTTCATTCCATAGTTTATTTCAAATATAACAAAGTAGGCCACAAAATTTCTAAATGTAATATTATTAAAAATGGTCATACTTTGGTTAAACAAATTTGGATTTCAAAAGAAACCATATGCTCTAACCCCAATGGACCTAAGATGGCTTAGGTACCAAAAATTAAAAAATATTTTTTGCAGGTATGCCAAGCATCCAAGGGAATGAAAAGAGTCAATTCTTGAAAATGGATGCTTTGGATGGATGGGTGATGGTGTTTATAAAGGTTAAACTTACTCTCGCATCATACCATCTTGATTGTTGAATTTACTTAGGTTAAATAATTAATTTTGATGATTTATTTATGCTTATAATGATCACACTCTATAATTGAGAATGAGCTTGATTGTATAAGAAATCATTTATGTGCAAATCTTACAAATTAAATTTTGACATTTTCATAAGATATCTAACTCTCAAAATTTGTAAAAAAAATTGCATGAACTAAGAATATCAAGATAAGATATTTAGTCATAAAAGATTGTGTGCTTGATGTTGTTGATTTGCATAGCATTTTAGCTTGACTCTTAAGGATTTGTAAAATTTCTTAGTTGAACCAAAATTCATAAAGTTATTATCTAGTGTCCTCTTGAGTTGATCTCATTTGAATTGATGAATTATTATATCCCTAATTGATTAATTTTTGATTTTCTAAATTAATTTATAAATTCCAAATTAAATATTATTCTTGATCATTGAATTGATTTACTATTGATATTCCAATTTAATTTGACTATATTCACTTTGAATCAAAACTCCTTAAACTATTTTTTGCATTAAGAAGTCGACTCATGATTTCTTGAAAAAATACTATTCAGTAGGAAATCGACTCCTATGTCTGAGATGGATTTCTTAATTAAAAATATTTCAAAGTATTTATCATTTTATTTTCATGTTTCTTGAGCCATAATTGCTTTCAAACCTCACTCCCATCAAAATTGGACCTTTCTTTTCATTTCCATCCTATCCTTGTGGTCTTTGTTCTCCAATGGCACCTCAAAAGTAATTGATACAAAGGAAGAGAAAGTTTCATGCAGAAATTTAAAAATTTAGGACTTTTTAAAATCATTATCCCATACAAGAAAGAAGGACCAAGCTTCAAAATAATACTTGAATTCCTAGAGCAAGAAAGAATTTTAATTGTATAAAAAATTAAGAGATTGGGCTAAGAAATTCCATATTTTTTTGATCTATCTGAACTCAGTTCAAGAATTCTTTAGGAACATAATGTTTAGGATCAAAAATTTAGACTCAGAAGTTTGAAGTGTCCATATTATATTAGATGATATAAGATTAGCTCGGACACTAAGGATATTTATTAATGGGCTAAAAATTTATCTGCTTCTTGAATTTGCCCACCTACATTGGATCAGTGAGAGAATTTTATGATTGCATAAAAATGAGAGTTGAAAGTCTAATTTTCAAAGTAATAGGCATGCAGATTGAGATGAATGTTGATAATATTGGATGCATGCTAGGAGTACCTTGGATTATCTCAAGTAGTGATATATTTAAACATTATGTTAGTTTAAGATAATATCGAGGGCTTTGAGGATATCAATGCCAATCAGCTGAGTGTAGAAATGCGACTACTATGACCAATAGGATCTTCTTCATATTAGTCGTGCATCATATTCTCCAGAAGATTTTACTTTGCATACCTACACTCATGCTATAATAGATATCAGGATTGAGGATTAAGTAGTTTAGACAAAAGTAGCTTTACCTCCATAGATCAATCATCCAAAGAGCTTAGATTGATTATTTGGTATATTAGATGAGAAAATGCATTTATTGATAGAATTTTCATCAAAATCATTCTTTTTATTTATGCAAAAATTCAAAAATTTACTTCATAGACACAGCAGATAAGATGAGATCTGATGGAGGCGTAATCATCAGTCAGAAAGGAGTCAATGTGATTGATTCAAGCTATAACTTTAGCGAGAGAGTATATGCATGACTAAGGTCAGTTATTTGAAGATACTAGACTACCCTCTCTATCTAGTCAACTTGAACTTTCTTCTTAAAGATATACCGACCTACTCTTCTTAGGATGCTAGGATTTATTTTCTTAGAACTTTAGTACTCCCTAGTAATCCATTTTTGTTAGTTATAGATGTCATACATTTTGATCATCTTGATGTTTGTCATTCTTGTAGACATCCTTTTGAAAACATCCTTTATGAAATCAATGAATATCAAACTCTTATGTTCAGCATCAATTTTGTTTCTGCCTTCAATTAATTTGATCATTTGTTATATTTACTTATATACATATCATGGTCATTTGTTGATAACTTAAAAAGAAAATTTCAAAACAACTCAATTTATGGCATTGGCTATAAAACATAGGGGGAGAAAGTAAAACTTTTGCTCTTAAAAGGCTATTTGACTGAAAATATCTCAACATGTAAAATAAAGGAGAAGAAAAATGTTAAGCTTAAATATGTATAATTTGAAAGAAAAAGGGGGACAAACATAAAAGCACTAATTTTCTAGCATTTACTATGAAAAGTAAGGGAAGAAAATGTTATTAGAATACTAAAATCAAGTTACTTGTACTATAAAATTATCAATGATTATCTATGCTTTACTTATCTTTGTGAACTTACTCTATTGACTCATTTTTGAAAATCTTTAGTAACTTTTAAAAGATAATTTATTGATGAACTTTGCATGAGTGAATATTGTGGTAAATAATTTTTGCAAAATAATTTTTATTGCTTGGTATTCTTGCTTTGTCTTGCAAATTACTATCTCAATCTTTTGGAGTAAATGGAATTAATCCTTTAGTCTTAAAACTTGACTAACACTGCTATATTCTTAAAGTAATTTGAGATAAAATTAAAATTTTCATGTCTCTTTGGACTTAAATGAGTGATATTTTTTTTTTTTGAGAAGATGATGATTTGAATTTCACATAATGACTTGTCTCAATATTGAATTCTTAAATACTCTACACTCAAAAATACTTTGATTTGAATTTGAGAACAACAAGATAAGTTTTGAAAAGTAGACACTTAAATTTGAAAAGAAGAGATGAGTTTTTGAAATGCTTATGTCTAATTGTATTTGAGAAAATGCTTTGCATTCATGCATTTGAGAATAATGAAGTGTGCCACAAATCTAATCTTGATACTCTTTGATACACAAACATTGCAAAATATTTGGTACATCCTGCTATAATTTCTAAATTTGATATAATTTGATTGATTTTAATGATATTTTTCTATGAATTTGGTCCATGTAAGAAGGATGAAAAGATCTTATGTGATCTAAATTCAAGAGCTATTTTTAAGTTGAAAAGTGCTCTTGAATATGTCTTTGTAGATTTATGAATTTAATTGATACTTTACTTGATGATTTCTAAAAATCCTTTTGTTGAGCTTTTTGATCCTTAACTAAATTTGAGAAGTATTTTTTTTTAAATCTATGCTCTTGAGAAAAAGAAAAATGCACTATTGAAATTGTATTTTATCGACCAAGTTAATTTTGAATTCAAAATGAGGAAGAGATATTTTTTAAACTTAATCTTATTTCGATTGAAAATTCTGGTTGAGTTATATTGAAAGATAATAAGAGAAATTGCTTCTCTTAGATCTTCAAGTGATACCCTCATCGGTTAGGAGCTACAATCTTTCGAGAGAAATCATTTTACACATTTGAATATTCATATTGTTTGAGTATTCATTTTTTTTTTAAAAAAATTATTGTTGAACTTTAAAAAGAAGTCACTTATATTGCTTGATTTGTCCATCTTTGTTTTGAGGATTTACATGACTATTGCTTTGCCCATTCATATACTACTTGGTTAGATTGTACCATCTTATAATTAATTGATATCTAAAAATACTTTGCTTCACTTGTTTATTTTCAAAAAATAATTGATATAAAACTATCTTCTTCTCAAGTATACTTTACTCGATACCATATGTTGCTTTGATATATTTTTGATATAATATTTTTTGAAACAAATCTAGAAAGATGACATCCTATAAGAATGTAAATGATTGATACTTTTCAATGAAAGAAAGCAATAAAGTTTATCTTATGCTTATCCCTAATCACTAAAAAGCTTCAACACTGAAATTTTTGAAACTCAAGATCTTCCATAATTGAATTTGAGAATCTATTTAATATATCCAACATTATTCAATAGGAAGAGATGTGCTTATAAATCTACATTGATCAAAAGAATAAAGATAATTCTTTCTAGATAGTTGCTATTTGGATTGAATTTCAAAATATTTGATACTAAGAAGAATTAAATTGATTATTTTCTATTTTAAATGGAATGTTCTTAAAAGATATAGGTTCAAACTTCTTTCAATTTGTATCAAGTAGAACTTTTCAAGAATACTATTATAATTGGTATCCTAATTCTCATAATTGGTATCAAGTAGTTTACTCTTGCCTTAAACTCTATTGTTTTATCTTTTGGCAAAAGGAGAAGATTGTATTTGTCTCAAATTTGATTTTTTATGGTTGATATGATATCATTTGAGATAAATTTAAAGAATTTCATATCTTTTCTAAACTTAATTGAGTAGTATTTCTTAAGAAAAGAAAGATCTAAATTTAAATTAAAAAAAATAAAAAAATACTCTCTATGAATTGATTTATATGATCTATTGATATCAATTTAAAATAATCTATCAAAATAATATGATCTGAATTTAATCGACTCATCTTTCTTAATCAAAAGCTTTAAAAATTGGTATCAAATAGACCACTATTACTTTATAGTCTATTACTTTATCTTTGGCAAAAGAAAAGAATGCATTGTCTCAAATCTATTTTACATGAATATATGATTGACATTATTCCTTAAGATAAATTATAAGATTGATACCTTTATGCTTCAAATTGATTGATACCTCTCAAGATATGAAAAAAATTATTTTCATAGATTTTCTTTGCATCAAGAAAAATATCTAAGACATTTACTATTTAAGCTATTTTTTAATAGTTATAAAAATTGGTAAAGAGATATTTAATTTTATAATTGATATCAAACAATCTTCTTCTCAAGTGTATATTGTATTTGTTGACGGAGAATCTGGTCATCGTCGGAATCAACTGGAGCGGAGGTGGACGAGGTCGCCATCGGAGATCTGCAAAATAATGTTCCATCTGGAGTCGATGGGGGGTGGCTCCGGCAGGATCCTCCGATGATCAAGTTAGCTTTGGTCAACAGGAATGGAGTGCTCGAAAATGAGTTCCACAGAGCTTAGAGAAGAAGAGGAGAGCTTAGAGCTTAAAGATCAGAGGTTTGAGGTTCGAGTTAGCATATTTGGAGGATCCTTTTTATAGGCGGAGCTTGATGGTGACAGCTGTAGCTGCGTGCTGGTGGACCACTCGAGGTCTGGCGGAGTTAGTCCCAGGGGAAGGCATTGTCTGCAGCGGATTGATGGTGACAGCCATCGCCGCCTAGTAGTGGGTTGCTATCGCTTGCGGTGGACTGATGGTGATGGCTGCAGCTATCTTGATGCTGAGCCACTTAGGGCCGAATGAAGGGTTGAAGGGCTTTGACGTGTACCCATTTCGGAAGAGTTCGGACTTCTGAAGAGGAAGCTCAAAAGGAGTTCGGCTCCCGTAGGCGTCTGGCTGGAGGTGTGAGGCTAAGGCTCGATCGCTGGAGAGTTCGGTAGGAGCTCAGTCATTGAGGAGTTCGACCGAGGGATGACCATCGAGGAGTTCACTGAGAAGTTTGATCGAGGGATGACTGCTGAGGAGTTCGACCACTGGGAGTCCGAAGGAGCTCGACCAGCTGAAGGGATGGCCGCTTGAGGAGTTCGATCGAGAGACGACCGCTAAGAAGTTCGACCGACTGTAAGAGTTTGACTAAGACCCATCCGCTGAAGCTCTTCCATGGCTACTAGTTGCATTAGGCTGAGCATCGAACTAGACTTCGACAGGAGTGGGATTTATCCCCAATAATAGTCCCTCTACTCCCAAGTTTGAAACTTGAAGGAAGGGAGTGTAGAAAAGGCAACTACCGAAGTCTTCTTCTAAGCTCCATGCTGGTTTAGGTCGAAGCTCGAGGAGATCTCATCTCCACCTAAAGTTGATGTTGAAGTTGAAGCCCAGGGGAGATCCCATCTCCAACCGAGGTTGAGGTAGGCCTCGTCTCCTATGATTGAGGTCGGAGGTTGAGCTCATCGAGGGCGACATTGTCTCCTACAGCCAAGGCTGACCTAGAGGATATCTCCTCTCCTGCAGCTGAGGTCAATATGGGCGCTCGGGAGAGATCCGATCTTTGGCCGAGATTGGCTCGATCGATCGAGAGAGATCTCATCTCTGACCAAGGTTGGCTCAGTCTCCTATGGCTGAGGTTGATGTGGGTTCTCGGGGGAGATCTTATCTCCTGCATATGAGTTTGCCTCAGAGGAGATCTCATCTCCTATGGCCGAGTTTGTCTCGGGGGAGATCTTATCTCCTACAGTCGAGTTTGCCTCAGGAGATCTTATCTCCTACGGTTGAGGTTGACCACGGTCATCCGAGAGAGATCTTATCTCTAGCCGAGGTTGACTCAATTGCTCAGGAGAGATCTTATCTCTAGCCGAGGTTGCCTCTCAGGAGAGATCTTATCTCTGACCGAGGTTGTCGCTCGGAAGAGATCTTATCTTTAGCCGAGGTTGCTTCTCGAAAGAGATCTTATCTCTAGCCAAGGTTGTCGTGGTTACTCGAGAGAGATCTTATCTCTAGCCAAGGTTGACTCAATCGCTTGGGAGAGATCTTATTGAAGGGAAATCCTGATTTCACGATCCAGGTTCATCCAGATCTGATTAGATCAAGAGATATATTTCAAAACTTTTCTCTTGATCTCAATCAGATCTTGATATGTTTCAGATCTGATTCTTATTATTTTAATAAATAAAATAAAATAAGATAAATTAAATCAAATTTAATTTACCTGATTTGGGTAATCCTATTACCCTGTAGATGATCCTGATTGCAGCGGAAGGTTCTGGATCTTAGCCACGCAAGCGCCTGGCCTCTACCGGTATCCACTCGGGTTGGATCTGGAGATCCTCTTCTTCTCTATCACACCTCCAAAAATCAGATCTGGATCTGATCTGGAGGATCTTCAAAACTCTTTTGAAGATCTGCAGTCGTCCTTTTGCAGCAGCGCAGCCTTCTTGCTTTTGATCGCCTTTCCTTGATCTGAATCGCACCAAACTAAGTCCAAAACACTTTTGGACGTGGAGAGCAAGGGGAGAAGAGAGTATGGCATGGAGAAGGAGGGGAGAGGCAGCCTTGGGGCGTGGGAAATCTCTATTGAATTCACTTAGGATTAGGGTTGGGCGCAGGGTCTTATTTATAGACCTCTTGTGATCCAACTCCTCTTCCTCTCAACCAATCACAACCCTTTGTGAAATCAGATCTAAATCTGATTGGTTGGAATAGAGACCCCTGGATTCCTCCTTAGAGGGCGCCTAAGACCAGTCAAACTGGATTCTTAGTAGAACTCTTGATTGGAATCCAAAAGGGAGGTGGAGTCCTTGTCCAACAAGGACTCCTAGGCGCCTCCTACTTGGGCTCACGCCACCCTTGGCGTGCGCCCTTCTCCTTGCCAGGTTCTGGCAGGGGGACAGGCCCCCACCAGCTCTCCAATAGGTGCATGACATGTGGTCAAAAGTCAAAGGGTGAATGGTCAATGTTTGACCAGTCAAAGGTAGACTTTTGACCAAAGTCAAAGAACAAGAAATGGCAGGTGACCAAAAATGGCAGGTAATGTCTTACAAATAAGACAACCTATTCTGACTTGGACAACCTCCAGTCAGACCATATGAAGGCCTCTGATTGAGCACAAACTCCTTTGGCTCAGTCAGGACAACTTATTTATGATAGTAAAAGAAGAACGTTAGGTTCAATCGAGTGCTAGCACGATTTCCTTGAACCTAATTGAATCTCATTCAGATCAATTGAACTAGATCAGTTCAATTGATGATCACCAGATTCAAACCCTTGTTTGTGTGACCCAGTTAGGTTCAGTTCTGTATGGTAATGGGATATGTCATGATCTCTATCATAGACATCATCGAAACTCCTTTCGATGGATCAGAACTCTTCTGATTCGAACAGCTAGAATGATCGATCATCTAAATCATTCTAATTGCTCCCAAAATCCACCAGTGACACCTAGCAGTATATGGTGGCAACCCATCAGAGCTGAATGCGAACCTCTTGGTGCAGCTACCTGTGTGATTAAGTTCTTCTATCTTGAGCCCCGATCAGATTAGGGTTAAGGTGAACTCGTCAAACCCTAGTCTCTGTCATATGATGTAATCATTCGATTCGAGTCCAATGTGAAAATCTAAATAGAAACTCTTTCTATTATTTCACTCTGCCATGGCCATGGGCTTCTGGACTTGATTCTCATGATCATCATAGGGCTACTCCTCTACCACCGAGGTAGATAGATTCCCATCTTGATGCAATCCAGTTCCTACAATGAACATGCTATAGCCAACATACACCTCAGGGTTCCATATGGCTAGGAGACCGAGTAATGGTGTAGTCAAACTATAACACCCTCAAGGTGAACTGCCGATGCATCTCAGGTCAAAGAACCAGACACACTACTGCAGCATCGAGTCAGTCATTGACGAGAAGGTAGACTTCCCTAATGACTACTCGAGGTGGTCACGCTCAGTGCCCTCGTTCTCTAACGAGTACCTGTACTCTCGCTCCGGTGTCTCCACACCGTAGACTCAAGACTCATCTACTAAAGAGAAGCGATCGTACACCAACCTTCCGGATCAATCACCATCCTCGTGATGATCCTATGGTCGGGAGCTGTTTATGAGTTAATAATGATTATTCATGTCTTAAATTTTCAACTCTTGAAAATATGAATTATCATTACCATTAACTCAAAGGATGTATCACAGACACTAAATACACATGTGTGATAGAAAATAACCCATTTCATTAATTATAGTCAAAATTATAATTTTGCCCCTAGAAGTGTATTACAAGTGTCAGCCAATTCTGGCTTCTAGGGCACATATATCTAACAATCTCCCACTTGTCCTAAAGCCAATTGGCTACAAGTCTAAGTCCCATCTTCTCAAGGTGGGCTTCGATCTTCTGCTGGCCCAACGGCTTTGTAAGTGGGTCTGCCACATTATCTGCGGAGTTGACTCTCTTGACCTCAACGTAACCTTTCTCAAGGTAATCGCGGATGAGATGATATCGCCGCTCAATGTGCTTGGACTTCTGGTGAGACCTCGGCTCCTTAGCAAGGGCTATGGCGCCATTGTTGTCGCAGTAAAGAGGAATGGCATCTGATGGCATTACTCCAATTTCTGCAGCAAACTTCTTGTACCAGAATGCTTCCTTTGCAGCCTCTGATGCAGCTATATATTCTGCTTCCATGGTGGAATCTGCTATCACAGTTTGCTTGGAACTCTTCCAGCTGACAGCTCCACCATTGCACACAAACAGACTTCCAGATGTCGACTTTCGATCATCTATATCGGACATGAAGTCCGAGTCTGTGTATCCCTGAACTTGGAGTTCTCCATTACCAAAGACCAACATCATATCCTTAGTTCTTCTCAAGTACTTAAGGATACATTTCACAGAAGTCCAGTGTTCTTCACCTGGATTTGACTGATATCTGCTTGTGACACTCACAGCATGGGCTATATCAGGTCGTGTACATAGCATGGCATACATGAGGCTCCCTATTGCAGAAGCATAAGGGATCTTGCTCATGCGTTCTATTTCCTCAGGTGTGCTGGGGCACATCTTCTTGGAAAGATGAATACCATGTCTGAAGGGTATTAATCCCCTCTTAGAGTTTTCCATACTAAACCTCTTTAGTACTTCCTCTATGTACATTTTCTGTGAAAGTCCTAGCATCCTATTCGGTCTATCCCTATAGACCTTAATTCCTAGAATAAAGGATGCTTCACCTAGGTCTTTCATGGAGAATTCCTTAGACAACCACATCTTGACTGATGTCAACATGGGAATATCATTCCCAATAAGGAGGATGTCATCCACGTACAATACGAGGAAGACAACAGCGCTCCCACTGACCCTTTTGAAAACACATGGTTCCTCTTCATTTTTGATGAAACCAAACTTTTTGATCACATCATTGAAACGAGTGTTCCAGCTCCGAGATGCTTGCTTAAGTCCATATATGGACCTTTGCAGCTTGCAAACCTTGTGATCAGTATCACTGGATGTGAAACCTAGCGGCTGTTCCATATAGATATCTTCCTCAAGATATCCATTTAGGAATGCCGTTTTCACGTCCATTTGCCATATTTCATAATCGAAATAGGCTGCAACAGCAAGCAATGTGCGGATGGATTTTAGCATAGCTACCGGGGAAAAGGTATCCTGATAGTCAATGCCTTCACGTTGACTATAACCTTTTGCCACCAGTCTAGCCTTGAATGTCTCCACATTCCCATCTGCACCAATCTTTCTCTTGAAGATCCATTTACACCCAATAGGTACTATACCTTCTGGTGGATCTACCAAGGTCCAGACTTGGTTTGAGTGCATCGAGTCGATCTCTGACTTCATTGCCTCAAGCCATTTCTCGGAGTCGATATCTGATATCGCCTCGTTGTAGGTTTTGGGATCATCACCATGAGCACCATTACCTATGAGGAACATTTCCTCTACGTCCTCTGAAATAATACCTAAGTATCTTTCAGGGGGACGGGAAACTCTTTCCGATCTACGAGGTGGAGGAGGTAGTGTTCTTATTGGCTCAACCTGATTTGGTTCCACTTGGTCCTTAGCTCGTTTCTGCTTGTGAGACTTTCTCATCAAGCTTAATCTGCTTTCCAATGCCACTATCTTGAATAAACTATTTTTCAAGAAATATGGCATGTCGACTCACAATCACATTGTGGTCTTCTGGAATGTAGAAATAGTATCCTAATGACTCTTTAGGATATCCTATGAATCGAGCTCTAAAGGACCTAAACTCTAACTTGTCCGCTTGTTGTCTTTTGACATAAGCCGGACAACCCCAAATTCTGAGATGACTCAGACTTGGTTTCTTACCGTGCCATATCTCATACGGTGTGGTAGGAACGGTTTTAGAGGGAACCCTATTCAGTAAATAGATTGAAGTTAATAATGAATGTCCCCAAAGAAAATCTGGGAGGTCTGTGAAGCTCATCATGGATCGAACCATATCCAATAGAGTCCGATTTCTCCGTTCTGAAACCCCGTTGAGTTGAGGTGTTCCTGGTGGAGTCCATTGAGAGACTATGCCATTTTCCTTAAGATAGTCTAGGAATTCCCGGCTAAGGTATTCACCTCCTCGATCTGATCGAAGAACCTTAATGGGTTTTCCAGTTTGTTTTTCTACTTCATGTCTGAATTCTTTGAACTTTTCAAAGGCTTCAGACTTATGTCTCATAAGATACACATACCCATACCTAGACAGATCATCGGTAAAGGTAATGAAGTAGACAAAATTGCCTCTAGCCGGCACATCGAATGGGCCGCACACATCAGTATGTACTAGGGCAAGGAGATCTGTGGCCCTCTCCCCATGTCCAACAAAAGGGAGTTTAGTCATTTTGCCTTGAAGACAAGATTCACAAGTTGGATATGACTCAAAAGTCAATGGACTCAATAGCCCATTTTTCTCCAATTTGTTAATCCTATCTTCTGCTATATGACCTAATCTCAGGTGCCATAGATATCTGTCGTTTGGACTATCCCTAGGTCGTTTGGCATTCACGTTTTGCTCGATAGTTAAAACAGGTACATCAATATGCAACTGATAAAGACCATTAACAAGGAAACCATTTGCAATTTTATTTCTTTCATAAAGAATGTTACAATGGTCCTTAAAGAAGGTGATCACATAACCTTCTTGTGCTAAGCATGAAACAGAAATCAAATTCCTGCTAGCTGCAGGCACATAATAACAGTCTTTTAAAACTAAGTCTAAACCAGATGGTAATCGCAGAGGGTATGTTCCCACGGCTACTGCAGCAACTCTTGCTCCATTACCGACGCGTAGGATCATGTCTCCATCCCTCAGCCTCCTGCTATCCTCAAGACCCTGCATAGAAGTGCACAGATGAGCACTAGAACCAGAGTCAAGCACCCAACTGGATGCAGAAGAAACCGTAAGGTTAGACTCAATAACGAGCATACCTCCAGAAGGACCTTCCTTCTTGTTCTTCAGGGTGGCCAGGTAAGTAGGGCAGTTCCGCTTCCAATGGCCGTCGCTGTTGCAATGGAAACACTTTCCTTTGCCATCGACCTTCTTCTTCGGTTCTGCCTTCTTCTTCTTTGATCCTTCTACCTTTTGCTTTTTCACAGACTTCTTTTTCTTTCCATAAGACTTTCTTTTGGAAGAAGTCCGTTCCATAGCAAGAACTGAGCCTTTAGAACCTTTCATAGAAAGCTCAGCGGTAACCAGCATATTCATCAACTCGGCCAAGGAATTTTGAAGTTTATGCATGTGGTAATTCATGATGAATTGCCCATATGCATCAGTCAAGGATTGCAGAATAATATCGTTCTGCAGATCCAAGTCCAACTTCACACCGAGCTTCTCAAGCTCTTCCATGTCCTTGATCATTGTCAGACAGTGATCTTGGACTGACTGCCCATCACGCATCTTAGCCTTAAAAAGTCATTTCGTGACTTGATATTTGGCTGCGCGACTCTGTTCACCAAACATCTCCTGCAGGTGAGCCAACATTTGGCGAGCAGTCCCGATATCTTCATGTTGGCGCTGGAGCTCATCAGACATCGAGCCCAACATGTAGTATCTGGCCTTATTGTCTTCGTCAATCCATTTTTCCAGAGACGCTCTCTGTTCAGTGGATGGACGAGCTGGTAAGGTGGGAGGGTCCTGGTCCAAAACATGTGTTAACTTCTCTGAACCCAAAACAATTTTGTAGTTCCTGAGCCAATCTTTATAATTGGGTCCAGTCAGTCTATGTGTGTCTAGGATACGTGCCAGTGGGTTGGACGCAGACATTTTCCTGTAGAGAGTCAAAGATTCTAGTTAGATACTGTAATTTTGACTTGACCAATTTGTTTAGGGATTTTATTTTTAAACAAATTAGCTCCCACTATTTTCTCGGATCCCTACACTCCCTCTGTAGAGATGCGAAAATCTCCGCGATTGATGATTTCTAGTGGGTGGTGCGGTCTCACCAACTGACTCATCACCTCACCTAACAGTTATTGGTGATGGGTTAGCCAATGAGTGAACAACTCTTGTTCAATGATTCTCTAATCATGGTGCACCCAAACTTGGTCTCTAATTCATGAATCTCACCGTATCCGGAATATTGATCCACTCCTTAGTTAAGTCAGACCCACCATTTGCATAGACTGGGTTCCTAATTGGGTCTCTCACCGTATCCGGAAATATTGAGCCCAACTCATCCTCCAGCCCATAGCATCCAATGCCTAATAGACATGGTTGCGTCTTCCCGGTGCAACTGAGCCACTGTATCCAGCCGAGAACAATCAACCCCGGGAAGGGCCCGCACGTCTACAATGGTGGAAGACCTCGGACTTAATCTTTTCTTAGGGAGAATTGATTCAGGTCTCATTAAACTAGACTTGGCTTAGTCATAACAATTATGACTAACCTAGTGGCATGGGTCAGCTCGGATTATTGACCACCTCAGATCAGAACTGTGTCAACAGATATGGCCAGGTAAGTGAGACCGGTGGAAGGAATATGCCGTTAACTCGCACAAGAACGCATTCAGGTCGAGTAGCTTCCAATTAAAAACCAGTCGGTCGTCTGTGCCAAACTTACCTTAGACACCAAATTGTTGAGTCAGAACCAATTGGGTTAGCCTACAATCCAGACTCTAACCTCTGAGCCTAATTAGGTCTTGCTTGATCGTGACTCGATCTTGACCCAGACTTAATCCTATTAGGCTGGTCAATTTAAGCATTGTTGATCCCATCTAACCAACTCTTGATTCGGTTTGATCAACCGCTTAGACCTAATTGAGCTACCCAAGCCCGAACCCAGTATTATGAATATGTCTTAGATCTGAAATTCTCAATTTTAGACCTAATTAATATTCCATAAACTTAATTCTTAATTAAGTTGGGTTCATAAACAAAATATGCACAATAAATCCTAGGGTTTCAGGATCTAGGGTTTTGCAGAAAGTAAGTTTTGGGTTTCTGATTAAGGACGAACACGCAGCACCCCTACACGTCATAAGAACACCCCATCGAATGGGAAGAGAGGGCCTTTAAACCCTTCTTCGTTCTTATGACCGGACGGCCAAGAGGAACGCCTTAATCAGGAACATGTAAATCTACAAAACAGTTATAGATCTATATCATATATCTCATATACAAATTTAGATCTAATCAAGGCATATTTTGCATACATCTCATGTATCAAATCATGCATGTTTTCAGATCTAAATTATCACATAATAATCTAAAAAATTAGATTTAAATTGATCTAATCAAAATAAATTCTAATCTAGACAATTATGTAGAACTATTCTACAACTAGTCTAGTCATGCATCTATCATATCTCATATGATATTTAAAATTAAATAATTTTTATTTGCTGTTTATCAGATGTTATTATAACACTTATAATATCAGAAAAATAGTAAATAAGAAGATCTAAAATATGATTTAATCAGATTAAATCAAAGACATGCAAAACTATTCTATAGAACTATTCTATTCTAGAACTAGTCATGCATATCTTCATGTTCTTAGATCCAAATCATTTAATTTTAATTTTTTTGATTTCAGATCTGATCACATCTCATGTGACATCTGAAATCACTTTATTTTCTAATTAAAATAAAATTAAAATCAGATCTAAACAATTTTAGAACCATGGCTCTGATACCAGTTGAAGGGAAATCCTGATTTCCCGGTCCAGGTTCGTCCAGATCTGATTAGATCAAGAGATATATTTCAAAAATTTTTCTCTTGATCTTAATCAGATCTTGATATGTTTCAGATCTGATTCTTATTATTTTAATAAATAAAATAAAATAAGATAAATTAAATCAAATTTAATTTACCTGATTTGGGTAATCCTATTACCCTGTAGATGATCCTGATTGCAGCGGAAGGTTCTGGATCTTAGCCACGCAAGCGCCTGGCCTCTACCGGTATCCACTCGGGTTGGATCTGGAGAACCTCTTCTTCTCTATCACACCTCCAAAAATCAGATCTGGATCTGATCTGGAGGATCTTCAAAACTCTTTTGAAGATCTGCAGTCGTCCTTTTGCAGCAGCGCAGCCTTCTTGCTTTTGATCGCCTTTCCTTGATCTGAATCGCACCAAACTAAGTCCAAAACACTTTTGGACGTGGAGAGCAAGGGGAGAAGAGAGTATGGCATGGAGAAGGAGGGGAGAGGCAGCCTTGGACGTGGGAAATCTCTATTGAATTCACTTAGGATTAGGGTTGGGCGCAGGGTCTTATTTATAGACCTCTTGTGATCCAACTCCTCTTCCTCTCAACCAATCACAACCCTTTGTGAAATCAGATCTAAATCTGATTGGTTGAAAAAGAGACCCCTGGATTCCTCCTTAGAGGGCGCCTAAGACCAGTCAAACTGGATTCTTAGTAGAACTCTGATTGGAATCCAAAAGGGAGGTGGAGTCCTTGTCCAACAAGGACTCCTAGGCGCCTCCTACTTGGGCTCACGCCACCCTTGGCGTGCGCCCTTCTCCTTGCCAGGTTCTGGCAGGGGGACAGGCCCCCACCAGCTCTCCAATAGGTGCATGACATGTGGTCAAAAGTCAAAGGGTCAATGGTCAACGTTTGACCAGTCAAAGGTAGACTTTTGACCAAAGTCAAAGAACAAGAAATGGCAGGTGACCAAAAATGGCAGGTAATGTCTTACAAATAAGACAACCTATTCTGACTTGGACAACCTCCAGTCAGACCATATGAAGGCCTCTGATTGAGCACAAACTCCTTTGGCTCAGTCAGGACAACTTATTTATGATAGTAAAAGAAGAACGTTAGGTTCAATCGAGTGCTAGCACGATTTCCTTGAACCTAATTGAATCTCATTCAGATCAATTGAACTAGATCAGTTCAATTGATGATCACCAGATTCAAACCCTTGTTTGTGTGACCCAGTTAGGTTCAGTTCTGTATGGTAATGGGATATGTCATGATCTCTATCATAGACATCATCGAAACTCCTTTCGATGGATCAGAACTCTTCTGATTCGAACAGCTAGAATGATCGATCATCTAAATCATTCTAATTGCTCCCAAAATCCACCAGTGACACCTAGCAGTATATGGTGGCAACCCATCAGAGCTGAATGCGAACCTCTTGGTGCAGCTACCTGTGTGATTCAGTTCTTCTATCTTGAGCCCCGATCAGATTAGGGTTAAGGTGAACTCGTCAAACCCTAGTCTCTGTCATATGATGTAATCATTCGATTCGAGTCCAATGTGAAAATCTAAATAGAAACTCTTTCTATTATTTCACTCTACCATGGCCATGGATTTCTGGACTTGATTCTCATGATCATCATAGGGCTACTCCTCTACCACCGAGGTAGATAGATCCCATCTTGATGCAATCCAGTTCCTACAATGAACATGCTATAGCCAACATACACCTCAGGGTTCCATATGGCTAGGAGACCGAGTAATGGTGTAGTCAAACTATAACACCCTCAAGGTGAACTGCCGATGCA